>JAEIFZ010000194.1:1200000-1677500 GCA_018904035.1 Zaprionus ornatus
GATAAGCACGAGATAGCCTGGACAGCTGAGGCAACGAACTCCTTCGATAAGCAATATTCCTCGCACCATCATTAAAACTGTCTTTGAAGACTGACGCACCTGTCACGGCAATTAGAGCTGCTCTTGAACAGCTAAAAGGCGACGTGTGGCGGTCAGTCTCATTTTTCTGAGAGGATTTACAGCATATACGACCGCGAGCTCCTAGCAATATTCGTCGCTACTCTATTCGTCAAACACATTTTGGAAGGCCGAGATTTCGCCATACAGACTGATCATAAGCCACTCATCTACGCGTTCACGTACAAGGCATAAAAAGCGTCCCCACGCCAGCTGTGGCAGCTGGACTTCATTGCTCAATTCTCAACAGAGATCATCCACGCACCCGATGCAGACAACACTGTCGCCGGTACACTGTCAGGTATAAATGCCATCAGCATGCCAAGTGATCTTGACACACAAACCATTTTTGATGCTCAATAGGCCGACAATGAGCTTCCGTAAGTGTCACAAGACACATCCCGTGACCTCCAACACTGCACATTGGTCAAAATGGCACTCGCCCAAACATCCCTGAATCGCTATGACAGCGGGCATTTGACTCAGTTCACAATCTCGCTCACCAAAGCGGTCGCACAACTGCACCATCATTGAAGCAGCGATTCGTGGCCCATTCGTGTCAGCGTGCCAAAATTCATCGACACACACGCACATCCCCTATTTGGCACAGCTTTACGAATGCCGCACGAATTCGCGACACAGCCTCAATGATATCCGCCCGATCTGGCATCCATCGACGGAAACAATCGATAGTTCCGCGAGCAATATTCATAATTAGTTTGTAAGAGACCGACGCTTGAAGCACACACAACCGAAAACTATTCTTTCTCATTAAGTTAAGTTTGCATACAAAATAAGTTAATTTCAACCGACCTGTCGATCTCTGTACAATTATGTCTATACATAGATCATATGTTCCTATATGATTTAAAACGAAGGGGCAATGCACACACACCAAAACATACAAATATACCCGTGATATATATGCAAAGAGTAGTGTGACAATTTACTCTTCACGCTCATCGGTATTTTTTATACATTTTAAATTGGCTAATATCGATAGCTCGCAATATATCTAGAAATTGGAATTAATATTTAATATTAATAATTGCAATTGATGGTTCCTTTTTATCCCTGACGTTTACTGACACTACAATATTAATTATTCAATAATAACAATATTTGCACACACGCATATTTGTGAATATACAATATATATATATATATATTTATACATATATATATATACGAATATGAGTGTTTTCATATATCCACATTTATTTTCGGTAATAGAAATGTTCACAGAAAAGAGGAGGCGAGAAACAGCCCTGAGCTCTATCGTGCATCCTTTTCATTCCTGAACAAGTAATATAATTATGACGTTATTGACAACTTATTTACTGGTCAAAGGATTAAAATGGGTTATCTTATAACTTCAGTGGCTTTTGTCCGATCAAATTGCAATTAGGAGGATAGGTTTATATAGTATGTGTCTATATATACGCTGAAGCAGGACGTTAAGACATCAGTACTACGAATGTTAATCGCAAATTGTCGGTTCGCGTGATAGGCGTGGAATCCCAAATTAAAAGTAAACTTGCTCTGCGTATGGTATACAGGAATCTTCATGCTAAATTTGGTGTCCCTACCTTCTGTAATTGGTGAGATCGGCGCGTTCAACCAGACAGACAATCGGGCATGGCTCAATCGACTCGGCTAGTTATCCTGAGCAAGAATATATATACTTTATGGGATTTCCCACACCTCATTCTGCCTGTTACATACTTTTGCCCTTTTTTGACCATTTTCAATGGTCGAAGGGTATAAAACCAAAGCCTCGTTCCCTAACACTGAAATTCATGCCGAAATTTTTTACTTTTTATCCAAAGTGCAAAGCTTGAATATCGGTTAATTTAAAGATAGTTTTCATAACTCTAGTTGAGTTTTATAATGTAAGTATTTTAAAACGCTATACTTCAATACGTCTTATTACCAAAGCAAATAACACATTTTTTTATTAAAAAAAGAATTTTAGTATGGTCTTATGTATTGAAATTATATTTTATGAAAATAGTAAGTTTGATTAAGAGTGTCACTCTACCCGTACTGAGGTCAGCCTGTCGCGTATCTCTGCCCGTGTGACCATACATTTCACCGCTATTCGTGGGAGCCCATGAAGGAGATCATGAAGTCAAAACCTTTCATATTAAGCACGAAAGCTTCAGTCGAAGGCGCTCGACTGTGGTACACCCGTTACCCACCAGACAAACGGACATGACTATATCGACTTGCCTGTTAATGCTGATGCGTTTCACCCAACTTTTTATCAGAGCGTAAAAGTCTGAAGATTGGGATGCATACCAAATAAGCCTAACACTACGGTGTTAAGGGAGACTAAGCGGAAGAAGTCATCGAAATCTTACCCCTCTTTATCGGATACTGGTACATCAATAAACTTCAGTTATACTAAGACAGTGGACGCAAAGATTTACCCTTAGTAGCTGATATCTTAAAAATCTAGAAAGTACAATAACGCTAATCGCCTCATGCAGATAATCGTGGATCACAAATTCGTTAGAAATTTTGCTATCGATTTCAGTGCAAACGGAACTGGATTTTATATGAGAGTTTACCCCATTAAACCACCTACGATAATATAGTATGTGGATGGATCCCTAACACAACAAGCGTTTGACTTTTATTTCAATTATGCGTACCAGAAGTAAACTGCAGAGCGAACTTAAGGCATTTATGTTCAATAAAAGAAAGAAATCTCTTCAAGAAGGAACAACTTCGATTGACATAGAGCGCAAACTTTTAACAGTAAAGTGTTCTTCCTGTGGAAAATTTTGCCACAAGATGTTCGAATTAAGCAGCAGCAAAATTATTTCCTATCTACTACGGGCAGCAAAAGCAGAAGCGCATTTGGCCACCAAATACCAGATGTAACCTGTTTCGATTGTGGCGAGCTTGGCCATATTTCAACACGTTGTGATAAGCCCAAAATGTACACGGCCACATCAAGTAAAGAGTTTCGAACTTGGCGAAGTTGTTCAACCCAACCGGAAGATGACTCATCATGGAGAGACATTTACAACAGTTAAACAAATGTTAAGTGTCAAACTATTGTAGTTGTTAGAAGAATAAACAATGTTATGGTATTGAAGGGTATTGGCAAGAATAGCATCTGTGAAAAATGATATAATTATTGGTCGGGAAGAATTGTTCCCTGGATTAAATAATATAACACCACCAAAATAATTGGAATTTGTCAGATGAAAAACTGTAAACTATTCGAATGATGAAAATTTTATCAGTTAAATACTGATCTTGTTGGTGGAAATAGAGATATATTAAAAAGTTTACTAAAAAAATACTCCAAATCTTTTGTTAACGGAATTCCGAAATCTAGAACTAGCTCGGTGGAAATTATATAAAATTTGCTAGACTCAAAAAAATTGTTCAAAGAAGATCATATGGACTAAGTCAAAATAAAAAATTTTGTGCGAGACAAAATAAAAGAATTATTCCAATGTAAGATCATAACACCAAGTTGCTTACCCTATGCAAGTCCCTTAATGCAAGTTAACATCGTTTATGTGTTGATTACCGTGAATTAAATTCTTATACTATTTCAGATAGACACTGAGAGAGCCAGACTTCATGCGAATTATTTTATATGTTTACATATGGCAAGTGGATATACCAAATTCCCATGCACAATGATTCGGTAGAGTGTACGGCTTTTATCACCCCAGATGAACAATAAGCATTTTTAGCAATGCCTTGGGCTTTAAAAATACGCCTTCTATTTTTCAGCGTACAGTGTTACAAGCACTCGGAACCCTTACGAATACATTTGTAGTCATTAATATGGATGACGTAATGCTGGTAGCTGCAACAAAAATCTTTTCACCTCATACAGGAATGAATTTATTTGGAAGCCGGAGCAGGAACAACAAAGACATATCCATATCTTTACACAGAAGCCAGTGCTAATAGTTTTTGACCCGCCGTCTAATAGCAGATTAGAGTAGGTGTTTTGCCAGAACTAAATTTAGTAAGTTTTGTAAAATAAAAAAAAAATAAATTAGCATTTGATTGCGACTGGTTCAAGTAGTGCTAATAGGCAAATTGAACGCGTTATGAGCACATTAAAAAACTTGATACCTGCGTTTGCGACTAGCATTCGCTTTTAGCAATATGCAATAGGAAGAGGTCCAGTTAGCTTTAAACTGTACGGTTTGTCGAGTGACCAAGGCAAGCCCCTCAGAATTGTTGAGGGGAAAATAAGTTCGCCAACTGCGGTTACTTCCACCTAGAGAAATTTTTTTATTTTATTTATTTTATTTACAGTCTACTACAGACAGTCAACTGATTACAATTAAAAAGTAACAACAATTAAATCACGGTATATGTTATATTTAAATTTAAATTTAAACTGGGGTACACAAGATGTTAGCTGGCTCAACATTTGTTATGGGGATTGGGGAAAACCCAGAAAAACCCAATTGGAATGTATAGGAAAAAAATGTTTAAATTTGTTTGAAATACATGCTCAAAATCGGCCGAGGGCAATGCCGCAACCGAGTAGTCCGATTGCCAAAAATGAAATGGAACGAACTACATAAAATATAAGTAATTATGTCTGGTACTTCCATCAAATGGTCTAAAGAGACTTTAATCAGCCCGTAAACTCTTGAATGCATTTAACTACATCTAATAACTCATCACACAATACTCCAGGGTCCACTTTCACATCCTCATATATTTTTATATTCACAGAGCCCTGTATGATGGCCGAAATCTGTTCACTGTTTATGTCCATTTGCTTTGTATCACTAAACAACTGCGTTCACCGCTTCTAGCTGACTGTCAGGGACAGACACACAACACTCAACGACTGGGCCGTTGCTCATAGACGGGTATCAATATAAAATACAATTAACGTGCAGAGAAAATTTTTTTTGCACAAACAAGATTATTCTTTATGTGTATTGTATGTGGTTATATACAAAATACTTATTTCTTATCGTTCTGCTTCAGAATATATATAGATAAATACTATATGAACTTATCCTCCAAACTGCAATCCGATCGGACAGTAAACACTTAAGTTATTAGATAAACCATTTTAACCTTTCGACCAGCAAGGAAGTTGTCGATGACGTCAGAACTAAATTACTTGCGTAGGAAAGAAAAGGACAAACGATGCGAGCGCGAAGCGCGAGCTGTTTCTCGACTCTTCTTTACCATGCACATGTCAATTACCGAAAATACATGTGCGTATATGTTAAAACTCATACACATTTAATTTGTGTACACACATACATACATATGTACAATTGTATGCAACCAATAGGTGGCGTGGTAGATCGATATGAATGTATGCAAGTATTTACATACATGTGTACATATTCATAATATTCATAATATGCTTACGTGCACATATAAATATTATTTAATAATTCATATTTTAGGGTCAGTAAAAAATACAAAACTATAAAATGCAATTAAATAAATATTAATTTTGATTACTCGATATATTGCAAGCTATCGATATTGGCCAATTCAAAATTTATAAAGAAATACCGATATATACTGCTCACACCGCTCTTTGCAGTCTTGCGCTAGGAAAATTGCGGCGATAAATTATTGACAACGTATCGAAATTGATGCAAGGTGGCAGCGCACTACAGTGTTATGATTAATTTGTAGCTTGCGATTAGTATTATACAATTGGATACTTTTTATGGCAATATGGTATACGTCCAAGAGTTTCCCACTGTCGCGTGTCGCTCGACTGTTGCTCTCGTTTTATTCTAATATTCTGTGAAACAAAACTATTTTCTAAGTTACATTTATATTTTCAAATCAACCTTGACGTTTCGTTTTCATTCTTATACTTAGCAAACACAACGCAATTTTATTATTTATTCGTTTTGTTTTTTTTTCGTACTTTAACAGTTAATGCGCCACACGCCATGTTGAAAACAATTGTTTTACACTTGTGCTTATGCTACATTACTAATTCAATTCTCATTTTCAGACCTTCAAGCATATGTACTGTCTCTTTGAACAGCTACCATTTCAATTATATCATAACTGTCTCTTTCAATAGTTTCGATTCGATTATATGGGAGAGCTAAATTTCGCCCCCTTACTCAGATTACTAGCCTTGTGGCCTAGGAATGAAGTTATTAAAACATGAATCGATTTAAGGCTTCGAAGCAATGTAGTGGTTTATTCAACGACAAAATCAGAACCAAGCGAAAACAATTTTCAAGTCTATCTTTGTCCTACGCGAAATGCGTCACAGAACCAAGTCATAGTCGTCAAGCCGACTCAGTATTTCTTGCAGCTCATGGCAACACTCCCAATAGGAAATTTTTAACTTACTGCAGCCGGACGTTCTTAGCTCGTAGCACTGAACTCAATTCTAGCTCGTCAACAATGTTAATGTGAAGCTCCTTAGTTGCTAGGATGTACGATGTTACTTAGCTGTTAACGCAGTATCTCTGAGCCGCCGATTTGTTAATTATTACGACGCCGTCATCTACTGGTGTTATTGCCCTCAAGTGGCTTGGTTGAGTGTGGTTCTGAGCAGAGCTGCCCGAGTGCAGTGAGTGTGCCTACTCACCGAGCCGTTTTCTCCTTTTTAAGTATCGGACGAGCTATAGCGGCAAAGTCTTTGATGAAAACCCTATAGTAACTTGCTAAAAGTAACTTGCTAGGAAAGATCTGACACTATAAACGCTTTTCAGTTCAGCGTATTCCTATATGGAGCGGATTAAGTTGTGTACTTGCTTGCTATGAAACCGAGGTATTCTATGCGTTTATTAAAAAGGCTAGTCTCTTCCTGTCTTAATCTCATATTTTCATCGATTAGACGATTCAGTACAGTATCGGTCGTTCACATCAGTAAAGTTAACATCAGGGCAGTTGAGATACTGTTTTTTAGAAATGCCTTGGTATTCCAGCGAGTTCTTTGCTAAGAACTGAGTGAACGAAAGAGTGAATGTAGCAAAATAAACAAGGAAATGCGTTAGAAAACTTTTACTAAGCTTTTATTTATTATATTGAGCTTACCGAAAATGATTTGGCGACTGGCATAACGGTTTTTAACTTCTTTACGTGCCTGATGTAACTTTTTCTCGCGCCTGTGTCGATCAACATTTTTAAAGTTCTCCCAGCCAACCGACCTTCAATAAACGGCAACCGGCAGCGTTCCCTGAACAATTAAATGAGTCGGCATTTGGAGCGTTTAACAGACCGATCGCCGACGTGTGATGACGTGTTTTTATCAAGCTCCGCACAAAATCGGTTGTTTTGAATAACAAAATAACCTAAATAAATAATCCGAAAGCGAAAGAGACGCTCTATGCGATGCAAGATCGCTGAAATATATATAGTGATTCTTTATCTTAATAATAAAACAATGAGTCAAAACGACACTCGCGCTCAGCGTCAACGTGAGCAAGACGAACACCGGCTTTCAATTCAACGCAACAACGCGTACTTTTCCTACGTCTCCCCGACAACTTCAAACGCAGACACTGAGCGGTCAATAACCCATAGCCCAAGGAACCTTCTCCTACCAACAAATCAAGAAAGAGCGTGCTCTTGCTCTCCCGCTCTTTTAGCTCCGACACAAGCCCCGCTACCTCCAACAACAACAGCTGGAGCAATACCGACAACCCGCTCTATCTCGTCGTCGGCTGCACCCGCTCACGTTCTCACTGAGTCAGCGAAAATAAAACGGCAAGCAACAAACGGTACTGCTGCACTACCAGCAAAACAAAACGATAACGTAAAAAAAAAAGCTGGGTCGACCTGGCAGACTGCAATGGACCGCTACATTACAATAAAGCGAAAGCTTAGCCCGGAAAATTCAGATTCAGAAATCAAGCCGAAAAATACACGCGACAACTCTACCCTGATCAACAATGTAGCCCCCGCAAATACCAACAGATTCGCTTTGCTGGCAGATAGCGCTGAGGACGTGCCGCTGGAATCCGTTGATATCGAACCGAAGAAAACAAAACCTTCTCCAATATACATCCGCGAGAAGAGCACAAGCCGTCTGGTAAATACTTGATTGGCCGTATTGGAAGAGATAACTATCATATAATTCCCCTCGTAAGAGGTACTATCAATGAAATCAAACTTTAAAAGAAAACGGAGGAAAACTACAGAAAAATCACAAACTATCTTACCGCACAAAAAACAGGCTTCTACACCTACCAGCTTAAAAGCAGCAAGGGCCTACAAGTAGTACTGAAGGGCATTGAGTCTGATGTTACGCCCGAAGAGATAACTGAGGCGCTAAAGGAAAAGGGATTTTGCGCCAAAAGTGTGTTCAACATCAAAAACAGAAACAGGCAGCCGCAACCACTCTTCAAGATTGAGCTTGTACCAGAAAACAAGCATCTTAAAAAAAACGAGATTCACCCAATTTATAAACTCCAGCTCCTTCTGCAACGTAGGATCACAGTAGAAGAGCCGCATAAACTTAACGCTCCTGTACAATGTACAAACTGAAGAGAATACGGCCACACGAGGTCGTATTGCACACTTCGCCCGGTGTGCGTAGTCTGTGGAGATCTCCACGACTCCACACACTGTCAAACTAATAAAGAAAATGCAAGCGAGTAAAAATGCAATAACTGTGGGGGTAATCACACAGCAAACTACAGAGACTGTCCAATCTACAAAGAGCTGAAAAGCCGTCTTCACAAAAGAATGAACGCGGCGCGGGCACACCAAGGAACAGTTACGCTGATACCATCAGAAACAAATCCTGAAGTGCT
Source organism: Zaprionus ornatus (assembly GCA_018904035.1). Lineage (NCBI taxonomy): Eukaryota > Metazoa > Arthropoda > Insecta > Diptera > Drosophilidae > Zaprionus > Zaprionus ornatus. The sequence continues at coordinate 1,208,868 of JAEIFZ010000194.1, forward strand.
TCTTTCGAAAGCAACAAGTTTCGCTCCCTGGCCTACACCCAGCACTAACAAGATAACAATTGCAGACGTTTTAAAATCAGGTATGACGCCTCCAACCCAAAATTAGCAAACCCCACATGAAGTGCATACAAAATTAGACACACAACAAAACTATAGCCCAACTGAGCAGCAAGAAACAAAAACTGAAGCTATGATGCAAACCTTACAACAGAGCATGACATGATGCGTAATCAAAACCTTTTAATACAAATGCTTGTAGCCCAACAATCAAAATAAATAATGGCTACCTTACGCATAGCTACGTGGAACGCCAATGGCGTTTCACAGCGCAAACTTGAGCTAGCTCAATTCCTACATGAGAAGCAAATCGACATAATGCTTCTTTCAGAAACTCATCTCACAAGCAAATACAATTTTCAAATGAGAGACTACCACTTCTATGGTACAAATCTTCCCGACGGAAAAGCACACGGTGGGACCGCCATACTCATAAGGAACCGTAGTTTGCTGAAAATCATCTTCAGGCCACATCTATCAACATACAGCTGGAGGACAACACTCACCACACACTAGCGGCCGTATACTGCCCACTCCCCCCTCCCCCTTCGTTTAACAGTATTGGAAGCTCAATTCCTGGATCTCTTCCAAGCACTAGGGCCCGCGACTTGTGAATCCAAAAGGAAAACAGCTTTATAAGACTATAATAAAAGCCACTAATAAACTTGACCATGTTTCTCCTGGGAGCCCTACATACTCATACCTCAATAAGCTGCCTGACCTGATCTACTTCGCAGTTACGAAAAATATTTCCCGCAGTTTGGTTAAAGCTGAATGTCTGCCAGATCTGTCATCTGATCACTCGCCTGTACTAATTCCCCTCCGCCGGTATGCAGAAAACGTGATTGGCTTCACACAAAACAAACTGGCTCAGGTATAAAAAATATATAAGTTCACATTGAGCTAAACCCAAAACTCAATACTGAATCTGATATAGAGAGCTGCACGTGTACATTGCAATCCATCCTTACTGTAGCAGCTCTTACTGCAACACCCAAAATCACAAACATTACAATTAATTCGAAAAAATCGAGCAACTCGCCCACGCAAAACGACGCTTACGCAGAGAATGGCAATCTTCCAGATCCCCAACTGCAAAACAAAAGCTAAAAGTAGCCACACGGAAACTGGCCAACGCTCTGAAACAACAGGAGGAAGACAATTAGCGCCGATATATAGAGCAACTCACACCAACAGGCACAAAACATAAGTCACTGTGGAGAGCCCACTCAACTCTTCGCCCACCGACTGAAACCGTTTTGCCGATAAGGAATTCTTCAGGCGGCTGGGCTTGTAGTGATGCAGACAGAGCCACCACATTTGCCGCTCACCTGCAAAATGTATTCACGCTAAACCAGGCTACTAACACATTTGCGCTACCGTCCTCACCCGTGAACTGCCAACAGCAACACACCCCAATTGTGTTTCGTCCAAAAGAAGTAATTAAAATAATCAAAGACAATCTCAGCCCGAAAAAAATCCCCCGGCTGCGACCTTATAACACCGGAAATGATCATCGAGGTGCCACACTCTGCAGTTCGCTACATAACCCAGCTCTTTAATGCCATCACCAAACTTGGTTACTTTCCACAACGAGGGAAGACATCGATTATCATAATGATCCCAAAGCCTGATAAGGACCACACAGTCCCTTCATCTTATAGACCAATAAGTCTACTCTCATGTATTTCGAAACTATTCGAAAAATGCCTGCTGATCCGACTTAATTTACATCTGAGAACATAATCCCAGCCCATCAATTTGGATTTCGCGAAAGCAACGGAACCATTAAACAGGTGAATCGTATAACAACGGAAATAAGAACTGCATTTGAAAATCGCAAATACTGTACAGCAGTATTTTTAGACGTATGTATCCCAAGCATTCGACAGAGTCTGGCTTGACGGCCTAATGTTTAAAGTTAAGACAGCCCTACCCGAAAGCACACACAAACTTCTAAAGTCTTACCTCTATGACAGAAAGTTTGCAGTGCGGTGCAACACTGCAACTTCCACTGATCATAAAATTGAGGCTGGAGTCCCCCAAGGCAGCGTTCTTGGGCCTACCTTATACCTCATCTATACAGACATCCCTACAAATAATCGCTTAGGTTTGGGGGTTGGGCCTGTAAAACCTTCTGAGAAATTTGTTCTCATAGGGGAGTTCGAGTCGTTTGGGTAGCTTCAACATCCATTAATTGTGGGGCTTGAGCCTGGTAATCATTGTTAGTCTGCTCGTTTAAGCTGCATTTTTGGTGCTTGACAAAAGAAGGATTACTGTCTTGGCCCTGTTCTTCTTGTTGTTTCTATTTGGTTTTCTAAGGATTGGTTTTTGCTGTTTCCAAATGTTTGAGCTTGTTCCTCTACAGCCTTGGCGTATGAATTTCTGAACATGGTGCTATCAATGCTTGCTTCCACTTTTCTAGCCAAAACCAGAACTGATGGCAAGTCTTTGTTAAGGACTGGGAAAGCCACAGCGCTGAGAGACATTTCGAGATTTTATATAAAAGCATGTAGGGCGTTGGCTCTACCTTCAGCGCTGAGTAGGTCGACGTTGTTGTAACCGTACTTGAAAAGGTCGAAAGCGGATGTGGTCACCTGTAGACCACATACTCGTTCTGATTATCAGAGAACTTTGGTATAGACTTGATTATATTCAATGGTAAGTTACACCTAACGTCAGGTGATTTCGTACGTGGTGATTTGCGGTGCTTCTAGTTGCAAACTCTGTAGCCGAGCAGCTAGGGTATTTAATTGGGTTTGAATTTGAGCATCTGGGCATGCGGTATATTTTTTAATGTGTATCTTGACCTTCCAAGATCGAACACTTCCCAAGCGCCTGAAAGACGGCAAATATCATCATACTATAAAAAAGTGAGAAGCCAGCAGGTGAACTAAACTCTTATCGTCCAATAAGCCTTCTGCCAGCATTTGGTAAATTATTATTGCATCCTCAGAAGGATCTTTGACACCGTGGCGGTAGAAAAAGCAATCCCGAAGTTTCCGTTTGATTTAGACTGAGACATGGAACGCCTGAACAATTGCACCAAGTAGTAAATTTTTACCTGGAAGGTTTTCATTAAAAAGAGTATATCGTTGGAGCCTTGGAGATATCCAGCTGACTTTTGATAGAGTGCAGCATGCAGGTCTTCTGCATAAGCTTAAAGGATTACTTAATTGTGAAAAGCTTCCTTCTGGCGTACCTCAGGGTACCGTGTTAGGGCCAACATTGTACAGCCAATACACACATGATATGCCCTCAGCTGGAAAATTTCCAAAAACAGACCTTAATAATCTGCTAGAAGCTACTTTCGTAGATGATACAGTAGTCTTGGCCAGAGGCGTTTATGCAGCCATAGATGTTCTCCAGCTTTATCTAAAAATTGTGCTTTCCGCTGGAGCATTTCCATAAATCCAGACAAGTGTGTCTCTGTGACTTACACCTCTGGCCGTCAGCCGTCAGCGGTAGTAAGGAGAACCTCATGTAACCCCAGTTTTTGCTGGCTATCGCCACTGCGCCCCCCGTGGAAACCAAGGCCAAACGGACGCGCACTGACGATACCGTCCTCGAACCCCAAGGGTCTTCAAAGAAGCCCAAAAAGACTAATGTGGAGTCCACAAAGCCACCTCACAGCCAGGTGCCAAACAGTGTGAAACTGGGCTTCACTTCGGCTGATTCTAAAAATCCGCTTTCACCGGAGCAAGTGGCTACGGTGAAAGCCAGCATTGACAAGGCTTTGCTGCTACACCCCACACCGGGTGTCAGTCCAGGTTTCGATGGTTGCATACCGAAATGAATGGCTGCTCCTGGTGTGTGAGGATAGCCGCACTGCCGACTGGGTCGGGGGAGCCGTTGGACACATTAGGTCCATCAGCACTCTTGATCTAAAACTACTGGAGGAGTCTGAGTTTCCCAAAGCTCACCTCATTAGAGGATACTTCCCCAATAGTGCTGAATTCACACCCGCCATCATTTTGGAATACCTCGGTATCCAAAATGCTGACTGCTTCTCGACGAAGCTGTGGCGGGTGGTTCAGCAAAGCCTTAATGGCACCACGACTCACCTCGCGATGTTGGTCGACGAGGAGTCGTATAAGGCTATGACGGAGTGCAATGGGAAAGTGAAGTTCATCTTTGGAAGGATTAAACTTATCCTGAAGAACTCCGTCTCGAGAGTATCCCTCTCTCCTGCCCGTTTCCCATCCCCTTCTCCAACCATCCCCCCACAATCAGCGCCCCTCCGGTAGCGTCGACGGTTGCCCCCGCCTATGCGACAGCAGTGGATGCCGCCCCGGTGGCGTCCACCTGCGCTGCGGCCGCAATGGCGCTGAAAGCTCCTATCCCCAAACCCCCGACCATTGTGGTCTCCGTCCCCAACCCCTCAACGGGCCGAACCAGGCCTGTAGTTGGCGCCTCCTGGCCCCTGGCAGACCCACAGCCAGCGCTGGGCGCAAGCCACCTGCAAGGGCACTTTCCGTGACGGGGATCGCGAGGCGACCACCCCCGAGCAGCTCTGCTAGGCTGCCGAAGGGTATCCGAGGCAACGACTCTAAAAGAGGATGCGGAGCGCCATTAAGGTGCTCCAGGCGAACCTGCACCACGCTAGAGGAGCGTCAGCCACCCTGTGCAGGGTCGTCTGTAAAGACGTGATTGACCTGGCTCTTGTCCAAGAGCCATGGTTAATAGGTTGCCTCGTCCGGGCATTATCATGCGGATCATATAAGTTGCTATATGACCGTATGCGAGGTGCCCCTCGCACTACTATATTGGTTAATAACAGTGTGAGACACTTCCCTTTAACAAATTTCATTCACAGAGACCTCGTGGCAACGGCTATGAAGGTCCGGGAAATAGTGATCGCTTCTGCATACTTCCCGGGCGATGTGGATGAAGTACCCCCCGCAGAGGTTCAGTGACTTGTGGATTTCTGCCGCCAACACAACAAGCCGCTCGTGATCGGCTGTGATGCCAACGCGCATCACACGATCCGGGGGAGCAGCGACGTCAACAAACGTGGTGAGTCTCTCTTAAATTATCTAATGTGTAGTCATCTAAGTGTAGCTAACGTAGGGTGCAAACCTACGCTTATAAACTCTGTTAGGGAAGAGGTTTTAGAATTCACTCTAGTCAGCAACTCAACTGCGAGTTCGCTTGTAAACTGGCGGCTCACAGACGGAGCCACCTTGTCGAACCATCAGCACATCAGGTTCGACCTTCCTGGCCAAGTCGAGATCCGCCAGAACTCATCCCGACCCAAAAAGACAAACTGGGAACTCTTCAAAGCCTCTGTGGCTTTTAAAGCAGATCTGTTGATCAGCAAACCAAACTCTATCAGTGAGATAGAACTTGCAGCCAACCTGCTCCAAGATGTGCTTATTACATCCTTCGAATCTGATTGGGTTTTTCTGGGTTTTCCCCAATCCTCTGCAACAAATGTTGGATCGGCTTTTCTTTATCCCAGTTTGCACGTTTGCATATTTGCACAATCTTTAAATAATTTTTTTTTTTCTTTTCTTTACATTTAAGGTTTTACCCTTAATTTTGGGTATCCTTTGATCTGATTGGGTTTTTCTGGGTTTTCCCCAATCCTCTGCAACAAATGTTGGATCGGCTTTTCTTTATCCCAGTTTGCACATTTGCATATTTGCACAATCTTTAAATAATTTTTTTTTCTTTTCTTTACATTTAAGGTTTTACCCTTAATTTAAAATTCCTTTAGTTTAAAATTTCAACTTAAATAATTTAAATCTAATTTTAATTGTTTCTTTACTTTTAAAAAGTCGACTGATCATAGTTCGACTATAAACTAAACTAAATAAATAAATAAAATAAAAGTCAGCTCAGTTCGGAAGACTCTAACGATAAACCGTAAAGTTCCTTGGTGGAACGAAGAGTTGGCTGCACAAAGAAGGAAGGTTAGAAGCCTTTTCAACAAGGCAGCTCTAACCGCGTAAGTTGGGACGTCTATAGGGACGCTCTCACAAACTATAACAAGACGTTCCAAACGCGATACGTGGCGCAGCTACTGTGGTAGCATAGAATCGCTACCAGAGGCAGCGAGACTCCACAAGGTATTGGCCAAAGGGTCGTCTATTTCAATAGGGCTTCTTAAAAGAGCAGACGACTCTTTCACTCAAGATCGCAGGGAAGCACTTGACCTTTTATTACAACCATCTTGTCACCTGACTCACATGGAGTCAGTCTATCTGGAACCATCTTTGATCCTGAAAAGATCAAATGGGCTGTAGATTCCTCCGCTCCCTTCAAAGCCCCAGGGAGTGATCAAATCTTTCCAGCCCTTCTCCAAAATATCCTGGATCATATCCTTGATCCGCTGGTCGGCCTTCTTAGAGCTAGTCTCGCGTGGGGACACATACCCAACTCTTGGAGGAGAGTCAATGTAGTATTTATTCTCAAACAAGGGAATCGTCCTCTTGACCAGCTTAAGTCATATCGGCCGATCAGCCTTACCTCCTTTCTACTCAAGACTGCGGAAAGGCTCCTAAACATGCACATTGGGTGCTCTGTGCAGAAAAACAATACCCTGCCGCCCGCGCAGTTCGCGTATATAGCCGGTAGATCGACACAACGACCGCCTATATTAGTGCGGTAGAAGGGCGTTCCAGGGAGGGATGCTATCCCCTTTACTCTGGTCCCCAGTAGTTGACAAACTACTAATTATACTTGCAGAACAAGGCGTGGAAGCGATTGGCTATGCCGACGACCTGGCTCTCGTAGTGAACGGGAACTATGCCAACACCGTGACAGAGTTGATGCAATGAACATGCTGTGAACACGGTTAGTGGATGGTGTGAAGATGTAGGTCTTAGCATCAATCCACAAAAGACAATCATTATTCCCTTCACTAAGCGATACTCCATTGACATTGATCAATTACACATTAGCGGCTCACCTGTGGGACTTTCCAAAGAGGTAAAAAATCTAGGTGTAATCTTTGATAAACGACTATACTGGAACTCCCACCTAAACAACACTCTATCAAAGGCTACTCATGCCATGTGGGCATGCAGAAGACTCTTCGGTAGAATCTGGGGTCTCAAATCCTGCACCATTCCGTGGTTATTTGATATTATGGTAAGACCGATCGTAACCTACTCTGCTATTGTGTGGTGGCCAAAAGTTCCGCAGGTCACTGCCATCAGCAAATGTACGAAACTGCATAGGCTGCTTTGCCTTTCCTTGACGGGTGCACTTCGCACCTGCCCCACCACAGCAATGGAATCGATTTTGAATCTGACTCAGCTGCACATCGACATTAAAGAAGTTGCTGCTATGAGCCTTCTTAGAATCAAGCTTCAGTCTGGGCTTCTAGCTACCGAATCAGGGCATGCTAGTTTAATCAAAGATATTCCTGGCTTAGAGATCTATACCAGATCAGATTCTATGACCAAGGAACTCTTCTTTGATGCAAAATTCAGAACCCTCATCCCGGACCGTCAGGACTGGGATGCTGGCAACCCCATCAGAGACCCCAACGGTGGATATTGGTACACCGACGGGTCAAAGACTAATCAGGGGGTTGGAGCTGGGATATATGGTCTCAACTCCAAAACTTCGATTGCTATGGGTAACTGGCCGACACTCTTGAGAAGGAGATTAGAGGAGCGAATATATACACTAGTCGGCATAAGTATTTTGACAAAATTGTCTGTTTCTTTTAAACCTAGCTTGTGCTTGATACCATTAACTAACGGTGCGAAGATGATGAGTGTGGGAACCTGTACCAAACAGCGACGCTACTGGAACAAGCAGCGACGTCACAGACGCGAGAGCGGGAGAGATGCGGTGATGAGTGGGCAGCGAGAGAGGGAGATTCAGTCAATTGTGAACCACCGGATTGATAAGTCGTATTACCTAAGAACGAATAAAACAGATCAATAACAGAAGCTCAGCGTGTATCAATTGTGTATTTTTGGGGTCTTTACATTGGCGACGAGGTAAATTATAACTATTATAAACGTCGTGTGCTAAATAAATAACATGCGAATAAATGAAAATAGCAAACAGTGCAAACAGCAAGCGCATAAGACTCCTGTAAAAATACTCTTGTTGGTGGTTAATATCCAACTAAATACACATACATATATGGAAAACAGAAATTATATATAATATATGTGTTCAAAAAGTGTACAGTCGGAGGAACAATAAGTTAAAATCTAATGTCCAACATAAAATAAGTATGTATGTACATGCAAAAGAAAATGAAAAGAAACGAAGAAACCAAATAACGGTGAATAGAAGCTGAGTCAAGAGAGAGAGAGAGATCTCTTGACAAGCTACAATGACAAAAGGCTGCGTAAAGAGAGTTCACTTTACAAGCTGTATTAATGATAAAGGGCCGAGCAAAAGAGACTTCTCTTTTACAAGCTATTAGAAAGAGGCTGTGCAGAAGAGTGTTACTGCTGCAAGCTGGAAGGCTGCGTAAAGTTATCTTTACAAGCCGTACTAATGAAAGGCCGTGCAAGAGAGAACTTCTCTTTGCAAGCTGTTGAAAATAAAAGGCTGTGCGCGTGAAGAGAATTCTCTTGGCAAGCTGTGTTCACTTGACATATTTAGAAAATATAAATGGCTGAGTAACTTATATATGCTTATAAATTATACAAGCCAAGGCTAGATCAATAAAATGTTGGTCTTAGAAGGGAAAAATCATAGATATATTTTCTTTTGAATTTTAGATTGCAAATGAAACATGGCTGACCACAATTTGAAACCATTCTTATGTGAAGGCCTAGAGAAATCAATTCTGCGAACCGAATGGGGGAAAATGATAACGAGCTTTCGATATGTATATCGAAGTCGAGAACGTAACATCGCCAAGGCAAAAGAGGAATAAACTGCTTCATATTGGAGGAGTGCAATTGCAGACTGTTCCGTTTTCCTTGCCGGATGCTATTGTTGATGAAGCAGAGGGAATTTTTTAATTGACAAGCTGAACACCCACTTTTCCCCTAAAAAAAATTCTACATTTGAGAGGCATTTTATTCGCAGCTTGTCTCCGTTAGAAAATGATTTTTCAAAATTTGTTTTGCGGTTACGCCAACAAATGTATAAATGCTCATTTGGAGCATCTAAAACCGAGATATAGGAGATTTGCCTCAAAGATAAAATAATTGACTCGTGGGCCCCTATAGAGTTCAAGAAAAAGCTGTTGGCCAAAGAATATTCACTATATGAAATAATTGAAGCATGCCAAGTGGAAGAGCAGATTAATAAACAGTCTGAGGTAATGGTGTCGAATTCTGATGTCGACAGAATTAAAAATATTTCTACTCGAAAGACAAAGCCACAAGGTGAATGTTTAAGATGCGGACGTGTTGGTCACGCTAGTTATGACTCATCATGCCCAGCAAGGCAAGCGAAGTGCAACAATCGTTCAAAAATTGGTCATTTTTCCCGAAAGTGTAGAACCATGCTTAAGAGACGGAACTCTCAGTCTAATTTTGGAAATGTTAAGAAACGTAAGACGAATGTTCGTTGTGTGGAGGGCGAGAACACAGAGCCCAAATTGGAAAAAGATAACACAAACTGTTTCAAAATAGCAAGTGATGAGGAAGAAGAGCTTATATACTGCCGGGTAGGAGGCCAGAAAATTCCCATAGTTATTGACTCAGGATCAAAATTCAACCTCATCAGCAGCTCGGATTGGCAACTGCTACAAAAGAAAGGCACTATAATATTCAATGAAAGATCACATTCTGAAAAACAGTTTCGAGGCTATGCTTCTGAACAATTGCCTGAGGTAATTCGTGTTTTTGAGGCACCCATTTCGGCTGGAAGAGATAATGAAGTGATTGCGACATTTTACGTTATAAAAAATGGTCGACAATCATTATTGGGGCGAGACACAGCTATAAAACTCAATGTCCTTCGCCTGGGTTTGAATGTCAACCGCATTGAAGAGCCTACACCGTTCCCGAAGTGGAAAGGCGTCAAATAAAGCTGTGCATAGATCCCGAGATTAGACCGGTGCAACAGCCGGTAAGAAGAATTCCGGTAGCTTTAGAGGAGAAAGTTTATGCTAAGCTGGAGGAAGCCCTTAAACGTGACATAATCGAACCAGTTATAGTTATATAGTTTATGGATCTCTCCCATCGTACTGGCATTTAAAGAGAATGAAGACATTCGGCTATGCGTGGATATGCGATTGGCAAATAGGGCAATTCAGCGAGAGAACTACCCTTTACCTGTTTTTGAATCCTTTATGACAAAGTTAAAAGACGCAAAGTTCTTCTCCCGCCTTGATCGTAAGGATGCCTATCACCAATTGGAATTGGAAGAGTCTAGTAGGGAGATTACAACGTTTATAATGTCAAAGGGGCTCTTCCGATATAAAAGATTGATGTTTGGGGTGAATTCGGCTCCTGAGATTTTACAGCGCCGGCTGGAACAACTGCTAGCTGCATTCCCGAATGCCATGAATTACATCGATAACGTGATAATTTTTGGTGCCAATGAACCCGAACATGACGAAACAGTAAAATCAGTTTGCAAAGTGTTTAACGACAATAATGTTTTGTTAAACAAACAAAAGTGCACTTGGAAAACGAAAAGGCTAAAATCCTTGGGGCACATTTTGTCCGACTCGGGAATTGAAGTTGACCCCGAGAAGATAGAGGTTATTAATTCTTTTAGAGTCCCCAAGAATAAGGAAGAAACCCGCAGTTTTCTTGGTCTCATTACCTATGTTGGAAAATTTATTCCTGATTTGGCCGAGAACACGGAACCCCTACGCCAATTATTACGAAAAGACAACAAATTTCAATGGGGTGATACCGAGGAAAAGGCTTTTCAAAAGTTAAAATGTCATTTAGCACATGTTCCTAATCTTGCCTATTTTAACCCAAAGAGCCGCACCCGCTTAATAGCGGACGCTAGTCCTGTAGCTCTTGGTTCGGTCCTTCTGCAGTTTGATATGGATGGCGATCCGTTGATTATTTCATTTGCCAGTAAAGCTCTGTCTGAGGTTGAAAGCCGCTACTATCAAACGGAGAAAGAGAGTTTAGCACTTGTCTGGGCAGTAGAGAAATTCTACTATTACCTAACTGGTCTACATTTCGAGCTGGTAACAGATCATAAACCCTTAGAGGCTGTCTTCAAACCGACATCGAAGCCTCCGGCTCGTATTGAGAGATGGTTACTACGCCGTCAATCATACAACTTTAAAGTAATCTATAAAACCGGAAAGGAAAATATATCTGATGTATTGTCCCGATTTTGCCAATCATCGTCAAGTCCAGCTAACAATAGAATGGAGTATAGCATCTTGCGAGTAGTGGGAAGCGCTATTCCCAAGTCAATGACCATCTCCGAGATCGCTGAATCGTCATTGCGAGACGAAGAAGTTGTCGATGCAACACAGTCTAGAGAACGACTCCTGGGAACGAGAAACATCAACGAAATTATATCCATTTCGATTTGAACTGTCGACCATAGGACCTCTCCTACTGAGAGGAATTCGCATTGTACTCCCAACAACTCTTCGGGAACGGGTACTTGAATTGGCACATGAAGGACACCCAGGAGAATCAGCTACGAAACGCCGCTTAAGATCCAAGGTATGGTGGCCGTTGATCGACAAAGATGCGGAAGAATTTGTTAAAACGTGCAGAGACTGCCTCCTGGTATCCCAGTCAATAAGACCTGCCCCGATGGACAGGAATCCATTTCCTACGGGACCGTGGATATGGGTTGCGTCAGATCTGTTGGGACCCCTGCCTAACAATGAATTCAACTTAGTTTTTATAGACTATTTTTCTCGCTATATGGAGTTTAAGTTTTTGCGGTCGATCTCATCGAGCAGTTTGATTGGAATCATGAAAGAAATATTTTGTAGATTGGGCTATCCAAAATACTTACGTACCGACAATGGACGGCAATATATTAGCGATGAATTCTCAGAATATTGCAAGACATGCGGCATAGAACAAGTTAAAACCCCACCATACTGGCCTCAGGCCAATGGGGAGGTGGAAAACATGAATAAAACCTTAGTCAAACGGCTAAAAAATGCCTACTCAAATTCAAAAAACTATAAGGAGGAGTTTGTGCTAATGCTTAATGTAACTCCCCATGGAACCACAGGGATTGCCCCAACCCAATTAATGTTTAATAGAATAATACGCGACAAAATACCAGGGATTGAAGAATTAAATGAACAGTTCACAGACTCTGCGGTAAGAGATAGAGATATCATGCAAAAAGAAAAAGGAAAGGAAGCAGCGGATAAAAAGAAAGGAGCTAAGAAGATCGATATTAAGATTGGCGATAAAGTGTTGCTACAAAACGTGGTTTTTCCAAATAAACTAACACCGCCTTTTGACCAAACTGAGTTTAAGGTATTAGAGAGACATAATAACATAGTAAAGATAGCAGGGGGCGGCAGAACATAAATGAGGAACGTTGCACACCTAAAGAAGATTCCAGGTGACGTATCTGTCGCACCAGCGCCCGAGTTGGGTATTCTCCAAACCATTCCAGCATCTTTTCAGGAGGCCCTAGAAGACCAACCGTCGGAAGCACCTGCTCAACACTCTCCTTCGAAGGTAAAACCCCTGAAGCTCCGTCTCATAAATAAAGGAGGGATGTGGGAACCTGTACCAAGTAGCGACGCTACTGGAATAAGCAGCGACGTCACAGGCGCGGGAGCGGGAGAGACGCGGTGATGAGTGGGCAGCGAGAGAGGGAGATTCAGTCAATTGTGAACCACCGGATTGATAAGTCGTATTACCGAAGAACGAATAAAACAGATCAATAACAGAAGCTTAGCGTGTATCAATTGTGTATTTTTGAGGTCTTTACAATGAGCAAAGCAACGAATGAATATTTAGCACACAGATTGCCAATTTTTATACGGTTTACCCTTTGCATTCTATTTCTACTGATAAGAATGCACGCAGACAACTAATTTTGGTTCGGCACAAGTATTTTGACAAACTCATTTACTAAATGGTATTCTGCTTTTGAGCACGTGTTAATCAACAATTGTTTAAATTTAACTTTTTTGGATATTAAACGTTAATAAAAAACAAAAAATTAATTGATAGCCATGGGTAAAAAGGCTGAATTAAGTTTATTTATTAGATCATCAATGGTAGAACAGTTTAACGTTGGAATTAAAGTAAAAAACATTGCTAATGAGTTTAATGTGTAGCGACAAACTGTGTATTATCAAATTAAAAAGTTTAAGAAACATAATGACTTAAAAAACCTAAAAAGAACAGGTCCTAAGCGCAAAACAACTATCGCTGACGACAAAATCCTTATACGAGAATTTAAAAAAAATCCTCTTGCGAAGCCCCAAGCTGTTGCAACGCAGTGGAGTTTGACCGCCAGCCTTCCGATAAGTTAACGTAAGGCAATCAGTGAGCGCACAGTTCGTCGACGTTTAAAGGAACAGGACATGAAGACATATATTGCTAAGGATGTGCCGTATGTTTCAAAAATTAACAAGCTTAAAAGGCTGAAATTTGCAAAGGAACATCTAGAGAAGCCGAAATCGTTCTGGAGAAGTGTTTTATGGACGGATGAAAGCTCTTTCCAATATAACTCGGCAAAACAAAAAATTTTTGTAAGATTGCCAACTCAGCAAAGGCAAAAAAGACGGCCCGTTTGTCAGAAAGTTAGCCATGGTGGAGGCTCTGTCATGGTGTGGGGATGTGTTGCCTACAATGAGTTGGGTGACTTGGTCCCCATATCCGGCTCGATGAACCAAGGGCAATATTTGACGACCCTAAACGAAAATGCATTTCCTTCTGGAGATAGATAACCAAGTTCCTAAAGGATGTTGGCGTTACCGTCTTGGACTGGCCACCTCAAAGTCCAGATTTAAATATAATTGAGAACATCTGGTCTCTTTTGAAACGCAAAAGAACAGTTCCGTTACATAAAACTCGAGAGGAGACGATTTCTGAGCTTACTTCCCTTTGGGAAGAGATTACTCCAGAGATCCTTCACAATTTGGTGGATTCAGTAAAGGACCGACTCAAAAAAGTTATTGATGCCAAAGGAGGATATATATTTTATTAATTATTTTAATAAGGAGTTAATCCAGCTTCATTTAAACTTATTTTCATTGTATTAAAGGCCTGTCAAAATACTTATGCCGAAAAAAAAAATCATCACATTTCATTAAGTTGTTTATATCTTTTTAAGTTTCAATAAAAAAAATTTCGTTTGTTAATTTTTAAGTTCATATTACTTGCACACAAAAATTAAAAAATAATCAATACTACCATATCAAGCCATTTAAAAGTTTCACTGACAAATGTGCAGCGTTTATTTTGTCAAAATACTTATGCCGACTAGTGTACATCTTCTTGGACAGCCAAGCGGCCATACTAGCCCTCTCCTCAAAAGGAGTAGGCTCGCGTATGGTGGCTGACTGCTGGAACTGTCTCCAGAGGCTGTCAAAAAAGAATAAAGTTACCCTTCTTTGGGTACCTGGACACTCCGGCTTCCAGGGCAACGAGCTGGCGGACGAACTAGAGAGGGCCTGGTCATCAGCCCCCCTGCTTGGCTGCGAACCGTTTTGTGGCGTGGGGTGATCAACTATTTCCTCCCTGGTGAAAACCTGGGCTGCAAAGTTGACCGAACGCTACTGGTTCTTCCAACCAGGGATAAGGCAGGCTAAAGAGCTTACCAATCCCACAGTTGTTCGAAGGACCAAGATACTCTATAGGAGGGACCTCTACCTCCTTGTTGGCTACCTTAGTGGCCACCACTTGGTGAACTATCACCTCACCAAAATGCGCTTGTCCTCGAATGCGGAGTGCAGGATCTGCAAAGAGGACGACGAAACAACCAAGCACATTTTTTGCGACTGTACGGCCTTGGTATGGACAAGGAGGAAACACCTGCACGTGGAAACCACAGGTCCCGAGCATATTGTCCGTTCCTCGACGAAAGACCTGTTAGGCTTCATTAGGGAAGCAGAACAGCTTTTGTCAAGATAGGGAGACCATTTTAGGTACAAAAGATCATCATGGTCGCAGTGCCTCGCGCCTTCTCCGCTAAGAGACTCTCTTTATAATAATAATAATAATAATACATCTTAAGGAAAGGTACTTCGCCAGATATGTTTCTACACGGCGACCTATTAACTCACTTCCTAAAAATACCTTGGTGTCACTCTGGACACTCTTACTTTTCGGCACCACGTATCGGATGTAGCTGGGCGGGTCAAAATTAATGCGGACAGCATGGCTCGTTTACTCTAAAAAAAAGCTATCACTCATAAATAAGCCCAAAATCTACAAAGTCCTAGCTCCCAGCTAGAAATATGGTATTCAAGTTTATGGCATAGCTGCAAAGACGCACCTAAACAAGATATGTGTGGTGCAATACCAAATTTTGCGCAAAATATCTGGTGCAGCTTGGTATATTCGCAATAAGGATACAGAAGATGAGCTTCAGGTACCCAAATTTGGCGATATTATTAATCGACGAGCAGCCGCTTAGATAAGCTGGGAAGCCATCGATTAGCCTGAAAGCTTTTAAGGGGTTTGAGGGCAAGAAGAAGGCTTAAGAAAACGCATCATACTGACCTGCCTAGCAGATTTATCTAAATTTAATTGATATTTAACACTTTATTTCGCCCTATTTAGGTTTAATTATGAAAATACGTACATATTGCTTAGAAATAAGATTTAATAAGTTATTAAACATAGTAGTATAAGTAATTAAATATAGTGACAGTACGATATAATAAAAAAAAAACAACAAAAATTAGAGGGTATGTAATACAAAGCGGTTAGCGACAGTGGGATACCCTTATGTTGCCATAAAAAGTATCTAATTGTATGAAACTAATCGCAAGCTATAAATTAATCATAACACTGCAGTGCGCTGCCACCTTCCATCAATTTCGGTACGTTGTTAATAATTTATCGCCGCAGATTTCCTAGCGCGCGAAAGACTGCAAAAAGCGGTGTGAGCAGTAAATATCGGTATTTCTTTATAAATTTTGAATTGGCCAATATCGATAACTTGCAATATATTGAGTAATCAAAATTAATATTTATTTAATTGCATTTAATAGTTTTGTATTTTTTACTGACCCTAAAATATGAATTATTAAATAATAATCATATGTGCACGTAAGCATATTATGAATATTATGAATATGTATACAAGCATGTAAATACTTGCATACATTCATATTCATTTACCACGCCACCTATTGGTTGAGTGTTAGTATATATTTATGCACATGTATTTCCGGTAATTGATATGTGCATGGGAAAGAAGAATCGAGAAACAGCTCGCGCTTCGCGCTCGCATCGTTTGTCCCATTCTTTCCTGCACAAGTAATTTAGTTCTGACGTCATCGACAACTTCTTTGCTGGTTGAAGGGTCGAAATGGTTTATCTAATAACTTCAGTGTTTAATCCGATCGGATTGCAATTTGAAGGATAAGTTCATATAGTATTTCTCTATTGTATATTTATGCTAAAGCAGAACGTTATGAAATGAGTATTTCGAATGTAAATCGCAATGTAAATCAAAATTGGCGGTTTGCGGGGGCGGTAGGCGTGTTATTCCAAATTGAAAATAAACTTGATCTGCGTATGGTTTACAGGAATCTTCATGCCAAATTTGGTGTCCCTAGCTTTTGTAATAGCTGAGATCGACGCGTTCATCCAGACAGACAGACAGACAGACAGACAGACGGACAGACAGACGGACATGGCTCAATCGACTCGGCTATTGATCCTGAGCAAGAATATATATACTTTATGGGGTCTCCGACGCCTCCTTCTGCCCGTTACATACATTTGCACAAAGTTAGTATACCCTTTTTTGACCATTTTCAATTGTCCAAGGGTATAAAAATAATAAATTACATATTTTTTATAACCACATACAATATTACAGAATAATTTTGTTTGTGAAAAATAAATTCCTGCTTGTTAATTGTATTTTATATTGATATTGATGGCAGGGCCTCTGTAAAGGCCGCGTTAAAGACTAAATCCGCCCAAAACGAACAATGAAGCTATGCGACAGGAGTTTAAAAATCAGTTAGACAAACTAACAAACAGAATTAGTGCCACACAACTAACCGCTCCACAGTAAAAATATCTGAGGATGTGAGAGTGGTTCCTTGGATAGTGTGTGATGAGTTATTACAATAGATGCAGTTAAATGCAGTCAAGAGTTTACGGGCACGCCATGAACATCATTGTCATGGCGTAAGGCTGATTATAGTCTATTTAAACCATTCGATGGAACTACCAGACAATATTAAGCGGTACTTATGATAAGAAGCAAGGTTAGGGAAAGGGCAATGCGGTCCAGAATCAATTTAATACTGCATTTAACTTTCACGTCTTGGCCTTGGGTATGTGTAATAAGTTTAGATCTGATACCCTAAGAGTATTCATATCAGGATTGAAGAGGAACCTACCAGATGTACTTTACTCATCGAGACCACCTGATCTACCATCAGCCTTAGCAAATTAGGTGGAATTGAATCACGACAAGTATGCCCTTGCGCCGAATTCTGCCAAGTCCTTACAGCACAAGACCAATAAGAAAGACCAAAGACCTCAGGCTAGGTCACCTGGGCGGTTGATGGGGTGCCACAGCCGCTTCTGGCCACACTAAGAGCCCCACCTCCGCAAGGCAGGATGGACAAGAAAGTGCCCAGTAGATCCCGCAAGTAATCAGGGAATAGAGCCCATGGAGGTCGATACATCCTCAAAATTTAGACAGCACACTTTATTGCAAAATGCACAGTGGCCCACAAAGAGTGGTCAAGCCCAAAACAGCGGTAATAACTCCGAACGAATGACAGGTCAAAGACGATAAAGGGTGGATCTTTTATCACAGGATGACGGGGCCACCGCCACATATGAAAAAGCTGCTTCCTCTGCTGCCATTGAAATTGCCGACGACAGCGATACTGACAGCCTTTACTTTTAGGGGAAATCCGTGCTGCCTTTCATACAAAAGGAAGACATTTAAATTTTTAATAGATACTGGGGGTTCCAAAAATTACGTCAAACCTTGTAGACAATAAAATGAGTTAGTTCCCACTCAAAACCCGCTTGCCGTACATTCCATTCATGGCTCCGATACAATCCGAAAACAAGTCTTACCTATATTTGGGGTGACAACTCCATTCATCCTAATTAGTAGCTTATTCACATATGACGGGATAATTGTTGTCGGCCAGGAGCAAGCAACACTCATTTTAAATGATAGCAAGATGTATCTCAGCTCGGACACAGAACAAATTTTATACTGTAAGTGCGAAGATGTTAACTTAACGAAACTAAAAGATTCTAAGGTACCCCACAATGTCAAGGCTAAATTTGAAAAAGCTCTAGCTGCAAAGGTCAAGGTCGAATTGCTACCTTACAATACGGCCGTTACTGCAACGATTATAACAACAAAGGATTTATTATTTATATAAAGTTGTACCCATATCCTATGGTTGTAGCAGACTTTGTTGCCAAAGAGATGGAACAACTCCCTAAAGACGGCATCATAAAAAATTCAAGGTCACCTTTTAACAATTTATTATGTGTGGTAGATGAAAAAGGCATCGACGATTTTTAGGGAAAAAAAGAAGAGGCTAGTTGTGGACTTGACCAACAAACGATAGCCGATAAGTACCCAATGCCGGACATATCCATGATTTTAGCAAATCTGGGTAAGGCAAAATACTTTATTACATTACACATCACGACGTTCTTAGGGAACATATAGGCATATGCTATTACGTTTACGTAGATGACGTAATTGTTTTCTCGGAAAATGAAACTGTCAAGCACGTTGATTGAATAGAGAATCGGTTAGATGCCAATATGAGAGTGGCCCGAGAGAAGACCCAGTTATTTAAAAAAAATTTTTAGTATCTCGGATTTATCGTAATAGGAGAGGGTGCAAATACTCATGTTGAGCTTAAAACCTTGTTCGCGGAAAGGTCCTTTTAGGGTCTTTCCAGTTACAACCGATGCCTCGTAAATGACGAGAATGATTTGGCGTCAAAAGACGTCATGTTACTTTACCCAGACTTTAACAGCAAATGCCTCAAGTCATTGCATAGAGGCAGTCTCCTTCTCAAAACGGTCGTCCCATAACGATGATCTCAAGAACTTTAAAAGATAGCAGAGTCAATTACACGACAAACGAGCGAGAATTACTTGCGATTGTCTGGGTCTTGGGAAAACATCCCCCCCCCCCCCCCCCCACTACTTGTACGGAGCAAAAGGCATAAATATCTTTACCGACCACCAACCACTTGCATATGCAATTTCGGTAAGAAACCTAAATGCTAAAATTAGGCGTTGGAAGGCGTTCATTGACGAACAAAATGTTGATGTATTTTACAAGCTCGGTAAATACTCTAAGAAGTCGGTCCGCAAAATCTGAGGCAGCGACAATACACAGCGAGGCGTCGTTGTCATACACCACAAAGTCACTGATAAACCCTTAAACTGTTTTAGGAACCAAATCATTATTAAAGAGGAAAAAATTTCCGTTGAAACACAGATTTATAATATCTAAGACCAAAATGCGCCATCTAATCAGCTTCTCGATGTATTAAAGGAGGTAGTAAACCCTGATGTAAATGCTCTACACTTCAATTTACACATACTATCGCAAATTCAGAATGAGCTGGTGATAACATTTCCAGCTACCAAGTTTAGGTCCTTTAAGAAACTTGTCGTAGACATTTTTAATAGAGAGGAAATGCTTAAAAACACTACAACGGAGCACAATTGTGCTCAAAGAGCAGCTCAGGAGAACATTAAACAAATTTTGAGGGAGTATTATTTTCCAAACCAGACCAGACTATCAAACGAGGTGGCAAGACATACGCAAAAGCAAAATATGATAGGCACCCGGGCAAGCAGCCCTTGGATGTAACGTCAATTTCCTCATTAACAAATAATAGCGAAGCTTTTGCATATCGAAATAGATTCGACAGACAGTCAGTTTTTCCTCAAGTGCCTCGACAAATTCTCAAAGTTCGCCGTCGTACAACCGATAGCGAACAATTGAGCATTTCAAAGTCGCACTCATACAACTAATGAACATCATCTCACATCTTACCAGCGCTGAAATCAGAAACTATTAGAACCTTATTGTCAAACCATTTCAACGTCTCTATTAGGAACGCGCCCCTTTGCACAGTCCGTCCAACGGGTAAGGGAGCGTTTTCACTCTACACTGAGCAAATTAGCAAGAGGTCTTGGGATCCACAACGGGAGTGCGAACACAGTATAATTTATTCTTAGGGCCACTGTGTTATACAAAGACACCATACATTCCGTTACAAACAGGAAACCCATTGACATAGCTCATTCTGCCATTGCTAAATTACAACAGGCGGTAAGAAACCGGCTACAGAAGGCGCGGTTAATTCAGCGTAGTCGAGATAACGAGAATAGACAGGGAAGGACCTTAAAATGTAGGAGAAAAAAGCTAACCCCCCAGTATGTTGAGGAGAAGGTTGAAGCGGACTTGGGGACATCGGTGCTAATTAAGGGAAGGGTAATCCATTAAGACAAAATTGTCGAACTTCACAATCGACGCACCCATTCATATGCGAGCTTGTGAATGTATACACGCACACATTAAAACGATCACACAGTGAAAAGAAATGCGCCTACTCTAGTCGTTCCGCTGTCGTTGTGGGACTGAGTTGATGCCGCTGTGCGCTTCTTCGGGGTTGCTAACGAAAAGAGCCCATCGCTGACTCGTGAAACACTTCGGGCTCAGTGATTACTAAATCGCTATAGCATCAAATGAGTAAAATCCGCTGTTTGGGTACTTTATATGTTCGAGGTGATCGATGTTTTTGGAAAAAAACTTCGATAGTTTGCGATAAATTAGTTAAGTAAATTTTACTTTGGTTTTCGCACTCTAAAAGTGCGTTTCAAAATTTCCTATTCCTTCTAGTCGAAGGTTCCCCATCGCTTTTGTCGGCATCTAAGTTGTGCAGGTTGCAAAAAACCTATTGAAATACCGTTGGAATTAAATTATTTCAATATTTAATGATTATTATTATTATTATTATAGAAGAGGGAGTCTCCCAGCGGAGAAAGCGCGAGGCACTGCGACCAATATGATCTTTTGTACCCAGAATGCTCTCCCTGTCATGACAAAAGCTGTTCTGCTTCCCTAATGAAGCATAACAGATCTTTCGTCGAGGAACGGACAATCTTCTCTGGAGTTGCGATTTCCACGTGCAGATGTTTCCTCCTTGCCCATACCAAGGCCGGACAGTCACATAGAATGTGTTTAGTAGTTTCATCGTCCTCTTTGCAGAGCCTGCACTCCGCGTCCGAGGACAAACGCATTTTTTTGAGGTGGTAGTTCACCAAGTGGTGGCCACTTAGGTAGCCAACAAGGAGATAGAGGTCTCTCCTGGAGAGTAGCTTGATCCTTCGATCAACTTTGGGATTGGTAAGCTCTTTAGCCTGCCGCATCCCTGGTTGGAAGAACCAGTAGCGTTTAGTCAATCTTCCAGCCCAGGTTTTCACAAGGGAGGAGATAGTAGACCACCCCACGCCACAGAAGGGTTCGGGGCCGAGCAAGGTGGCTGATGACCCAGCCCTCGCTAGTTCGTCCGCCAGCTCATTGCCCTGGAAGCCAGAGTGCCCAGGTACCCAAATTAGGGTGACTTTATTCCTTATTGACAGCCTCTGGAGACAATTCCAGCAGTCAGCCACCATACGCGAGCCTACTCTTTTTGAGGAGAGGGCTAGTATGGCCGCTTGGCTGTCCGAGAAGATGTATATTTTCGCTCCTCTAGTCCCCTTCTCAAGGATAAGACGGCAGCAGAACTCAATGGCGTGAACCTCTGATTGGAAAACTGTGGGCCAGTTGCCCATAGCAATCGAGGTCCTGGAGTTGGGACCATGTATTCCAGCTCCAACCCCCTGTTCAGTCTTTGACCCATCGGTGTACCAATGTATACCATTTGGGTCTCTGATGGGGTTGCCAGCATCCCAAACCCTGCGGTCCGGGATGAGGGTTCTAAATTTTGCACCAAAGAAGAGTTCCTTGGTCATAGAATCTGATCTAGTGCAGATCTCTAAGCCAGGAATGTCTTTGAGCAGGCTAGCATGCCCAGATTCGGTATCTAGAAGCCCAGATTGGAGCTTGATTCTAAGAAGGCTCATAGCAGCAACTTCTTTTATACGGATATGCAGCGGAGTCAGATTCAAAATCGATTCCATTGCTGTGGTGGGACAGGTGCGGAGTGCACCCGTCAAGGAAAGGCAAAGCAGCCTATGCAGTTTTGTGCATTTATTGATGGCAGTGACCTGCGTAACCTTGGGCCACCACACAATAGCAGCGTAGGTTACGATCGGTCTTACCATCATCTCAAAAAGCCACCTAATGGTGCAGGATTTGAGAGCCCATATTCTACCGAAAAGCCTTCTACATGCTCACATGGCATGAGTGGCCTTTGATAGAGTGTTATGCAGGTGGGAGTTCCAGTTTAGTCGCTTATCAAGGGTTACCCCTAGATACTTGACTTCGTTGGAAAGTTCCACAGGAGAGCCGCCAATATGTAATTGACCAATGTCAATAGAGTAACGCTTAGTGAAGGGAACAATGATTGCCTTTTGAGGATTGATGCTAAGACCTACATCATCGCTCCATCTACTGACCGTGTTCAGAGCTGATTGCATCAGTTCTGTCACGGTGTTGGCATAGTTCCCGTTCACTACGAGAGCCAGGTCGTCGGCATAGCCAATCGCTTCCACGCCCTGTTCTGCGAGTATGATTAGTAGTTCGTCAACTACTAGGGACCAGAGCAAAGGGGATAGAACCCCTCCCTGGGGACATCCTTTTACCGCACTAATATGGGCGGTCGTCGTGTCCAGGGTAGAGGAGATAGTCCGGTGTTTGAGCATGGCGTCAATCCACCGGATTATGGGACGGGCAATGTTCCTGCGCTCAAGCGCAGTAGAGATAGACCCGTAGCCGGTATTATCGAAAGCACCCTCTATATCAAGAAAAGAGCACAGAGCAATGTTCTTTGATACGAAGGCCTTTTCGATCTTACTCACTAATTTGTGGAGAGCGACCTCTGTCGATCTACCGGCTATATACGCGAACTGCGTGGGGTGCAGAGGGTTGTTTTCCTGCAGAGAGCACCGAATGTGCAAGTCTAGAAGCCTTTCCGCAGTCTTAAGCAGAAAGGAGGTAAGGCTGATCGGTCGGTAGGACTTAGGCTGGTCAAGAGGACGATTCCCCTGTTTGGGGATGAATACCACATTGACTCTCCTCCAAGAGTTGGGTATGTGTCCCCACGTGAGACTGGCTCTAAGAAGGCCGACCAATGGTTCAAGGATATGATCCAGACTGTTTTGGAGAAGGGCTGGAAAGATTTGATCACCCCCTGGGGCTTTGAAGGGAGCGAAGGAATCTACAGCCCATTTGACCTTTTCAGGATCAAAGATGGTACCAGATAAACTGGTTCCACGTGAGTCAGGTGACCAGGTGGCGTCAACGTGACTGGATAGATCTGGGTTGGCCACGGAACCTGGGAAGTGAACTTGTAGTAAAAGGTCAAGTGCTTCCCTACGATCTTGAGTGAAAGAGCCATCTGCTCTTTTAAGAAGCCCTATACCATTTGACGATCCTTTGGCTAATACCTTGTGGAGCCTCGCTGCCTCTGGCAGAGATTCTATGCTACCACAGTAGCTGCGCCACGTATCGCGTTTGGAGCGTCTAATGTTCTTATTATAGTTTGTGAGAGCGTCCCTATAGACGTCCCAACTTATACGGTTAGATCTGGCCTTGTTGAAAAGGCTTCTAACCTTCGTTCTTTGAGCAGCCAGCTCTTCGTTCCACCAAGGAACTTTACGGTTGACCGTTAGTGTCTTCCGAACTGAGCTGGCTTCGAAGGACGTAATAAGCACATTTGGAGCAGGTTGGCAGCAAGTTCTATCTCACTGACAGAGTTAGGATTGCTGATCAACATGTCTGCTTTCAAAGCCACAGAGGCTTTGAAGAGTTCCCAATTTGTCTTTTTAGGACAAAAGGAGTTCTGGCGGATCTCGACTTGGCCAGGAAGGTCGAACCTGATGTGCTGATGGTCCGACAAGGTGGCTTCGTCTGTGACCCGCCAGTTTATAAGCGAACTCGCAATTGAGTTGCTTACTAGGGTGAGATCTAATACCTCTTCCCTAATAGAATTAATAAACGTCGGTTTACATCCGACGTTCACTATGTCTAAATGACAACACAGTAGATAATCAAGGAGAGACTCACCACGTTTGTTGACGTCGCTGCTCCCCCAGATTGTGTGATGGGCGTTGGCATCACAGCCAATCACGAGCGGCTTGTTGTGGAGGCGGCAGAATCCCACAAGCCGCTGAATCTCTGCGGGGGTTACGTCATCCACATCGCCCGGGAAGTAAGCAGAGGCGATCACCACTTCCCGGACGCCATCAGCAGTGGCTACCTCCATAGCCGTTGCCACCAGGTCTCTGTGAATGAAGTTGGTTAAAGGAAAGTGTCTCACACTGTTATTGATCAGTATAGCAGTGCGAGGGGCACCTCCCATACGGTCATATAATAACTTACATGATCCGCATGATAGTCCACGGACGAGGCCACCTATTAACCATGGCTCTTGAACGAGAGCCAGGTCAATCTCCTCTTTACAGACGACCCTGCACAGGGTGGCTGACGCTCCTCTGGCGTGGTGCAGGTTCGCCTGGAGCACTCTAGTTGCGCTCCGCATCCTCTCTCAGCGCCTTGGTGACAAGGCCACATGCCTTGCCCCCCCGAGAGTCGTTGCCTCGGATGCCCTTCGGCAGTCTGGCTGAGCTGCTCGGGGGAGGACGCCTAGCGATCCCAGTCGCGGGAGGTGCCCTTGCGGGTTGTTTGCGCCCAGCGCTGACTGTGGGTCTGGCAGGGGCCAGGAGGCGCCCGCTGCCAGCCACCGGCCTGGTGCGGCCCGTTGAGGGGTTGGGGGCGGAGACCAGAATGGTCGGGGGTTTGGGGATGGGGGCTTTCAGCGCCACTGCGGCCGCAGCACTGGTGGACGCCACCGGTGCGGCAGCCACTGCTGTCGCATAGGTAGGGGCCACCTTTGACGCTTCCGGAGGGGCGCTGGAAGGGGGGGAATGGTTGGAGAAGGGGATGGGGGACGGGCCGGGGAGGGAGAGGCTATGGGGACGCAGTTCTTCAGGAGAAGTTTGACTCGTCCAAAGACGAATTTCACCTTCTCGTTGCACTCCGTCAGAGCCTTATACGACTCCTCGTCGACCAACATCGCGAGGTGAGTCGTAGTACCGCTGTGGGTATGCTGGACCACACGCCACAGTTTTGTCGAGAACAACTCCTCGTTTTGGATACCAAGGTATCGCAAAATATCGGCGGGTGTGAGTCCAGCACTACTGGGGAAGTAACCTCTAATGAGGTGAGCTTTGGGGAACTCGGACTCCTCCAGTAGTTTAATGTCAAGGGAGCTGATGGACCTGATGTGTCCAACGGCTCCCCTGACCCAGTCGGCAGTGCGGCTCTCCTCGCACACCAGGAGCAGCCATTCATTTCGAGGTATGCAACCCTCAAAACCCGGACTGGCACCCGATGTGGGATGAAGCAGCAGAGCCTTGGCAATGCTAGCTTTCACCGTGGCCATTTGCTCCGGTGAAAGCGGGTTTTTTGAGTCAGCCGAAGTGAAGCCCAGTTTCACGCTGCTCGACACCTGGCTGAGAGGTGGCTTTGTGGACTCCACATGAGTCTTTTTGGGCTTCTTCGAAGACCCTTGAGGTTCGAAGACGGTATCGTCAGCGCGCGTCCGTTTGGCCTTGGTTTCCACGGGGGGCGTGGAGGCGATAGCCAGAGCTTCTGCTCTGCTCGAACCCTTTGCGAGTGCGGCTTTGAAAAGCCTCTTCTCACAGGTCTTCATCTTCACAAAGGCGTTCTCAGAGTCCAGTCGCAGCCGCTGTATCTGAGAGCCTGCTTCCGTGAGACCTGACCTCTGCGAGGCCACGGAAGCGTCGTCAACGAGGCTGATCAGGTCAGCGTCAGCTTCAGCGTCAGAGGACATCACCTCGACGAGCTGCTGCCGGCCTGAGCAGCTATTGGACGAGAAGTCAGCACTGGCGAACTCATCGTCCAAGGGAGTCCGTGGCCTGTCCGGGTCCCCTAAAGTACCAGGGCCAAGACCCGTGGTATTGGGGGTGGAAGCCAGCAGCCCACTGGCTGCAGTGCTGTTGTTGGGGTCAGCCGTTAAGGCCTCGCCCTGGGTTGATGCTGTCGAAGTCGCATCGGACTTATCTTTTGTAAAATTTATATCCATACTTTGGACCCACGAGTAGGCGGGAAGGGAAGGTCACCCACGGCATAGCCCACGTGCCGTGGGAAGTCTAGATGAAACTGCGGCTTTGAAAAGCCTCTTCTCACAGGTCTTCATCTTCACAAAGGCGTTCTCAGAGTCCAGTCGCAGCCGCTGTATCTGAGAGCCTGCTTCCGTGAGACCTGACCTCTGCGAGGCCACGGAAGCGTCGTCAACGAGGCTGATCAGGTCAGCGTCAGCTTCAGCGTCAGAGGACATCACCTCGACGAGCTGCTGCCGGCCTGAGCAGCTATTGGACGAGAAGTCAGCACTGGCGAACTCATCGTCCAAGGGAGTCCGTGGCCTGTCCGGGTCCCCTAAAGTACCAGGGCCAAGACCCGTGGTATTGGGGGTGGAAGCCAGCAGCCCACTGGCTGCAGTGCTGTTGTTGGGGTCAGCCGTTAAGGCCTCGCCCTGGGTTGATGCTGTCGAAGTCGCATCGGACTTATCTTTTGTAAAATTTATATCCATACTTTGGACCCACGAGTAGGCGGGAAGGGAAGGTCACCCACGGCATAGCCCACGTGCCGTGGGAAGTCTAGATGAAACTGGAGGGCGACAGGTATCCAGAGTCCGCATACTAACGACCGGGCTACCCCCCGGCCATGCATCCCTTGGCGTATGCTGTTCCGCCTTGGATTGGGGTGATTTATAGAATCACAATCTTCGCCCGACTACAATTAGTCAGCACCCCTAGCAGAGACATGACCGTGCTAGGGGCCTGCTTCCAACCGCCCTCACGTGGAGAGTATAGCCGCACTTCCGACAGTAGGAGCAAGGACGGCACGTACCCCAGCCAAAGCTGGGGTTCCATGTGATTCCCCTTACTGTCTCTGACGGCTGACGGCCATATATATATTTATATATTATTTAATGATAGAAATATATGATTTTTGCCCTGTGCACTATCAAAACATCGGACATATTGACTCGATATTGTTACAACACTATTTTAAACAAACTGACGAACGGATACAGGTATATACATTGCTAACTTTGTACATTTTAGTACTGCTTTAAGATATATTTATTTTTAATAATGCTATTCGATCTGTCTCCCAAAGTACGTTGCAAAATTCTGGCCAATATTAATATACCTTCTGCAAGGTTATAAAAACAATAATTTCTTAGTATCCGGTATTTTTATAATACATATCTGAAACGGACTTTTAATCAGCGGAATTAATTTCATCAACTTAGGAATAGTCCAAATTTTATTATGCGGTTCAACCAAATCCCGTGCTACTTCCAATTATGAGTATTATTATCAATATTTTCTCGTTTCATGAATAATTATATTAGAATTATGTTCTTTGGTAATATAATAATATATTTTTGTTCCATTCCATCGGTTCAAAAAATTTGCAATTCAGGAAAACCAACACATCTTGGATCGACCTGTGAGAGGTGTGATTTCTATTTCCCAGTTGTATAGAAGGTACATTTGAATAAAATACAAAGGTGTATACAAAATTTACAATTCACCTCGGTGTTTTAAAATAAGGCCGAATCTGTGATTGATTGTTTTAACATATGCTAAGTATGTACGTGTTTTTCAATATTACTTTTGGAATTTATACAAATCAAATTAACTTGTAAATGTAAACTTAACTTAATATAAAGTTAACGTTAATTAATGTTCTGAAGTTATAATCAATCAATAGTGCATACTATTTGAAAAATATTGTGATAATTACATTCAGCCATGGGAAAAGTATGTATACAATTATATGTACCTATGTATGTATGTACATACATATGAAAATGTTTTCTGGACAGTGTGATAAGGCTTATTTCATTAACACATGTATATGTATATAGAACAACTTCATTGCATACTTACATATTTCTAACGAAATTAGTAGTCACTGGGTTATTATTATTATTTAAACTGTTTTTTAATATTTGCTCTACATAAATACAAATACATTTAATACATTATTTTCTAACTCCCCACATATGTACAGTACACAATGTATAACAGCTGACCAAAGTAAAATTTTATTAATGTTTATTGAACATTTTGTAGTAATTTTATAGAATAATAGCTTATTTTCAGACGCTTATTTTGATACAATTTCGGAGTTTCTACAATAAATTTTATAAATTTTATGATTTATAAATATGCCGCAAACGCAATCTCATAAAACACAAAATACCTCAATTTTCTACACCAACACACCATATTTAGAAAAACTGTTCCTCCTGCGGGAGCGTCCGTTTTAACGTAATCTAAAATTTCCAATCTGAACTCTTGATTTTAATCTATATATTCTCTATCCCTTGAAGAATCCAATTATATTGATTGCAATTATATGCAGGTATATTTACCTACATATTTCATTACGTTATATTTTTTTTTCGCCGTTTTTCTCCACTCAGTACCAGTTCGATTCAATCAAAATAAGAGTAGTGCCCAAAAAAAAATTTTAAAATGATTAAATTGTTACATTATTGTCAAGATTTATGATTGTAAATAGCATTTGGATGTCGTCCTTCCGTAGTAAGATGTATGGCAGACCCATCTGATATGTATCATATTGAAATAAATGTTAAATGTTATTTACAACCATAAATCTTGCCAATGATGTAGTAATTTAATAACTTACATTTTTTCTCGGGCACTACTATATTTTTGATCTGGATAAATTAATACTTCATTGAAAAAGAAAGAATCATGAATAACCTGATTTTTGTCTTGTGCTTAAATTTTGGTTTTTTTTGCAAAAATATAAAGTATATATTCGTAGTCAAGATCACTATTCGAGTCGATTGAGCTATGTCCGTCTGCCTATCTGGATGAACGCGCCCATCTCTGCTATTACAAAAGCTGAAGACACCAAGTTTGGCATTGAAAATTTCTGTATATCATAGGCAGTTCAAGTTTATTTTAAATACCACACCCACTGCCCCCAAAAATGAATAATTAAATTTTTAAGCCGATTTGTGAGTGGCATATAAAAATACATTATAACCAATACTAAGGTGACTATGTATGTGAACCTTGCAAAGATATTGGGTCCACGCCAACCGCCCTGCAATACTTCGCTAACTATAATATCTGCATATCGTAAAATTTCTGATCGGACAATAAACACATAAGTTATTACATAAATCTTGATCACTTGGATTTTATATACAAACGAGCAATGCTTAAGTAGGGAAGAAAGGGAAAGTGTAGGCTTACATAACGTTATTTTTATTAATGTGTAACATAGGTCAAAGGGGGGTACCCCACGGTCGCCTGCGGCTCGACTCTTGCTCTCAGTTTGTTTTTTAATCTTTTCGAAAAGTTGTAGGCTGTATATCCATTTGCTATTCTTTGTAATTATTTATTTCTATTACACGGATTTCGATTATCTGATGAAGTTTTAATATGTAGTTTTAACCAATATTACTTATTTACTTTATTCAAGTGACAATGGACGAAACGGATAAATCCCAGCAAAACATGATATCGAATTTACCACTTTTATTTGCAAATGGCTATCCAACATCATTAGAAAAAATTTCTGAGTCCCAGTTGGAAAATTTTATACCATTTATGGTTCAATGCTCGTTGGGACACATAAATTTACCAAAGAAAATAGACTGCAGTGAGCCTGAGTGGTGGCCGGAAAATGCTGCTTTTGGCATTCCATTAAAAAAACCTAAAGACTTTGTTGGTGTAAGTATGTTGTTCAAATTTGATTCATTACAAAAATATAAATATTATTAAACACCGTGAAACTATCTACATATGCCCACCAGTTGCAACACAAAACAGTCTCAGCATTTAAGCTCTAATGACGAACCCGAGTACCGTCATATCTTATTGTTACCTTAGAAGCTCTCTGCCACATAAACTCTATTAGAAGAAATTGTACAGCTTTTTTTATTATGTTTTTTAATTTTATAAACATTTGACATCTATGGTGTTCTTGAGAACAATTTCAAATTTAGTTTAGTGTTTATGTAAAAAATGTTTTGAAACTATCTATGTAATAAGCATAAAAACAATCGGTGAAGCCATAAAGATTAAGAAACAAAACCTTCGGCATGCCGAAGTAACCTTTCTTGTAAAATTCATATTTGAACTATAACTTATTTTCATTACAGAATTGGATTGAAAAAATGAAGGAGATTGTAGTTATTTGTTATCAGTTCCATAAGAGTCTATTTTTATTGCGATTTTGTAATGATTTAGCGGGATATGAGCATGCGAGTCTTCGGTTTATTAATAACTATAACTCCACCACATCTTTATATGATAGACGAAATAATAAATTACTAGTTACATTTCGAAATGAAAACATGGTAAGCGAATGCTCTCAATTTTAATTCTAATAGATTTAAGCACATTTGATTAAGCTACACTAATCTCTGCATACTCTTATATAAAGTTTAATTTTTATTTTTTTTTAATTTATTGACAATATGTTATAAGACAATAAGTTTATTTAGTGATTCAATAACTAAGACAAGTTTGTGAATCCAGCAATTTTAAATTGTATCATTAAACTATAAACAATTTGGACGCTTAGAAAAACCTATTATTCTTAATTTTATGTAAAAATTTATTATTAGTTCAATCCAACTATTTGTGGAACTAACGTTAAACAACTTTTCACATTAAAAAATCTTTGTTTTACTTATGAGTTCCACATATTTATTCTTCTTTGTCAAGTGTGGTTGTTAATTATACCCTTGGACCATTGAAAATGGTCAAAGAAGGGTATACTAACTTTGTGCAAATGTATGTAACGGGCAGAAGGAGGCGTCGGAGACCCCATAAAGTATATTTATTCTTGTTCAGGATCACTAGCCGAGTCGATTGAGCCATGTCCGTCTGTCTGTCCGTTTGTCTGTCTGTCTGGATGAACGCGCCGATCTCAGGTATTACCAAACCTAGGGACACCAAATTTAGCATGAAGATTCCTGTATACCATACGCAGATCAAGTTTATTTTCAATTTGGAATAACACGCCTACCGCCCCCGCAAACCGCCAATTTTGATTTACATGGAGATTTACTCATTTCTTAACGTTCTGCTTTAGTATATATATAGATAAATACTATATGAAGTTATCCTCCAAATTGCAATCCGATCGGACAATAAACACTGAAGTTATTAGATAAACCATTTCGACCCTTCGACCTGCAAAGAAGTTGTCGATGAAGTCAGAACTAAATTACTTGCGCAGGAAAGAAAAGGACAAACGATGCGAGCGCGAAACGCAAACTGTTTCTCGACTCTTCTTTTCCAACCACATGTCAATTACCGAAAATACATGTGCATAAATATATACTAATACTCAACCAATAGGTGGCGTGGTAAATGAATATGAATGTATGTAAGTATTTACATGCTTGTGTACATATTCATAATATTCATAATATGCTTACGTGCACATATGATTATTATTTAATAATTCATATTTTAGGGTCAGTAAAAAATACAAAACTATAAAATGCAATTAAATAAATATTAATTTTGATTACTCGATATATTGCAAGTTATCGATATTGGCCAATTCAAAATTTATAAAGAAATACCGATATATACTGCTCACACCGCTTTTTGCAGTCTTGCGCTAGGAAAATTGCGGCGATAAATTATTGACAACGTATCGAAATTGATGCAAGGTGGCAGTGCACTGCAGTGTTATGATTAATTTGTAGCTTGCGATTAGTATTATACAATTAGACACTTTTAATAGCAACATACGTCCAAGGGTATCCCACTGTCGCGTGGCGATCGACTGTTGCTCTCGTTTTATATTTGAGCTGTAATGGAGCGCTGAAGTAGGTTTTACTAATACACAGAGGCGAAAATGGGCGTGGCAAATTGTTAAAAACGTATTTAACTGCTTGCTATACATACGAGTATTGTTTTTAGTTAGTTGCTTTAGCTCATTTAGTCTATGAGAGATATAAGCGCTTAGATATATAGACAGACATGGCTTAATCGAATAGGTTGTTGTTGCTGATTCAGAATTAAAAAATATAAATATTGTTAAGCAACTTGAATATCATGTGAATTATATAAATAAGATTTTAAATTATATTAGATTCACTCTACTCTCAGTTAATCAGATTTTAAGGTTTAGGCATCGATAAGAAGAGATCTACAAAATTTTTGATAGTTTTATTTTTTATTTGTTCGAACACGATTTTTATAATTAATTCGATTGCTAGCACTTAGTAATATTACTAGTATGTGAGCAAATTTTGATTTTCTGGAATGTACAGTGGCTCACACCTTATTTGTAATTTGGAGTAATTTTAATGTAGTTAGTGCTTTAACTTGAAAACTACGAAGTTTAGCATAAAAATTTAAACGCATGACTTCAAATTAAAATATATATTTCATTAAAGGCACATTATTTGTTTCAAAACGACTAGTCTTAATAGTTAAAAAATAAAAAATAAGAAATTACTTCTAATATTTGGGTCACAGCTTATTTGATGGTCTCCTTTTTTGCATGAGAACTGCCTATTTTATAAAATAAATTAAATATTAATATTTAGTATGATACCCCTTGGCTTTAAAAACCTCTTTTAGGCGAGAGGGGATTGAATCAATTAGTTTTAGAGTAGTTTCTGCTCCAATCTTGGTCCACTCCTCAGTAAGGGCCTTTTGTAGATCTTCTTTGCTGGTAATGTGTTTCCGGATGTTATTGTCCAGCAAAGCCCACAAATTCTCGATAACATTCAAATCGGGTGACTGTGCAGGTGGGGTCATGAGGTGTGGGCAGTTGTAGACTAGCCAGTACTGAACAATCGCTGCCTTATGCTTCGGGTCATTGTCCTGATAGTACCGAAAGTCCTCTCTAATTCCCAGTTTTTCGGCACTTTGGAGCAAATTGTTTTTTAAAATATCAAATTGTTTTTTTGTCCATGATACCCTCGATTAACACTAAAATTCCCACGCCGGCAGCTGACATACAGGCCCAAACCATAACACTTCCTCCTCCGTGTTTGACAGTCGGTTTGAAGTTTTCTTTTTGAAGCTCTGTATTCGGTTTCCGCCACACGTAGATCATGCCATCTGATCCAAAGATGTTAAATTTGGACTCATCGGCGAATATGACATGGTTCCAATAGTCAGCTGACTTTGAAATATGCTCCTTGGCGAAATTAAGTCGGCTGACTTGGTTCTTTTTGCTTATGAAGGGCTTTTTTCTTGCTACTCGACCATTCAAATCATGCTCACGTAGCACCTTGCGAACAGTTTCGGTGCAACAAGTCTTTCCAAGATCATTCTCTATCTGATCTCTAAGTTTTGGAGCTGATGGTCTCGGGTTCTCCTTAATTTTTCGGACAATGGCACGTTCGTCATATGCAGTGAAAATTTTGGTGGGGCGCACTCCTGCCCTTGTTTTTGATGCGATTTTCATGAACAAACCGCTCAATTATATGTTGCACTGTTGAAGAACTTAAATCAACTAATTTAGCAATTCCGCGTTGCGAAACACCATCTTTGAAGTGTTTTATCACCAGTTCTCGCTTTTCAATTGAGGTTCTAGGTACCATTTTTTTTAGTTAATTATATTAAATCGGGTAGACGGAAAATCAACAAACTTTAGGCGCCAAATGACTACGAATGTAACGAACAAGCAAATACAAAAAACCGTGTTGAATCCATATTTCTGATATAGTGTTGCAAAGTTTTTGCATCATTTAAGCTGTGACCAATAAAAGTTGAGTATTTTTCATTTTATTTAGATAAAATTATCATACATGTCTTCCTAACAATTGTAAAGCTTTAATATATAGTAAATACAAATAATTATTTTACCATTAACCGCTTAAATTTCCGTGATTGCACTTTTATTTTTCAAGTTTAAGCATAATAAGATTTAAAGAAGCTACTGCATCAAATAAGGTGTGAGCCACTGTATGTAGCCATCAAATAGTTTAATGGTATGCGATATTTTTTATTAATTCTCTGTGAATATTACTGCCGCGTATGTAGTTATTGTTTTAATTATGGTATTGATACTTAAAAGTGGTACCTAAGAGAGACTATCGACAGTAAAATGAATTTTGCAAAACACGTAAAGAATGCGTTAGATAAATGCGCCAAAGCATTATTTGCATGTAGAAGTATAGCTAGGAGATCTTGGCAGATCTCACCTCATATCTTAAGATAACTTTTCTTGATGGTCGTCGGACCAATGCTCACCTACCGAACAATTACGTCGGGAGCTGGAAAGAAAAGTGAGCTGTAAAGGCTACAGCGAATGACTAGAATCTACAGCTGCAATGAAAGTGATCTTGAAACTCACCCCACTGGATCGGGTGCTGGAGCTACACCGTACAATAACCATGTTAATACTGACACGTGATAGGACGGGTCGCGATTGCACCTTTAGCACCCGAGACGATGAATCTATGGAGAGTACCATACCGCTAATCTCGTTAACGATGAAGTAACAGTGGAACCCAGGTTCGACAAACACTTAGCGATGGAACTAAGACACGGCCGAAATCAATTATTATTTGAATTATTATTCAATTCTGCACCATCAAATATAACTAGTATAGGAACAATCGGAGGACATAAGAACCTTCGGCATGTCGAATGTTTCCTTTCTTTCTGGTTTTATTTAAAATATCACTCAAACCCGATTTAATTCTATTACAAAGATATTGTTGGAAAAATGTGTATGCAAACTTATAATGCTCTAGACTATTGGCTTATATGTTATGAGCTTCAACCAGTATTAATTCGAACAGCATGTGTTTTTTGCAGTGTACAATGTTCAACACCAGAAATTTTTCTTGTATTTTTAACAACAACAAAAATATGAGTACGCTTCAAAAGAAGAACAAAGCAAAAGCAACCAATGTAATGGAATCATTATCTAGTTATAATCTCCAAATAATAAAACAATGTAGAATGCAAAAAAAAATTTAAATTACTGCAGATCAGTCAAAGTTTAGCAACGAAGGCACTTGGTAAGCCTATTTGCACCGAAATCAGAATATTGTTTAGAGATTATTATAAATCTGGGAAGGCAATTACTGAAATAAGCAAACAATTAAATTTGCCTAAATCGTCGGTGCATGGCGTGATACAAGAAAGTTGGGAGTTGAAAATAACATTGCAAATAGAGGCCGAAAATCAGCAATAATACCCCGTGACAAAAGGGAACTGGCCAAAATTGTAAAGGCTGATCGTCGCCAATCATTAAGAAATTTGGTTTCAGAGTGATCGCAGAAAATTGGCAAAACTGTCAAGCGAGAATGGACGCGACTGCAGTTAAAAAAATATTGAATATGATTTCTATAAAGTATGTTTTGTTATTATTTATGTATCATACACAAAAACTTATCTGACTCGTAGGCCAAGGAAAAACCCTAGCTTACGCTTCGTCAAAAAAAAGCGTTTGCAATGGGATTGGGAAAGGATGTCTTGGACTCAAAGGCAATGGGACACCATCATATTTAGCGATGAAGCTAAATTTGATGTTAGTGTCAGCGATACCAGAAAACGCGTCATCCGTACAAAGACAGAAACATACCATAAAG
Source organism: Zaprionus ornatus (assembly GCA_018904035.1). Taxonomy (NCBI): domain Eukaryota; kingdom Metazoa; phylum Arthropoda; class Insecta; order Diptera; family Drosophilidae; genus Zaprionus; species Zaprionus ornatus. The sequence continues at coordinate 1,244,779 of JAEIFZ010000194.1, forward strand.
ACTGCCTTTAAAGGACAGCAAAGTTTCCTGCAAGCAGTATAGGATGGGGATGTATGTCTGTCAAAGGATTAGGAAAATTGAATTTTATTGAAGGGACGGTTAATGATGTAAAATATATTAATATTAGTATCAAACGGATGTGAACCATACTTGATGAGATCCACCCGATGTAGCAGCATACCATACAATGGTCCACAGATGGGTCTCTGAACTTGGGCAATACACCATCATATTTCAGCCTGAAGTGTGTGACATAGGGCGAGCCATGGAGATAAACTGAAGTGGCAATTACGAAGGAAATTCTTTCGGATAGCCAGGCAGCGATAAAGGCACTCAGCAATTGCACAATTAAGTCAAAACTGGTGTACGAGGTTAGAACCCAACTAGGAAAGTGAAACAACCTCACTCTACGATGGGTGCCGGGACACACCAGTATATATTGTAGGATAATGAGGACGCTGACATACTAGCGAAAAAAGAAGCATACATATAGATAAATACTATATGAGCCTATCCTTCGAATCCGTTCGGATAATAAACACGGAAGTTACTAGATAAACCATTTTAAACCTTCGACCAGCAAACAAGTTGTCGATGACGTCATAACTATATTACTTCAGCAGAAAAGAAAAGGACGAACGATGCGAGCGCGTAGCGCGAGCTGTTTCTCGACTCTTCTATGCACATGTCAATTACCGAAAATTCATGTGCATATATGTTAAAACTCATACATACCTAATTTGTGTACGCACATACATATGTATGTACATTTGTATATAACCAATAAGTGGCGTGGTAGATCAATATGAATGTATGCAAGTATTTACATGCATGAGTACATATTCATAATATGCGTACGTGCACATATAATTATTATTCAATAATTCATATTTTAGGGTCAGTAAAATATACAGAACCATAAACTGCAACTAAATAAATATTAATTTTGATTACTCGATATATTGCGAGTTATCGATATTGGCCAATTTAAAATGTGTAAAGAAATACAGATATATAATGCTCACACCGCTCCTTGCAGTCTTTTGCGCGCTAGGAAATTGCGCCGATACATTATTGACAACATATCGAAATTGATGCAAGGTGGCAGCGCAATGCAGTGTTATGATTCATTTATAGCTTGCGATTAGTATCACACAATGCAATATTTCTTATGGCAACATACGTCCAAGGGTATCCCACTGTCACGTGCCGCTCGACTGCTGCTCTCGTTTTATTTTAATTTAAGACGTTTATTTTTAACAAGACTTTTTTCAAAATGTTTTTGATGTAAAAGTCATTAAGTGACTTATATTCATCCGAATAATCTCTTTTGAAGATTTTTAAAACGTAAGTTTTTCATAACCGTTACTGGGACTAAAAAAATATTTTTTTTATATAATCATTAACTTAAACTTTTATAATAAAAATCAAAAATAATAATTATTTAAAGTTTCTTATAATAAAAAAAAAAAAAAATTATCCTCAAAAATCGTTTTTATACATAAAATTCAGAACCGTCTCTGGTTAAAAATTGAAAATTGAAATTAAATTGAACATACATGAAATTGAAATACTTGTTTAGAAATATTGTATATCCAAATTGTATTCATCTAATCTCATCTCTTTCTGTACAAGAAACAATTTCGAACGTTCGATAACGGTTGGAGAAGATTTTATGAAACTGACTATCTCTAATATTAGGTTGGAGAATAAGGTCGTTCGTTTTTTTTATCCTGAGAGTTCTATTTAAATGATTAAGTTTGTATTGGAATGTGTTTTTTCTGCTCTACAAATCTGTATTACAGTGAGCATTCTTTATAAGCAACCTTTACACAAGCAACATTCTATTGAAGCAACCTCTGCATTAGCAACTTTTTTTATTCCAAAATTTCTGTACAAGCAACCATGGTTTTATTTTTCATTTTAATTTTCATTCTTCCGTAAAAATGGAGAAGAAAGGCAGAGTATCAATTTCTTTGAGAACAAAATTATTAATTTTAAATGAACTCCAAGATGGCAAGACACCGATAGAGATCTGCAGAAGCTACAACATCCATAAGTCGAGGATAAAAAATAATAAAGAAAACTTGGAAGAATTCGCCTCAAAAACGTATGTTAATCAAGAAAAAATTAAGCGATAATGTGATAGATTCCTTCAACACCGCGGTAGAATGGGCAGAGGAAAGTAACCTTACAAGCAATGAGATCTTGTTTTTGCGACGAATTCGAGAAAAAGCAGTTCTTAAAAGACTTAATTAATATTATTTTAACTATGTAATAAAATATAAAACTGCTTTTTTATCTATAAATCACAAAACTGATTTTTCTTAAAATTTATACTCCTTTTTTCTATATAAGCAATTTTTTCTACATAAGAAACTTTTTTAAAAAAATTGGTTCAGATTAGTTGCTTGTATAGAATGCTCACTGTATTTAGGTATTAGGATAATTTGATTTCAACCTTTTTAAGGTTTTGAAATGAAATCCCCAGGAGACAAAAATTTAGTGTTTTGGGCAAATACTTTTTCTTTTTATCACGGGCAAAGATCAACTGAAGCGTCACGTTATTAATGAAACTTATTTAAAATAGGTAACATTGGTTAAAAAGCGTTTTTTGTCTGTTACAGTTTTTATTGACTTATTCTCCTCCTTTTAACGATGGTTTATGGTGTATACGCTGAGTGATTTAATAAAGCTTCTGTAAAATTAAGAATTTCGACCATTTACTTTGCAAAAATATGACTGACTATGATGTAGTCGTTCAAGTATTTTCAACTACTCCACTTCAAGATGCTAAAAAAATAAACATGGTAAATTAACTTTTGTTTTATTCCTTTTAAAAATTAGAACATTTAAATATCTCACAATTCTACGAATTGCAGAATCAAAAATTAAAAAATCGATCCCATCAAAAAATTATTGTCAAATTGAAAAATAAAACGTCATCAGGACATGTGGGATCAAATCCAACAGGAGTGAAAAACTGTTGGAAGGGAATTTATTCAAAATATGATAGAAAGTGTGTTAGATCACAAAATTGTAAACCATTGAGTTTGCCATAAATAGAGCATAATTGACTACATTTTTTTTATTTCATTTAGTATTATATGTTTGTTTTATATTTTAAATTAAGTTATATATAACGAATAAAATATATAGTTATATATACTATTAACACAAAAGTTTGATTTCGCACGGCTCTGTATATACGTTTTGTATGTACTTTGTAAAGTCTGTCATGCCTCCATCTACATGTTTTATACATTTGCTCAAAGTTAGTATACTCTTTTTAAAAATTTTTAATGGCCGAAGGGTTGGACATAATCAAAATAGGTGTAATGAAGAATTCGGATAATAAAATGTATTTTATTCTGTCTTTGCAGTCCTACGATCGGCAACATAAAAATCGAAAATGTTTACTACTTCACAAAAGTAAAACTGATACTCATGGAGATGATTCACAATATATGATGGTCGAACCACCACCCTTCGATATATATCTTTGTGACAACTGTGATGCAGAATTGTATTCTAAGGAGGCAATATTCGTAAGTAAAAAGAGAATTAAAAGTGTAGCGATAGTACATTCATACATCTGCAAATTAAGTTAGCATCTCCTGAAGTAGTGTAGATTGTGTTAATGGAAGTTTATTTTTGCTTGTGCTATGTTGTGTTTATATGTTGAGGATATATTAATTCTGACCGAGACATTGCAACGTACTTCAGGAGACATATCAGACCTCATAAAGTACATGTATTCTGAATCAGCATCACAAAAGGAGTCGATCTAGCCATGTCTGTCTGTCCGTCCATCCGCTGTTGCAACGAAAACTAGTCTCCCAGTTCTAGAGCTATTTTGAGGAAACTTGGCACACATGCTTTTTATTGCAGCACGCTGTAAATAAGTCGGAACGCGCTCGATCAGAACGAAATGATGTTTAGCTGCCATGCAAACTATCTGCCGATTTTTGTTATTTATCCTTTTTCATATATATTCATATTTATATATATTTCATATATGTATCATATATAATAGGCATATTACATTCCATAAAATTCAAACTAATATGTTATAAAATATAAAAGCCCTGGTAGCAACCGTCCGAAATCAGAGTTTTAATATTGATTTTCGAAATATTGTATTGTAGCTTCACCTATTAGTACCAATCAAAGTTAGAAAGTTATCGATGTATTATTATTCAATTCTGCACCATCAAAAATAACTAGTATAGGAACAATCGGAGGACCTAAGAACCTTCGGCATGTCGAATGTTTCCTTTCTTTCTGGTTTTATTTAAATTATCACTCAAACCTCAAACCGATTTAATCCTCTTACAAAGAAATGGTTGGCTTATATGTTACGAGCCTCAACCAGTATTAATTCGAACAGCATGTGTTTTTTGCAAAAAAAATTTTAAATTGATTAAACTATTACATTATTGTCAATGTTAATGGTTGTTAAGATCGACCATGTAAGTATATAGCTTAACTGTTTTTAGCATTTATTTCCATTTGCTATACATCAGATGGGCGTGGCAGTGTCAGAAATGTTTAAGAAGGGGAATCAGCTAATAGCTGATATTTGTGCATCTGCCATAAAATGGTTGACTGAGAGCAGAGTTACTCCAATGAAATATTAAATCGTATTTAAATATTTCATAAAATATTTAAGCTGGTCAACATTGATGTATTTAATTTTTATATCAACCTAGAAGTGAAATAAATTTTTAACTCTTTGTAAAAAGTGCGCAACTTTCCGTAAAAAATAATAAAGTACTAGGTTTTCAAGTTCAAAGATGCATAACTTTAGTTCCATAATCACTTGGATTAAATTATTAACCAATTAAACCACTGTATATTCACTCGCAAAGGTCTTCCACGCCTTTTTCTGCCTGTAATATACAATTGCACAAAGTTATATGACAATTTTTGGTCGAAGTGTATAAAAATGGGGTTTTTGAAGAAAAATGAATAGTCAAAGATCATACAAATAAGAACTTCGTTGTAAGAAGAGTAATCCAAGATTGAACAAAATATGAACCAAAAAACCTAGAGCTTAACAAACACTATTTTGTAATGGATAAAAATAATCATTTGAAACGAGAGCAACAGTCGAGCGGCACGCGACAGTGGGATACCCTTGGACGTATGTTGCCATAAAAAGTATCTAATTGTATAATACTAATTGCAAGCTACAAATTAATCATAACACTGCGAGCGCCGCCACCTTGCATCAATTTCGATATGTTGTCAATAATTTATGGCCGCAATTTCCCTAGCGCAAGACTGCAAAAAGCGGTGTCAGCATTATATATCGGTATTTCTTTATAAATTTTGAATTGGACAATATCGATAACTTGCAATATATCGAGTAATCAAAATTAATATTTATTTAATTGCATTTTATAGTTTTGTATTTTTTACTGACCCTAAAATATGAATTATTAAATAATAATCATATGTGCACGTAAGCATATTATGAATATTATAAATATGTACACAAGCATGTAAATACTCGCATACATTCATATTCATAGTGATCCTGAGCCCGTTACATACATTTGGACAAAGTTAGTATACCCTTTTTTGACTATTTTTCAATGGTCCAAGGTTTTAGCTTCGGCGGCGGCGTAGGGCCCAAAAATCACCGGCGGCGACGGCGTAGCCGTCAGATAGAACCGGCGGCGGCAGCTACGCCGCCAAATTAGTCGGTGGTCGGCGGCGTATGCAATTATTTAATAGATCTTTATATTATTTAAAACAAGAGATAAGTAACCCTTTATAAATTTTTTTTCATAGACTTTATGCATATAAAAGCCATACATTTTTTAATCTAAAAATTAATGTACAAATAAAAATAACGATTTAAAACAAATTAACAGTATATTTGCCATAGTCTCCATTTCATTCATTTAGTTGCTTAAAATCTATTAATATTAAATGAAAAATTTTAAATTACAAATAAATAACGACTTATAAATTAACAGACCTTCTTTGAGGTCATTTCAGTTTCACTTGCTTATACTAATACAATATATTATTATTAAATCAAAAACAGACTAAAACCAATTTAACAGAAATTTTCAGTTTTAAAATGCGTATATATAAGAAAGTTAAGCTAAACTTTCTTTGCAATTATCATAATTGTCATGAATGAAAATAATTTTATTCACATTGTGAGGACTAAGCCGAGATCGTTTCTGAGAAATTGTGAGACCAGCAATGGAAAAGACTCGCTCACTTGTTGTGCTAGTTGCCGGAATACACAACACTTTTTGTGCAAGCTTTAATAGTAAGGGCATTGCAGATGCCTTTTCCCTTCAAAAAGTTAACACGTCTTGGCATGAAGACAAACTTAAAAGTAGATGGCACTCAGCTTCCAAATTGATATTTTTTGTATTTTTGGAATGTCGTTGTCATCTTAAGACATGAGTCTTAAATCGTAATGCACTCACAATACTTTTGCACTTCACAATTAAATCTTTAATTTCCTTCTCGGAATTATAGCCATCTACATTTAGCAAATTGTGTAGTCCATGTCCGAGGCAGAAATGATTGTTTATCAACCCCAAATTAATAGCTTTTTTGATATTGCTGCCTTGGTCGGTAACAACGAAATTAGATGCCATTTGCAAATTATACATTGCAGTTACTTCTTCAAGCTCTGTTAAAATATTACTTGCCGAGTGAGATTTTGACAAGTATTTTGTTTCCAGCGTTAAATGCTTCAACTCGAAGTTCGAAGAAAGAAATTGGAAAGTAAATGTTATATAACTTCTTCTTCTATAGTTATCTGTCCACACATCGAAAGTTAGAGCAAAATGTTTTTGTCCAGATACAATCCGCGTAAAAGCTTGAAAAATACACTGATACACATCCTCTAGTGCAGTTGTTGAAAGTGTTTTATAATGTGGAATGTCATCAGCAGCTACCATAACTTTGTATTTGGTAAAAAAGTCTTTAAATCCATTGTGGCTAATTATATGAAATGGTAGCAGATCTCTAGCCATCCACAAAGCTAGCTCTCGTCCAAGCGCCCATTTACTATCTCTTGGAGATCTAGTTGGCGTGGATTTGGTGAAAAAATTTGACAATGTTCCACGAGTACTCGGAGAACCGATATCATCGCGAACATTATATTCATTTTTAAGTTAACGAATTAAATTCCCAGTTAAACAATTCGTGGAAAACGACTGAATCTTAGCACTGAAACAATTAACAAAATTTTAATGTGAATCCTACGAAAAATTAAATTACTTATTACCATGAAAAAATGGTTCATGTTATGTTGCAGTTTAATTGAATACATATTCACCGACTTGTCCATCTTAATTAAAAAGATAGAATTAGAATATTTTTAAAACTAAAATATGCTGTGAAACTTACTTTAGAATATGATTTACGCAAGCCAATAAGTCAAAAGTGCTGTGAACAGGTGTGTTGGTCACAGCTTAAATGATGTAAAAACTTTGCAACACTATATCAGAAATATGGATGGCCCTTTTCCAACACGGTTTTATGCTGAACTTTGGCGCGTCAGAAAAGGGAAAAATCGGCGGCGGCGGCGGCGTGGCACGGCGGCGTAAATGTCTAGTCCAAGGGAAGGGTATATGTAAAAAGTCATAATATTGAAGATTTCCTCAGATAAGCCAAAAGTAAGCGAATATAAAGCTTCCGGTGCAAGGCTTCTGTTAAAAAGGGTTTTTTTGTTATTTTGAAATATCTCACAGTTTCTTAGAGAATTTGTTATCCGATACAATCAGAAAAATATAGTAAGATGTGAAATTTCTGTTAATCCGAACTTCTAGTCATTTACCAAAGCTTCGGATCGGACTAATATATTTTTGAAAGCATTAGAACAAAATTTTTCATATAAATAATGTTCACACAGAATTTATTAAAACAGCAATCGTCCGAGTTTTGGTCCTTTTTAATATAGCTGTTTACGTATGCTTGTTATAAAATTCTATACCATAATACAAATTTACACATGTCGCATGCTTTGATCTTGATACTATTGTTTCTGTTGTCTGTGCTATAGTTATCTTTATGTAAAACCAAAAAAATTTTTTTTTCAGGAACATGAAAAAGTTTGTAATATAGAGGACGATGTTATACTATGCGATTCGCCGGAGCCAGACAACAAACTTGAAAGTAAAAGTGAGAATTCAGAACTGCGTAATGCATTCCTATTAAATTTGTGCCTTCAATCTAAACAAACTGATGGGAATTGTTCTAAAAAAATGCAAGGATCCCATTTATGTAACGAAGAGTTAGTGTTGGTGACATCCAGCAAAAATAGACGTATACCAGCACGCAGAAATCGCGCTGTGCCTTCTTTAAATCGATGTTCATTTATCGCAATATCATCTCCAGCTGGACAAAAATTATTCAAAACAATGAAACAGACAATATCATTGGAGTATATTTTTGAAAGACAAGAGCGTTTAGATCGTTTTTGTTACACACCCTTAATACATAAGACAAGTTGCAAGTATAAACCATTTGACAAAAAGCCTACACCTAGTAACGTTCATATTACTTATAAAAAATGTCACGATAATAGTTCTCACATATATGCATTTCCCCGCCGACAATTTTCACAAAGAAGAGACACTACTCAAAATTTTTTGTTTCTCAATTCCCCATTAATTAAACAATGCCGCCCAATCCTGGTTCGTTTGAAGAAGATAACAGAATCTATCGGAGAACAACATTCTGAAAATAACACAAAAATCAATATTAGATTGACACGAGATACGTCAAATAGTTCTCGATGGAGGATTTCGCCTTCAAACGAAGTTGTGGATACAATTGATTTATGTTCCTCAGATGATGACGATCAAACGACAAGTTCGCCTCCAATTCTCAATTCGGACACTTTTTCTATTATTTCATTATCTCGTGAAGAAAAAGTCGCTTCCAAACTGCAAAATACTCTAGTAGAAAAACAATGCACAAGTATTTCACTAACATCAGACAATAATTCTCTAAAGCCACTACAGCAATCGGTATATATTTTTTCCAATTACAAAACGAATTCGGTTTTTAATAGAGTAAGTCTAAAATCGAAAACAAGCAGCTTGGATAAAACAGTAAATATAACAAATACATTTTTACATTCACATAATCAGGAAAATTGTAATTTGCAGAAAAAGGTAAAAATTGTTTCTGACTGGTGTTCAGAATCAACAAATTCTGGAAAAAAAGACATAACTCAAGTCGATAAGTCCGTTTCAGCTGTGCAACCCTTTAATTCTTCTGGCAGAATAATTTCTATTGATTTAACTACATAGAATTAAGTAAAATAAAAAAAAAAAACCAAAAACATATTGTTTTTATATAGAATAAAATTTTAATTTACGTGTCAGATTTTTTGTGTCCTTGCAGCTATTTGCTTGGCCAATCGTTCCAAAAATTGATTGAGGGCTGAGATCAGCTGCCACTTATTTAAAGGTTTATTTAAAGGTTCTGACCAACAAGACAGTATTCTGAACGTTTATCCTACGAGTAGTACAACATGCGGTGCCGCCATCCACCCCCTTGGGCGCTAAATAATAAAGAATTACAAATTCCAAAAAAAATATCTAACCTAGCGAAAGTATTTGAAATCATTAGTATTGCTACTTAAACCTACTAAAACGGCAGGTATGGGAAAATAGATACTGTTACTGCTACGGGCGGACACGATGGGATAACTTCGAAGCTTACCATTTCAGCCATACCATATCATAATGCGTTGCCAGTGGCGTTCAATCTCAGCCGTTTCGGAACTTTCTGGAAATATTATGCTCTGGGGGAATGAATTTGGGGGTCAGGTATGTGGAGTTATTTTCGGCAATATGTATAATAGATATCAGCGATACATCGGCGATGCGTTGGATTTCGTGCACTTAGATTTGCCGGTAGATGTTTGCTATGTATGTTATATGAGAAATGCATTAGGTATCAAAACCTTAACAAAATTTGATAAAATACGGGAATATACATATCAGAAGTCTCTCACAAAAAAGGATAGATTAAGATGAAAAAACATATAAACAAGAAAATATACAGAAAATCAGGCATTTGAATAAAAAAAGGTTAAAATTTCACAAATTTCTCACGCTCTATCCATATTGTTGTAATGGTTTTTTATACATCAGTAAAATAACGTAAATTTTTAAAAATATATATTGTTTTTAATGTGATATAATTAGCTGGTATTAAGGAAAAACAGATTTCATAAAATGTTGTTGTTGTCCTTAATAGAATAGAAAGTCAAATGAATCTAGGGTATTTGTTCAAAACTGAACTCTCGTTGAAAAAGATTATTGTTTATACCCTTCTACCACTGAAAATTGTGCAATTGTGACAGGCGGAAACCCTACCCACAGTAAAGGTCGTCCAAAATCAGTTGTTATTCCGGAAACCATTGACGCTGTGCGCCAACTGATATTGCAAGATCGTTATGTGACCTATTTTGAGGTTGAGACAACCTTAGGCATTAGTGGGACCAGCATACATTCAATATTCAAATTCAACAAAAGTTGATGGCGCATAAATCGGGAAAACCTACCGCTGAAGTCGGATCATTCTTCACCACGACAATGCGAGCTCTCACACATCGGATCTAACAGCTGCATTTTTGAGCACTCAAAACATCGATTTGATGAGTCATCCGCCGTATAGTCCTTACTTGGCACGGAATGACTTCTTTTGATGTGTTGATGTGTTCAAAGTGCATGTTTTCGAGATACCTCAATCACAATGGCACAAGTGCTTTGACAATTGGTTCAAACGCATGCAAAAGTGTATAGATTAAAATGGGGAATATTTTGAAAGAAAAATAAAGCTATTTTCGATGATTAATATTTGTTTTTGTTCTCTTATCCCGGGAAATAAAAGGCAACCCTCGTATAACTTTATATTTTTTTATATGTACTTAGCTGACTATAATAACTACCGTTACTCCAAATTGAAATCTGATCGGACAATATAGTACACAGAAGTTATTCAATACTATTTAGTGTCAAAAGATCCGAACAACACGCCACCTGCGCAAGCATGTGTGCACGTGCCTGCACAAGTGCTTGGGAGCACATGCAGTCCTTTATATTTAACTGAATTAAGCATTCATGACGTGGCATTAAATTGTTCCTTTTTTCTAGGTTTAACAATATATGGGCACATTCTTTTCTTAGCTGCGTTAAGGACTCATATTATCTTGTAGATTCATTTCTAACAAAAATATTACTTTGTAAAACTTTCCCCTGGTGTCGTATTTCAGTCAGCAGTTCGGAGACCGTTGACTTTAGTTAACTTGCATGCACAAGCTCGCATATGAATGTATGCGTCGCTTGTGAAGTTTGGTTATTTTCTCATTCGTCTTTCTTTTTAGCAACTGTGTGCACATAATTAAAATGGTAGTGGTACACAGCACATTCGGATATTTGTTTATTTTTGCGGCAAAAATGCATTTTTAATTAAGTTCAGTAATTATCGGGTTCCCAAGATTTAGAGTTTCATTGTCTGCCGGTTTCTCTATATTACCGTCACTCATAATAATTTTTGTAAGTCTGTGTGCGATTAACGAGTTCACTTGCGTCTGTTTTGGCTTCCCAAAAGTTACTGCCTCACTCCAGTTTCGTGCAGCCTTGCACTGTTTCTTGTTTTTTTTGCACTCTCTTTTAATTGTATCGCTATCGCACTCTTACCAAACAGCGCAGCTAAGCCTGAATCCGAAGTCTAAATTTAGCCTGCTCGTCTCAGTTTCGACTAAACCTCAAATTATTCGAACAATTTTTGAATCCCCAAAAAAGAATGGGGGTCAGGATCGGGTCATACGATATATGTTTCTACATGTTTCTGAACTTTCCAAATCCGAAGTCGAACATTGCCTATCATATCTGAATTTTAACTTAACCTAAAAATTTTTGGAAAAATGTTCAAAATTTTAAATTCAAAAATTATAATCAATTCATCGTCTCACTTGACGGATAACTCACAACCTCAGTGGCACGAGAAATTTTACAATTCAGCGTATGATGGACTTCGCAAAGTGCGTCCTGCTTCGAACGTTGACTCGTTTATACTACTGACAACAAGCTTTTTACCATGCTGATTATTTTTTTTATTAAATATCAAAGGGTTTTCAGACAAAATTTAAACGACTATTTCTTGTACTACTTATTTTAACGTGTTGTTATGCGCCTTTCCTCCCGAATGTTCATTTTGCAGATGCGCAGCATGTTAGCTTTTAAATATCGATAAAATTTTAATATATGCTGGTTTAGTATTTTTGTAAATAAATACGAGGTGTGTTCAAAGAATATCGCGAATTTTGTGTTTTTTCAAAAATTATTTATTTATTCATGAATATCTATTTTGTCCCCTTCAAAGTAATCCCCATGAGATGAGTGTGCCAACGGTTTTTCCAATCCTCAAAGCACTTCTCATAAGCACTTTTCGGTATAGCCTTGAGCTCCTTCGATGCTGTCTTTATCTCGTCAATCGTTTCTGGACGTTTTCTTCGTATTGTTTCTCGCGAACGGCGCATAACTTCAAGATAATACTGTTTATTGACCGTACGACCATATAGTAAGAACTACTTATGCACCACGCCCCTGCAATCGAAGTAAACTGTCAGCAAAACTTTCGCGATACTTTTTGAACACACCTCGTATAGGTATGAAACTAAATAAATGCAGAAAATGACAGTTTGCTTTTAAACTTAGTTGAATTTACAACATTCTACTCACCGTAAAACTGATTGTTTGTTTTACCCAATACATTAAGTACTGCCAGTTTGGTAACTGGATACTTTGGTGTCAATGGTTAACTGGAACATATGTTAGTAGCCTGCTGTTAATGATATCTGCTTCTATCAACAGACTTCGCCACGTTTCGACCTTTGCGTAACTGACAAAACTCGCTCAGTAGATCTCACTAGGCGATTCCAAAATATTCCTGAACTTGGGTTTCATGTACAGTTGAATTCCCATTCTACCTTTCTATTTGCCATTTGCGATTTGTATATTCCCAATCAAACAAGTTCTTTTTTACTGACTTCATTCTAGTGGTGGTAGATTTCGCGATGCCATTTGACTACGAGTACCAAGTTAGTCCGTGTTCTTTTGGCAATTTTCTGATAAAGCATCAGTATAATCAATTTACCCGAATTCCGTCTCTAGTGAATTTTGCGCATAACAAATATATTGTGTTATCCTTCAAAATACCATAGTTGTCTCTGAGGTTATCTATTTCCTGTTTGTATGCATGTTTTTGCTGAGTACAGTTTCCGCCCATCGGGATCTTGTTTTAAAAATTTATAAATTTTAGAATCCAAGCCATTGTACGTATTAGAAACGAATACTGTGAATATCGATTTAAATCCATCAGTGGTTGATTGAGAATGGCTAGTACAATCTTTTTTCGTTCAATTGTTTCATCCAAATTGCTTTGGATTTTCTTGTATGGCCAAAATTCCTTATCCTTTCCAAAGAATCTGGGACCATATCTCCAAACGTTTCCATGTTCGCTTTCATCATCGCTTTCATCTCGCTTATTCTATGTGCTGCTAATTGCTTATTGCTTGTATTGTCTGTGATCCAAGCAAATTCACCATTATAGGGTCTGATCATACTATACAATTTTGGACTTTGATATTGTGGCAATTCAAAACGGAATGGCGCAGACGGCTAGAGTTGCAGGCAGCAGTATCAGGCACTGCTGTCTGCAACTCTAGCCATGACGTAGAAAACATCTTCAATGGAGTACATTTTTTTCTTGCAACAAATTTAACATCAGTACAGAACTACAGAGGCCGACACAAGCAGTTATATAGTTATGCAGCATAAGCAGTTATATGTATTTTTATTTTATTTATTTATTTATTTAACGTCAACTAAATTAGTCGAATTAAAATTAAAATTAGATTATATTAAATTAAAATTGGAAATTTAAAAAAAGAAAATATTGTAGATTTTAAAATTAAATTTTGCAATATATCAAAAATTTAAAATTAATTAAAAATATATGTTTTTAAATTTAGGCTGGGGATAACGAAACAAGAATTCTCGATCCAACATTTGCTGCAAAGGATTGGGGAAAACCTAGTAAAACCCAATCAGATCGGTAGATTAATATTAGTTGTTAGCATGCAGTGTTAATTGATTAAGGATAGACAGTTTAACAGAGTAAAGGGAGGACTCGGAGTTGAAAACCTCTAGACAGTGACACAGAGAACTCGGAAAATGTCATGCAAGCTGTAGTTAGCATTACAAAAGGCCAAGGATAATGGCATAAAATTACGTGTAACTCTAGAAGGAATACAGAAATTAATTTGAGTAAGCAGAGTAGGGGAATCTATATTGTACTTTATTAGCTTTACAATAAACATAACGCCTAACAGAATACGACGGTTAGTTAAAGAAGGTAGGTTAATTAGAAGTAGTCTACTAGAGTATGGTGGTAAGTCTACACACGGAACCCAATTAAAACTGCGCAAGGCAAAGAGTAGAATCTGCTTTTGAACAGACTCAATTCTATCTTTCTGAATATGGTATTGCGGCGACCACACGCAAGACCCATATTCAAGAGTTGGGCGAACAAGAGAAGTGTAAAGCAACTTTGTCGTGTAAGGATCCTTGAATTCTTGACCCATCTTTTGATGAACCCGAGTAGTCGAAATGCCTTATTGACAGTTTGTGTAATGTGACGATCAAATTTCAATTTATGATCAAAGAGGATACCTAAATCAGCTACTTCAGATATTCTTAAGAGTGGGGTTAAGTTAAGATTGTAATTGATGACATGATAGTTACATCTGTAAAATGACATAACCTTGCACTTCAAACAGTTAAGATGCAGCATATTATGGCTGCACCATTCAAAAAACAAATCAAGATCTTTTTGAAGAAGGTTATTTGCAGGATCACTGTGTGTCAAACAGAGTTTCACATCATCAGCATACATAAGAATGTTAGAGTGAAGGAGTATTGAAGGAAGATCGTTAATAAAAAGGTTAAATAGCAATGGTCCAAGGTGGCTGCCCTGAGGAACACCAGAAGTAACTAAGATCGGCTTAGAAAGACATTCTTTAAAAATAACTCGTTGAGACCTGTTAGTTAAATAATCAGATATCCACAGAAGGAGCTTTTAATGAAAACCAATCAAATTTAACTTATGAATTAAGAGATTATGATTTACAGGGTCAAATGCTTTACTGAAGTCAGTATAGAACACATCAGTTTGCATTTTGTTCCGAAATCCTAGATTGATGAGAGATGAGAATTCTAAAAGATTAGTAGCTGTTGATCTTGCCTTTATAAACCCATGTTGATGGGGTGAAATTATAGATTTACACATAAAAGTTAACTGAGCCGTAAAATGTTTTTCAAAAATCTTAGGAATTGCGGACAATTTGGAAATACATCTATAATACTTCACATCATGGTTAGAACCACTTTTGTGAAGAGGAATGGAAAAAGAGTTTTTCCAAATAGGTGGGAAATAACTATTGGATAGTGACAAGTCTAATGAATTGGCTTCAAAATCAAATCAGCACAAAATCTAAGTACGCATGCTGGAATTCCGTCAGGGCCAGGAGAAAAAACGGGTTTTATCGATTTAAGATCATTTAGTAGAGAGGTGTTGTCGATAGAAGGACAGAAGACAATGTTAAAATTGTCTATACTACAAGGGTATGGATGTAAAGGGGAACTATAAGGTTAAATAAGTTGATTAAAAAAAGTCTGCAAACAAATCGGCGGCTGCCTGATCATCAGTTGCTTCCTTATTTTCGTATGATAGAGAGGGAGGAAATCTACTTATAAAACTGCTTTGGGTTCTGAGCAAACTGCAAACGGCAGCGACGCAAATACTTTTTATAACAATTTGCATTCAGAGCAATAAAGTTTGCTCTTGCAGCAATATAACGTGTAAAATCAGAAGGATTACGAGTTAATTTAAACTTTTTAAAATACCGCGATTTCAAATTTTTCAGCCTTACTAACTCACGTGAAAACCAAGGAGGCCTATTGCACTTTACGGGAAAAGTCTGTTACTTTTACACATTGATCAAAAAATGAGTTCATAGAGGAATAAAAAAAATGAAATGCATGTATTTAGATCAGAACATGAATAAAGAAAATTAAACAATTCAATTTTTGAAAATCGGTCCTACGAAAACAACGTGATTTTATTATAGGGGAAACAGTTGCAGTTTGCATAGAAGTTGGCAGAGTTAGAACCAGGTCCAATGTAGGATGATAGGGATCTTCAGGAAAAACTAAGGGATTCATTCTAGAGATAGTATTCAAGCATTCTACCACTACAATTAGGAACAGTGTTTATTTGATAAAGAGATAGCTCCGAGAGGCCATTTAAAAAAGAGTTAAATACAGAGGGCACCAATATATCGGATTGAGATGACCAAGTAACTTCTGGTAAGTTGAAATCACCAAAAACTAGCAGATAATCTCTATCAGATATTTTGGAGGCAACAGATTGGATAGATGAAAGATGGTCTAGGTAGACAGATATATCAGATGAGGGAGGAATATACGAACAGGTAATGTAAATTGAAATTTGACACATCGTCATTTTAACACATAAAAATTATAAGGAAGAACCATGGTCTAATGGAACAAATCCTCACCTCACCAAACTACATTCCCCACAAAACTGATCTCTGGTCAACCCACCTTTTGATGTCACTGCGTTGCGGCCAATTCTACTAATGGCCGAGTGCGTTAGAAAGTAGCTGCCTGAGAGAGAAAAAACGTGTGGGATAGCAGGAGGACAAACATTATCCGTTCGACGCGACGGCCAGTGACCGCCCAGCCCCCTTGCCGTAAAGCCGAACGACACCGATGCACCTGTACAAGATCCCGTTGCAGCTCCCGTGGTGAAAGCAGCAAAGGCTGCTCCAGTACCCCGAAAAAAGGGTATATAAGGAGTTTACTGCCATGCTGGCGAGGAGTAGGAAAAAGAGAAATTCAGGGTGCGGTCAAAACGAGTGCAGAATGGTGTTTTGTGAAATGTGTGAATTGAGTCAAAGAGACGGAAAAGAAAGACCATAACCAGAGCGACCAGGAGCAGGTTAGATTAAGAAAGAGGAAACCCGAAACAGCAAAACTAACAGCCAGGTGGTCACCCGGCATATTCTTCTTAATCTTGTAGCCCTACAACGCAATTCCTTGTAGAATACTGGGGGATCTCGAAAGTTATGTGCAATGGGAGCGATTATTATTAAAAATTTAATTGCATTGTACTAGGTCAGCATCGCCTGGCCGAGCCCAGGTCACTCGGGATTACCGAGGTTCGTTACGACTGGCGCCCGACTTGGAGCCTTGTGGCGTGAGGAAGTAGTCACCTTTTAGTTTATCAAATACACAGTGGGAGGTATCCTCCTTAGAACTCTGCCGGGAAAGTTTTAAAAGAGATATCCCAACATTTTTTTTTTTTGTATTTTACAAAACTAAGAAGGAGATATCCCCACTTAGAGTCAAGGTTAAGAAATTGCCAACTTGAGTTATCATGTTTGGAATTTTTATATGTTAAGCTAATGAAATGTCAAATGACAAAACTGAGACAGTCGTATCCAACTCAGAATTACTGTATTTTCCAGAGGACTTATCCTGCAGAAAATGACCACAGCTTAGTTTGCAAAGGGAGCTATCCCACGGGGAATTTATTTTTTTGTTTATTTAACGATTGATTAGCAAAGGTCTCGCATGTGAATATAAGGAGAAGGAAGAAGTTCTTAGCTACGGTTTAAGTTCAGCGTACCGCTGACAGGGACATAAAACGTCATGCGATGGCAGTTTGGCAAGTGGGTACCTATAAATTAAAATCGTCTGCCCCAATCCCTGCTTCAGCAGATTTGGCCGTTGCACATGGCGGAGGTCCCCATGCTTGGAGGAGCAACTCCAGGCAGAAGGAGCTGCCGACGATACAAATCTGGCAGAGCTGATGGTCGTAGACGACTAGTTTGAAGCAATAGAGCAGGACAGGAAAAGAATAAGATGATAACAGCGGCCACCTAGAACACGATTTATGGGAATGGAGGAGGCGGGGCGCGGAAATCCATAGTATACCGAAGCGCTCAGACCTGTATCCAGGACCCAGCACTATCAAACAATCGGTATGATGTATGTGCGAAGTTCGGAACAGTCGTTTCGCATTTGCGGTCAAGCACGATTTGGGCGTCGGCATGCCCCTGGTACTGTGGCATAATTCGTATCCCCTCAATTATCTGCTGTTCGGGAAATGGAGGTCGGCCGCCAGCCCCCAGACAGAAGTGGAAAATTTAAATGCCGAAAGTGAGCACCTGTCAGTCATCGTTGAAATTGGAAAAAATAAATGAAAGGACACGATCGATACTGGAGCCACCAGCTGTTTTATCAGCAAGAGATGGGAACAACAAATAGCGGAAACGGAAAAGGTGGAAGGCACTGATCGTCTGGTATAATTGCTTATGGTTTTTCTTGCCGGGTGCTTTAATAAATCCGCGCGAATGGGATATTTGGCGCAAGGCGATAAACACTGCCTATGCAGATCCTGCTGGATGTCATCGACGACATAATGCGAGGCTGTTACTTATTAGCGGACATGGTATTGAACCCATGTTGGGTGTACCGGTGTGCAAAACCATGTGACAATCCGTTGCCCTATTCCAAGTACAGCAACTAGATTATCAGTGGCAGTAGGCACTACCCAAAAAAATGGCAAGAGAAAACGACGCAGTTAAGAAGCCGGAATCACCGCCTACCAATCCTAAAAAATTGAAGCAATTCCTGGGAGTGGAGTCATGGTATCGACATTTCAACGACAGTGCATTCACTAAATAAATTGCTGAAAAAAGAGTGCGGAGTGGCAATGGAACGCGGAGCAGCAAGAAGTTTTTGACACGGTTAAAACAATGCTGACCAACGGCTATGAGAATTTCGACAAACGTCACACCAAGGGAGGAACTCGACTGTGCATGGATCTCCAAAATAAGAAATAAGCTGGTACAGGAGTCCGAAAATTTTAAGATTTTCGTGCTTATAGGACGGCGAAAACTTATTCAGCTACATCCCACATTGGAAATGAAGACGTCTTAGCATGGAAATTTAGACGCTCCCAAATCTTGATGGAGTGCCACAACGCAGAAACAGCAGGTCATCTAGGAAGCCGAAAGACAATTGCTCGAGTCTCTGCTCAATACTTTACATGGCTTGCACGACATGCGATCGTTTACAAATGCGAAAAATGACAACAATTTAAAGTCAAGTAAAATGTAAGCGACCGGACAGATGCTGTCACAGATTCTGGGCCACCATCTGCGAAGACTTTGTTGGACCCCTGCCGAAGTCAACACACGGGAACACCATATTGCTAGTATTAATGGACAGATTTCTAAATGGATAGAGGTGATTCCACTGAGGAGTGCCAAGGTAGCCACCTTAAATAGTACGTTCCGTTTATGGATCCTCGACAGATTTGTGGTACCAAAAGTGTTGATGACTAGTTTCCCAGCAAGGCTTTCAACAAATTTCTCGAGGAGATGGGTTTGAAACAGAAATTCGCTTCTTATACGCCGTATGAAATCCAACGGATAGGACCAACAGGACGATAAAGACGATGATCGCGGAATTTTCGGGCCCAAATCAGCGGTAAAGCGACGAATTGTTACCCGAGCCCACCTTGGCAGTGAATACAAGTGGGGCTTAACCGGGCACAGCGCAGCGTTCATAAAGCAGGAAAGAAACCCAATGGTGCCAAAAGCACTTTATTCTGAAGTCGCCGCAGGAACCGGCAAGGTTCGCAACAACGGAAGTGGAGAACTCGAATTTGTTGAAAGAATTGTTCTAAGTATTGTGCCGCAGCCTCAAAAGAGCCGATCAAAATCAGGGTCGATACTATAATTTGACCCTGGACACCAAAAGCAGGCGACGAGATGTGGGTCAAAAAGCATCACCTGTCCAATGCAGCCGAAGGATTTGCGGCCACCCTTAAATTCGAAGAACCGTTGCAGGTTTTCAACTTCATCTCCCCAGTGATCTGTGTCCTAAAAAAGGAGAAAGGAAATCTTATAGCCCACATAAGAGACTTAAAGCCTCACAAACAAAGGAGGACCCAGCGGAGATCACAGGATGAATGTACCGAAATACCACAAAAAATATATTTAAAAATATTATAATAATAAAACAAACATATTAAATATATATCTTCAATATATATTTCGAATAACCCAATCATGAACCCCCATTATTTTTTGGCGCTTCAAAATTTTTTCGAGTTTTTTGAGGTTAAGTCGGAACTTTTATGTCAGGTTAACCCTTTAGTTCGGGTTCGGGCATATAAGGTCAAAATAAATATGAATACAAAAAATAAATGTTAAATTTAAACGTATATCGCATTCCTAGATCAGGATTTAATATCTTTGTGGGGATATGAAACGTTTTTCAGCTTTTTCAGGTTAGGTTACAGACGTGATGCCGAAATTTTGACTCAAGATTCAGATTCAGCAACCCAAAATACATATGACTGTATATATCACATACTCAGATCAGGACACTTTAATAATATTAAATAATATTAATATTAACTTAATAATAAAACGATATTAAAAAGAAAGAATTAAATTTAAAAGTTGAATTAATAGACATCCCTTATAAAGCTGAGTACGCCACCTCTGCGCTTGGCGAGTTCATTACCGTCGGCTGCGCACGAGGGTCAACAATTGCTGGCAGACACGACCAAAACTGCGACGAGAGTCGTCGCAGCAGCAACAAGTGAAGCAAACACAACAACTAGCGAGCAGTGCCAACAACGGCACCATCACCACCGCCGTCGCCACTGCCATTTAAGAGACTAGTGTCCGAACACCGATCAGTCAACCGCCGTGTTCCCGGAGTACAAACGACACCCGTCTTTTAGTCTTGCCACAAACGACGCTCGTCTTTTAGTCGTTGCAAATCGTCTCTAGACCAAGGATCCCCAAAAGACCTCGTTTTGTAACGCCAGACATCGGACTCCACAGCGGATTAAACGGACCCACGGTGGGTAGGCCCGGAAGCAGAATGGCCCCGTGGAGTCTGGACGATAGTGCATGAGAACCGGCATGCCCGCGGGAGTTCAGAGAATATGTACTGGAAGGGCAACCGACATTACCGGATCCGGCTCAACAATGGCAAGGTCTCCACAGCGATGGCATAACAAAAATAGGAAAAAAATCTGTAAGCGAAACATGTGAATAAAAAGAAAAGAATAGAATGAAAAAAAATATATACTTTAAAATACATCTGGGCCAGTGAGAGGTATCAGGGAGAAAATCGACAAGGTCCTGGATGAGGCTCCGTCAATTGAAACAGCTGCGACTTGTTGTGGCGTTCGGCCGATAACATAACTATCGAAACCAGTTCCGTTCATGAGAACGACCATACACAGGCCGCTAGTTTTATATAAAAAGCGATACGATAGGAAAAGGAGAAGTGAAAGGAATTAAAAGAGAAAAAGAAGAAATGGCATTAAAAGTGTACTAGCATTAGCAAGACGAACAAAATACGTTCGATGCGATGGCTAGTGTTCGTCCCGCCTCCTTTTCGCAGTAGAGCCGAGCCACACCGACGCCCCTGTACAATATCCCGTTGCAGCTCTCGTGGTGAAATCTTTTACAACGGTTTCTAGCAAATTGGACTACACCCAGGCCGTGCTCCAGCAAACCCGGAAGGGTATATAAGGAGTTTGGAAAAAAAGGATACTCGAAACAGTAAGAATAACAACCAGGTGGTCGCCCGGCATATCCCTGTTAATTCCGTAGCCCTAAAACGTAACTCCGTGTAGAATATTGGGGGATCTCTAAAGTTTTGTGTGATGAGAGCGATTATTATTATTAATTTAAAAGTAAATAAAACATACAATTGTTGATGATTAAAATACCCTCAGTGTTCCTTCCTAGCCCGCAAGTGCAACAAATTATAAATTTAGCAAGTCTAACTTTCACTCGGGAAAACCTAAGTTTGTTACAATGTCTACGTTAAGTCTCTTCGATTCCCCTTGCAGAGTATCGAACCCTCCCCTACCAAAACATTAAGCTTTTACACCGTATTCCGTGTTGAAGTCTTTTTTTTCAGTAAAGCCTATATTACCATAATCGCCATCCTTCGCCCTCCAATATGAGTGACTAAAATTTGCATGTGACCGCTCGTTGCAGAGATACCCTATGTTGCCAGTCCTCTTGATTGCTCCTATATATCACCGCCAAGTGCAGTGTTCCCTATGACGCCCTGTGTCGCGTCTTCTTATGCATTACCTCCTTGAGCAGCAATGCGCGAGCTTCTTAGTGGAGCAGATCCACGTGCTCGATCATATATATCGCCGCCGACTGCAGCCATTCTCGTAACTCCCTGTACATCTCTATATGCATTAGCTCTTTGAGCAGTAACGCCAGAGCAGCTTTTGGTCTTTGTACATATATACACTAGTCGGCATAAGTATTTTGACAAAATTGTCTGTTTCTTTTAAACCTACCTTGTGCTTGATACCGTTAACTAACGGTGCGAAGATGATGAGCAAAGCAACGAATGAATATTTAGCACACAGAATGCCAATTTTTATACGGCTTACCCTTTGCATTCTCTTTCTACTGATAAGAATGCACGCAGACAATAATTTTTGTTCGGCACAAGTATTTTGACAAACTCATTTAGTAAATGGTATTCTGCTTTTGAGCACGTGTTAATCAAAAATTGTTTAAATTTAACTTTTTTCGATATTAAACGTTAATAAAAAACAAAAAATTAATTGATAGCCATGGGTAAAAAGGCTGAGTAAGGTTTATTTATTAGATCATCAATGGTAGCACAGTTTAACGTTGGAATTAAAGTAAAAGACATTGCTAATGAGTTTAATGTGTCGCGACAAACGGTGTATTATCAAATTAAAAAGTTTAAGAAACATAATGACTTAAAAAACCTAAAAAGAACAGGTCCTAAGCGCAAAACAACGATCGCTGACGACAAAATCCTTATACGCGAATTTAAAAAAAATCCTCTTGTGAAGCCCCAAGCTGTTGCAAAGCAGTGGAATTTGACCGCCAGCCTTCCGATAAGTGGACGTAAGGCAATCAGTGAGCGCACAGTTCGTCGACGTTTAAAGGAACAGGACATGAAGACATATATTGCTAAGGATGTGCCGTATATTTCAAAAATTAACAAGCTTAAAAGGCTGAAATTTGCAAAGGAACATCTAGAGAAGTCGAAGTCGTTCTGGAGAAGTGTTTTATGGACGGATGAAAGCTCTTTCCAGTATAACTCGTTCCTAAAGGACGTTGGCGTTACCGTCTTGGACTGGCCACCTCAAAGTCCAGATTTAAATATAATTGAGAACATCTGGTCTCTTTTAAAACGCAAAAGAACAGTTTCGTTACATAAAACTCGAGAGGAGACGATTTCTGAGCTCACTTCCCTTTGGGAAGAGATAACTCCAGAGATCCTTCACAATTTGGTGGATTCAGTAAAGGACCGACTCAAAAAAGTTATTGATGCCAAAGGAGGATATATATTTTACTAATTATTTCAATAAGGAGTTAATCCAGCTTCGTTTAAACTTATTTTCATTGCATTAAAGGCCTGTCAAAATACTTATGCCGAAAAAAAAATCATCATATTTCATTAAGAAGTTTATATCTTTTTAAGTTTCAATAAAAAAAATTTCGTTTGTTAATATTTAAGTTCATATAACTTGCACACAAAAATTAAAAAATAATCAATACTACCATATCAAGCCATTTAAAAGTTTCACTGACAAATGTGCAGCGTTTATTTTGTCAAAATACTTATGCCGACTAGTGTATAACACTTTCCGAATTTTCTTTAATTTCCAGCCAACATCTAGCCGTCTCGGAGAATACTTGAAGACTGCGATGACCTGACATATCTAGGGTGTCGCTATATTCATTTTCCTTTTTGACTCTTTTCTTTCCAACTCGGCAGATTTTAACTCTGTGTGGCCAAAAAAAGGGGACCATCTCCTACCTTTTCCTTTCTAATTTGCCTTCTTTAAAATTTCATAAGTAAGAAAAAGTTATAAAAAATATACTACTACTTTAACTTATTTTTCCCTTACAGATTTCCGTTTTAATTTAAATTGATCCAATTATAGTATTTTTAAGTTCATCCTTTTTGATAAGTTTATATTTAAGTTCTGTCACTGTTTCGTTCGTAGGTTTCCGTTGGGAACGAAACACAATTGTATAGATTCCTTACAGTAGTATGTCCTTCGTATATGGTTCTCCGTAAGTCCTCAAGGATATGGGATGCACTACCTTGTTTCTCTCTTACTCCCGTTCATCCCTTTTGCAAAAAAATTCTACGAAATACTTCCTGCCCAACTTTAAAATTCTCCTTTTTTAAAGTTAATTACTTGACTCAGCATCCCCAAACTCCTTCGGATTAACTCCAAGGTCTTTACTTTATTTATTTAACGTCAACTAAGACAGTCGACTTGAAATTAAAATTAGTTTATATTTTTTAAACTAAAATTAAAAATAATTAAAATTAAAAAAAAGAAAATAATAAAAGTTTAGGACTTCGATTTTATAATTTAATTAATACCATGAGCACATACTACTGGAACATGGGCGCATGGTCAGACTTTGCGGAAACCAATGTTTCCAGCCAGTTTGGTTGCTTCCAGACGCCAAATTGTCATGCTCAGTTCTGATTTTTTTTCTCTATAAATTTACGATCCGCGTGTGATCCTGGGTCGGTTAGTATCTGATCCTTTTATTTTTTATGCCCCTCTTCTTCAAAACACGGCGACTCTAAGTCTACTTCAGCCCCATAGTTCTCCAACACCTCCAGTTATTCGCTATACATTCGAGACAACGCATCCGGAGCTATATTCTCTTTCCCTTTGCGATAGCTTATAGTGAATTTGTCCCCCTTCAGATTCATTGCGCACCTTGCCAAGCGTTCTCAAGTTCCTTAAACTTCTATAATTCTTAGTAGTACGAGGGTCGTTTGATAAGTCCGTGACTTTTTGAATAAAATATATTTTTTTCGTCAAAGAAGCGTTTTATTTCTCAACATAATCTCCTTTTAGCTCTATACATTTAGTCCAGCGTTTTTCCAATTTTTTTATTCCTTCCAAATAATAGGTTTTCTCAAGGCCCTCAAAATAGTCGTTTGTTTCTGTGATGACCTCTTCATTTGACCCGAATCTCTTACCGCCGAGCCATTTCTTCATGTTTGGAAACAAAAAATAGTCACAGGGGGCTAAATCTGGAGAATATGCTGGATGGGGTAGCAGTTCGTAGCCCAATTTATGAAATTTTGCCATGCTGACTACACACGTGTGCACCCGTGCATTGTCCTGATGGAACAGCACTTTTTTTCGCCAAATGCGGTCGTTTCTGCTTCAAATCAATATCGAATCTGTCCAAAAGCTCTGAATAATATTCGCCGGTGATCGTTTTACCCTTTTCAAGGTAATCGATGTGAATGATACCTTGTGCATCCCAAAAAACTGTGGCCATGACCTTGTTGGCCGACAGACCCACCTTGGCCTTCTTTGGTGCACGTTCACCCGGAGAAACCCACTGTCTTGATTGTTCTTTGGTCTCTGGTGTGGTGTGGTGGATCCATGTTTCGTCTACGGTAACGAAACGGCGCAAAAATTCGTTTGGATTGCGGTTGAACATCGCCAAACACTCCTTTGAAATGGTCACACGGTTGCGCTTATGGTCGTGTGTGAGCAATCGCGGCACCCATCGCGCGGAAAGCTTTTTCATGTCCAAATATTCATGTAAAATGTGATGTACCCGTTCAGTTGAGATGCCTACAGCCTCAGCTACCTCACGCACTTTCATTCTCCGATCATCCAATATCATTCCATGGATTTTGTCGACGATTTCTGGCATGACGACCTCTTTTGGGCGACCTGAACGTTCGGCATCACTTGTACTGGTACGACCACAACGGAACTCAGTAAACCATTTCTTAACCATTGAAATTGATGGTGCAGAGTCCCCATAATATTTATCAAGTCTTTCCTTGGTTTCGGTGATGGATTTTTTACGCAAAAAATAATGCTTAATTAGCACACGAAATTCACTTTTTTCCATTTTCGTTAAAATTCACGAGATCGTCTGCTTTCAATGCCTATAAAACGCAAACTAAGAAACGCAGCTTTCTCAAAATTTTACAGTCAGCTGTTAATCGATAACTGCTGACAGGAGCAGTGTTGTATTTAGAGCAGGTGCGCGGCAAATACAAAAAGTCAGTACAAATACAAAAGACTTATCAAACGACCCTCGTACCTAAACCTTTCCATTCCCAGTATCACTGCTAAACATTCCGTTTCTGTCACACTGTAATTGGGTTGTGCCGAATTGAGTTTTTTGACATGTAGGCTACAGCTCGTTCCTAATTTGTGTCGATCATCTGAACGAGCACTAAACCTTCTTCGTAGTCTCTCGCTTCACAGTGGAGATAGAAGTTTGTTCTAAAATTAGAATTCTGCAGTACTTTGTTTGAAGTTAGAGCGGCTTTGAGTTAAAAAACGCCTTAAACGATCCTTCGGTCCAACCGAACTTTCTCTCTCCAGCTAATACATCTGTTATGGGAGTAGAGTCTAAAAATCTTCTTACTTGCTTCACTGGGTCAATCTTTCATGGGTCTGACAATGTCCCGCCCCGTCCAATAATAAATTCTAAATATTTTACATCTGTCACACAGAAGCGACTCTTTTCTCTTTTCGGAATTGTTCAGCTAGTCTGACCAGCACCGTTAGGGGTGATTCTAAATCTCACGATACTATACAGAGATCATCCTAATACCCAAAACAACAATATTTTAGCTCAGGTGGAATCACCTTATTCATCAAACGATTCATCGTTTGTGCTGCGTCTAAGCATTTTCGTACATTACCTAGTTTAACCACCAGCACTTCTTCTCTATCACTCCCAACCCTACCATTCGGTCAATCTCGTCATACATAATTTTTTCCACTGCCAGAGATACTGGATAATATATCTGATTGACAGGTCATGCTCTATGAGTGAAGTTAGCATTGTTTAGCGAAATCGGGAAATAATGCCTTTATACTTCTGCTGATTTGTCTAGCTCCTCTTCTATTTGTAATGCCGAAATAAGTCCCAATGTGCTCATTTAAACTACTTCAAAGAATCGATCCCTTATATTAATGGTTTCTGTATAGAAGGAATTGCGAAGAGTTTAAAAAGTTTCTCTTGACCTCTACTTTTAGCATACTAGGTTAATCGACATATAGATGGCGCTATTAGAATTAAATCCTTAAAAAAACAAGTGTATGAATTTGTCAGCTGTCGGTTCATTAGCTTGTGAGTAATAGCATTTTAAGTGAAGCTACTTTTGTTATTGTGAAAAATTGGATAAAAAAGAATTTCAAGTGTTGATAAAATACTGCTTTTTGAAGTGAAAAAATACAGTTGATGAAAAAACTTGTGTTGATAATGAGTTTCTGGACACTGCCCCAGCGAAATAAACCATCAAGTATTGTTTTTTTTTATTTCATTTATTTTTTTTTTTAACGTCAACTACGACAGTCGACTGAATATTAAAATAAAAGTTTAAGACTTAGATTTTAAAATTAAATTTGGTAAAAAATCAAAAATTTAAAATTAACTAAAAATATAAATTTTTAAATTTAGGCTGGGGAATATAAAAAGGATTGGGGAAAACCCAATCAGATCGGTAATGCTAAGTTCAGACGTGGTGAAATGAGCACCGAAGACGGTGAACGCAGCGGACGACCAAAAGAGGTTGTTACCGACGAAAACATCAAAAAAATCCACAAAATGATATTGAATGACCGTAAACTGAAATTTAATGAAATAGCTGAGACTCTAAAGATATTAATATATATATACTATATATATAGATATATGATTCACGAATTTTTGGGTATGAGAAAGCTCTATGCAAAGTGGGTGCCGCGCGAGCTCACTTTTGACCAAAAACAACGGCGAGTTGATGATTCAGAGCAGTGTTTGAAGATGTTTAAGCGTAGTAAACCCGAGTTTTTTTTTGTTGATATAAATTAAGTCTCTTTATTATAATGTTAAAGAAGTATCTTTATTATTTTAATTAGTTTTTTTCTAAGTTCGTTAGAACCATAGGAGAACAAATCCTAAACTGACTTTTAGGGCAAGCTGCATCGAACCATGAAGCCGCCGCTGCCGGCTGGAATACCGGCTGAATGCTGAGTCGGCGTCTCCAACGGGTAATCTGGCTGGTTGCGCATGCGAGTTTCGGATTTTGGCTGCAACTTTGTCGCGACGGCATACGGCGCAACAGCGTTGTCAGCAAACTCAAGCTTGCACGTGTTAACTCCTCCCCTTCTAGTTTGAAAAGCGTCCTCGGGTTTCTTCTGTCTCACGCTGCGCTGATATAATTTCCAGGCACCAACGAGGAGTAGTAATAGAGCGATGAGTGTCAGGCAGCCATAGGATCGTAAAGACACTCCCGATCTAAGATCCCCGATATGCCGGAGATTCTTCATGGTTAGGTCATGCAAGAATGGGAGAATCAGATGGTTCACGTAACGGATGCCATTTAGTGAGATGTGATCGTCGTAAGTCGCGAGGAAAGTTCCCGCGACTATCTGGCTGTTCCCAGTGCTGTCCACTACATTCATGGTCGCGCTGTTTATTACTGCAATGCCCTCGTCGATTACTATCACGGGTGCCAGGTGTACGGGGCGTGTAGCGCATTGTGCGACGATTCCAGATACCAGTTGTTGGGCACATGAAGTGTTTTGTAGTATTCTGCAGAAAGTAGTGCTCACAGTGGCAGCGCAGTCACGTACAGCGAAGGTTTTTGTTTCAGAGTCATCCACCGTATTACCTTCTTCTAGATATAATATTATGTTATTATGCTGAATAGGAAGAATATCTATTTTTTTACAATTTAACAAAGGTTTGGGATATTTGAACAAAAAGTACAATAATTCAGAATTTTGAAAAGCCTATGAGAAACTTCTAATAGGTCGGTTATACTAGTATTGGTGAGTTGTTCATTTAATAATTCTTTTATGTCGATGCTGTCTAGTATAAGGGGGCTGATTAAATTAATTTTTGCAAGTGTAACAGTGAGGATTAAGTCCTCAAGGTTTGTAATTATTATTCTATTCTTTGCCAAAATTGTTGCATAAAAATGTTCGACCTCTGCATCTGGTTTCAAAATTTCGTTGAGGGCCCTTGAAACGGCATTAAGTCTCGCCTGGAATTTACTGTTGATCTCTATCTTCTTGCTCTCGGAATCTATTAACTGAACTTGTTTGAAATTTATTTTTTCCAACTCATCAAAATCTGGGGTTCCTGCAATTGCCTTAAGGGCACTACCTATCATGTTAATGCTGCGTGCTTGTCAGTGGTGAACGGTCAAATAAGCTATTAAGGTGGCTATGTGTTGTACGTCAGTTTTCAGTACCTGTTTCATGTGGTCCTTAGGTAGTTTATCTATCAATTGACATGTCTCGTCAATGTAAGTTTCAAAAGATGTCAAGAACGTCGTATGTCCCATGTAAGTGTACGAGTTCCAGATTGTTACGTCTCCGTCAACTATAGGTATGTAGTCCGCGTGGGAGTAGTCGTTGAGTCTCAATGTCGCGTCGGTCAAGGTCATGGTTGCTATTGTTAAACTGAAAACAATCTTAACCTGAAAAAAATGTATTTTGTTAAAAATAATTGTCATGATTTTTCAAATGTCAAAAGCCTACCTTAAATTATCCTTATGGACCACCCCCTCTTTAATAAGAACCGTCGTATCTAGGTCTATATATATATCCACTATAGCTTCTGTGAATAGGGGTGATAGTTTATTTTCCAGTCTCTTATTGTTTTTTATCCAAACCCTATCGCCTACCAAATACTACTTAAAGACCCTATTTTTATTCATTTGGTCAAGTGTCTTTTGCTTTGCTGATGCGATTTTTACGCTATTTCGCAGTGTTCTGTCTTTGAAGCCTGTGTGAATTACGTCTATGGGTCTCTCGTTTGTCACCGAATGGATTGACCCGTTGTACTTTATGGTTGCAAGGATAATGTTTTCGACAGATTCCTCTACCTGTTTTTCCAATTTATAAGAACGTGCTATATCCCTAAGGGTGCCATGGAACCGCTCGACTTGTCCATTAGAGGAGCTATGCAGGGGTGGAGCGTTTGAAATCTCAATCCCAAAGTTATTGCTGAGCATTGATTTAATGGTTTCTGAGTTCAAGGACTTCTCGTTGTCGCAGTAAATCGCTTTTGTTTTGGGAAAAATGTTGAGAAGGTGCAAAAGTGGAGCCTTTATATCTACGATTGCGCGAGATCGTATAGGCTGTACTACTGCAAACTTGGAAAACTTGTCGATACAAGTTAGAAAATATTTGCTGGCAGTGGAGTTAACATCTATATGCAACATTTCTCATGCATAAGATGGTATCGGGGTTTTCCCTATTTCTTGTTTTTTTGGGTGCCGATCATGTTTACTTATAGCACAAATTCTACAGTTTGCAGCTATTTCCGATGTTAAGCGACCTATCTTTGGAAAAAAATAGTCTCTAAGTATCTGTTTCGCATTTTCTTGCTCTGCTCTGTGTGCGCGATTATGTTCAGTTGTCGCAATTTCCTTTTGTTCCGTTGGGTCTACAATATCTGCAACCAAGTTCTTACATATCTAAAGGCAGTAGAAGGGAATGCCTCAACTAGTCCGTGTTGGATGAAAGCCAGTATGGGTAACTCGCAATGAATTGCGTTGGCTACATTAGCATTTACTGCATCTTTAATGCTTTGAAGTAATGTGCTGCGATCGGAAAAATTAATTATGTGTCGAGTTTTTGTCTTGAACAAAATATACGTCTTTTGTTGGGAGATAGTCCCTTCTTCCAAAATAATATGGTTCCGAAAGCTGGCTTGTCTGTGGCTTCAATGGTATATGTGAGGGATTGTTCACTGTGGACAGTGGCAGCATTCGAGTCTGCTGAATCCTGTAACGCATTGACGTTTCGGCGAGACAGAGCGTCTGCTCCCAAATTCTCCTTTCCGGGTTTATAAATTATGTTTACGTTGTGCTCATCAATGAAGGTTTTCCAACGCTTTATTTTGGCATTCGGGTTTTTGTCCGATACCGAAAAGGTTTATGGCTGGTGGTCTGAGGTTTTTGAGTGCCCACACAATGGCGAGAAGCTCACGCTCATTTGTGGCAAAATTTACCTCGTTACCTCGCAATATCGCGACATCATTGTTATCGGGCGGCCGCCTTGAGACAGTACCGCTACCAGTCCGTAGCCAGACGCATCTGTTGTGAGGTCAAAAGGCTTTTTGTAATTTGGGTAGAACAATATTACATCTTCTGAGGCCAATATATTTTTAAGCCTATCAAAGTCTTCATTTTGCTCTGGGGACAATTCGATTCTCCCTTTTCTTGTGTAATTGGCACTTACTTTGCCATTTTCTCCTTTCAAGATATCTGTTAGGGGCCTTGCGATGCTGGTAAAACCCGTTATGACCTAAGAGAGAATAGGTGGGGGAAAGTTCTTGATAGCTTTCGCTTTATCGGGCAAGGACTGAATCCCGCCTCTGCATACCGTAAATCCCAAATATTCCACGCTTTTTTTTAAAAACTTGGTTTTTTTTTTGAGACACCCGCATGCCTGCGTCCCTAAGGTTTTTCAAGACCCACTCAATGTCTCCGATATGGTCTTCTTTGGACTTGGAGAAGATTATTACGTCATCGACGTAAACATAACATATCCTACCAGTTAGTTCGCGGAGCACAGCATCAATGGCTCGTTGAAAAATACTTGGGGCATTTTTGACCCCAAGGGGGAGTCTAATGCTTTTTTTGTCAACGACCCATATCGGGTTATTAAAAGGGGACTTTGACGGTCGTATTATGCCATTCAAAACGTAGGCGATTGTATGATCGCTGATAACTGGGTTATTGCCCATTTGGGCGCCAATTAAAATAAGTCTCTTTATTATTATGTTAAAGAAGAATCTTTATTATTTTAATTCGTTTTTTTATAAGTTCGTTAGAACCATAGGAGTACAAATTCTAAACTGACTTCTAGAGCAAGCTGCATCGAACCATGAAACCGCCACTGCCAGCTGGAATGCCGGCTGAATGCTGTGTCGGCGTCTCCAACGGGCGATCAGGCTGCTTGCGCGTGCGAGTTTCGGATTTCCGCTGAAAATTTGTCGCAACGGCCTCCGGCGTAACAGCGTTGTCAGCAAACTCAAACTTGCGCGTGTTAACTTATATAACAATGGATGCAAAATGACTCCATCATTTCACTGCGAAGTCCAATCGACAGTCAACCGAGTGAATTGCACACGATGAACCCGCTCTAAAGCGGACAAACACGCAACAGTCGGCTGGCAAGGTTATGGCCTCTGTATTTTGGGAAGCGCGTGGAATAATTTTCATTGATTACCTTGAAAAAGGAAGGACCATTAACAGTGTCAATAACATAGAGTTATTTAACCGTTTGATGAACGAAAACCCCAAGAAACGGCCGCATTTGAAAAAAATAAAGTGCTGTTTCACCAAGACAATGCACAGTGTCACAAGTCCGTGAAAACGATGGCAAAAATCAACGAGTTGGGCTTCGAATTGCTTCCGCATCCACCTTATTCTCCAGAACTGGCCCCCAGTGACTATTTCCTGTTTTCAGATCTCAAAAGAATGCTCGCTGGGAAAAAATGTTCGTCGAATGAAGAGGTGATCGCCCAAACTGAGGTCTATTTTGAAGCAAAAGAGAAATCGTACTTCAAAAATGGTATCAAAAAGTTAGAGGGTCGCTATACTCAGTGTATTATCCTTAAAGTGAACTATTATGAATAAAAAAACCAATTTTACCAAAAAAATATTTTTTACTATGGGTAATTTTAATTGATCGTTACATACGACAGCATGCGATCTGCCGTCTACCGTTAGGACCAGTGTGTTTATTTTCCTAAATTCTTAAATTAAACTGCTAAAGTCGAACCCACACAACTTACATTCGCCCCGGTGTCTAACAAACCTCTGCAGTCCTTCCAAATAAAAAATTGTAGCGTTGAAACGATTAATATCCGTTTCGTGAATCTAACCATTCCTCAAAATTTTCTCATTCGTTGTGCGGATCGTTTGAACCTGTTCGAATTAATTGATCCAAAAATACGAGCTCGAACTTTATAGTAGTTATTAAATCTTTCCACATACGTAAATATGTAACGACGGTATAGAAAAGTTTGAAGTACCTGGTTTTGGCATGACTGCTCCGGTAAGTCTGGTACGGACGTGGCTTTTGTCAGAATTACTAAGCTAGTCGGTAAATCTGGGGATACGGATATTATTTTTATTTCGTGGCCGTTCGTGTCTGACTCACGAATGGTCCCTTCGCTTGGTTTTCCTTTGGTTTATGTAGAAATTTTTTGCAATGCAACCAACCATGGCCTTCTTTATCACATTTCCAAGACTGGACAGAGGGTCACATCGTCTAACGACGTCACCTTTCTTTTTGAAAAGGTACGATAAGATACTGTCTTTAGAAACCTACGAATTGCCACTTCCCCCTAGTATGTTCTTTCACATTTGTAGAAGTTTGCGCAGGTGCGTAGATCGAACTTTCTCTTAGAGAAATTTGTTCCGTATGTCGGGAAGCAGATTCCTACTTAGCATCTTAACAAGCTGCTGTTCGGAAATGGGGCTAGACATTCGTGAAGACGAAATTATGAATTCGTCATAAAATGCTTTATAGTATTCCGTTATCTTTTGTTTCCTGGCTCGTATGTCCTCTAATATGTCTGTGTCTGTTCTGTAGGCAGTATAATGTTCCCTTAGCGCCGCTCGAAAATCGGTCTGACAATATGTGTACATTTTTATTGAAATAATTTGTTGAGTTTGAATCTAGTATCAAACATAAAATTTAAAAACAAATTTTAATACATTTATGTTCTTCTAGTCAACTTAAAAGTACAAAAACCAAAATTTTTATTTGGAAAATCACAATGGAAATCACGTGCGACAATAACTTAAATTCGACCGATTTTTTTTCAAAGCGCATTATTTCTAACCTTCTCAAATTTCCTTGAGCTATTCGAATTTTCAAACACAGTGAGACCATAGTGATGATTTTACCTGCTACACTGGCCATTTCAACTGAGAATTTGTTTGGGAAATCGGGCATATCGGATGCTATATCTCTTAACCTAAACCAATCGTCAGATTTTTGCGCCCCGGAAATTGCCCCTTTATATTTTAAAATCATACTAAACAAATTTGTAATAGAAATCAATGCATAACACTTTAAAATTAATTTCGCTAAAGGAATCTTCATGCTAAATTTGGTATCCCTAGCTTTTGTAATAGCTGAGATCGGCGCGCTCATCCAGACAGACGGGCATGGCTCAATCGTCTCGGCAGTGGTCTAGTGATCCTGAGCAAGAATATATTACTTTATGGGGTCTCCGAAGCCTTCTTCTGCCTGTTACATACATTTGAACAAAGTTAGTATATCCCTTTTTGACCATTTTCAATAAGTTCAACGGTTAAGGATGACTACGTCGTCGATGTCCAGATGCGAGTGTGTAGATTGGATAACACAGGCGCACAAAAAAAAATGTCATCTGGATATGCGGCCAACCACGACCCCCCCATTATTTCTTGGGGTTTCAAAAAATATTCAAGATTTTTGAGGTTAAGACGAAATGTAGACGTGCAGGGTAGATTTCGAGTTTTGATTCGGGCTTAGAAGGTCAAAATACATGTTAAAACATATACCGCATGCCCAAATCTTGATTCTATATATTTAAGGTAATATTCAAAGGTTTTTCAGTTTTTTGAGGTTAGATCGAAATCCAGACGGGATGGTGACCTCGGATTCGGATTCAGCGACCCGACATACCCACATACCCAGATCATGTGTGCCTATGTAATTCATGGCCTTATACAGTTAGCACCTGACTGTAGTGTTCAACTAGTTTTAACCTGTTCATAGATCTTGTCGACTTCAATATCCCTGAATGTAATTTGACATCTAGTGCTGAGGGAAACTTTCTTTTGACTTCTAAGAAACATGACCCATTTGACGGGTTGTTGACATGTCTAAGTCGCAGTAATTGGACTGATATTTATTATACCCTTGGTCCATTGAAAATGGTCAAAAAAGGGTATACTAACTTTGTGCAAATGTATGTAACGGGCAGAAGGAGGCGTCGGAGACCCCATAAAGTATATATATTCTTGCTCAGAATCACTAGCCGAGTCGATTGAGCCATGTCCCTCTGTCTGTCCGTCTGTCTGTCTGTCTGGATGAACGCGCCGATCTCAGCTATTACAAAAGCTAGGGACACCGAATTTAGCATGACGATTCCTGTATACCATACGCAGATCAAGTTTATTTTCAATTTGGAATAACACGCCTACCGCCCCCACAAATCGCCAATTTTGATTTACATTGCGATTTACATTCGAAATACTCATTTCTTAACGTTCTGCTTTAGCAATACCAATACCAATACTCAACCAATAGGTGGCGTGGTAAATGAATATGAATCTATGCAAGTATTTACATGCTTGTGTACATATTCATAATATTCATAATTTGCTTACGTGCACATATGATTATTATAGAGCAACAGTCGAGCGGCACCCGACAGTGGGATACCCTTGGACGTATGTTGCCATAAAAAGCATCTAATTGTATAATACTAATCGCAAGCTAGAAATTAATCATAACACTGCAGTGCGCTGCCACCTTGTATCAATTTCGATACGTTTATCGCCGCAAGTTTCCTAGCGCGCGAAAGACTGCAAAAAGCGGTGTTAGCAGTATATATCGGTATTTCTTTATAAATTTTGAATTGGCCAATATCGATAACTTGCAATATATCGAGTAATCAAAATTAATATTTATTTAATTGCATTTTATGGTTTTGTATTTTTTATTGACCCTAAAACATGAATTATTAAATAATAATCATATGTGCACGTAAGCATATTATGAATATGTAAGTTAATAGATTTGTGTTTTTATGGATGTCGTGGCTATGGCCTACGAATTATATTTAGATTATATTTGAGCTTGTAAGTTTATTGAATAATAATCAATGTCTGCGTGGCGACGACCGACGCGTTCGATGATCCAATTCGCTCTGCGCTTCTTTCTTAAGCTCGCCTTTGATCCCAAGCCAAAAGCTCGACTCTTATCGTGAAAGCTTCAGGGCTTGCATTGGCCTCTCTTTGCTGCTGGTTGAATGTGTTAACTCCTCCCCTTCTAAGACGAAGGCTGTCCACAGACTTCTTAAGAAGGTTTATGTGTGGTGACGATAACATTGCCGGCTACCTCTTATAATGGCTAAAGCGGTGACCGTAGTCAGAGTGTTGCGTACGTAAAATTGAGCAGGAGATGGCATCAAGTTGCAAATAGATTTGTGTGGCAATCGTCAATCAGCAGGATCTGGCTTCTGCAATTGGTTATGACCATCAAAAGTAACAGCGTGTCGATGCCTTATTGATTCCTTAGAAATTACAAACATTACAGACTTGTATAATTGGATATAATATAAATATATTAATGAACTATGCACAGCGCTAATTGGTTAAGTTTGTTGTTTTTTTCTTTTTTTTTGTTATTGAAAAATATTGGTAAAGGCTATTAATGATAATAGGTTTTTCCCAATTTCTGGATTCGAATTCTTTTCTATCTTCTAGGGAAGTAGACTTGCCAAAGATTTAATTAATTAAATGATTGCCAAATCCTTATTTATTTAAACAACAGATACCTAGCGTAGATTATCTTTATGGACTACCCTTCCATTTATAAGGACATTAGTTCCAATATCTGCATCAATCTTTTCCTCCTTGTACCGTGGGGTGATTTTATTTCCTAAGCGTTTATTTTGTTTTACCAAGACCGTTTGCCCAACCCGAAAAGTTCTGTCAGACCTTGATTCGTTCATCCTTTTTAACTGTATCTCCTGTGCTTTATCAATTCTATTTCTTATTTCTTCTGCAAGTTCGGGAGGCATTGCATGAATAATGTCGATCGG
Source organism: Zaprionus ornatus (assembly GCA_018904035.1). Classification (NCBI taxonomy): domain Eukaryota; kingdom Metazoa; phylum Arthropoda; class Insecta; order Diptera; family Drosophilidae; genus Zaprionus; species Zaprionus ornatus. Next base: position 1,281,809 of record JAEIFZ010000194.1, read on the forward strand.
TCTTTTGTTAGTGACTGAATGTTTTATTATATTCAATGGCTGCCTGGAGTATGAGGTTGACCGTATCATCTAAGCCTCTTTCTAGTTTTAAGCATCGTGCTATCTATACCAATGTGCTGTGAAACCTTTCCACCTGTCCATTGAAAGTACTATGGAGTGGCGGTGCATTCTCCACTGTTACATTGAATCGGTTTAATAAGAGTGACCTGATTGATTGAGAGTTCATAATGGTTCGTTGTCACAATATATTGTTTTTACACATGGATAGAAATTCATTAGCTGCATTATTGCAGGTTCTATATCAGCTATTGTTCGAGAGTCTATCGGTTGCACTATCGCGAATTTGGAGAACTTGCCGATGCTGGTCAGGAAATACTTTCTGTCTGTGGAGAAAATATCTATATGTAATGTCTCGCCCATTAGTGAGGGAATAGGTGTTTTCCCAAGGACTTGTTTTCGAGGATGACGGTCGTATTTGGCTTTTCTACAGACTAAGCAGTCGCTTACAATACTGGCTACTAACTGTGACATTTTGGGAAAAAAATAATTTTGTAAAATCTGTTTTACATTCTCCTGTGCTGCTATGTGCTCTGTTATGCTCGATGGTTACTATTTCCCTTTGTTCGTCTTTTTTATAAATGTCGTTGACAATTTTTTTAGTATGTCGGAATGTCGTTCCAGGAAACTCTTCTACAAGTCTGTTTTGTATGAATGCCAATACGGGCAGTTCGCAGTATACTGCATTCGTTACATCCTGTTTAACCACGTCACGGATTCTGCCAACCAAAGTTTCCCTGTTTGCGAATTGTATCAAATGTCTCGATTAATTTCTAAATATAACAAACGTACGAGTACAATCTGTTGTGCCTTCTTCTAAGACTATCTGATTTCCGAAACAATTGACTGGCTTGTCGACTGTTTCAATGGTATATGAAAGTGAAATTTCGCTATGAATTGTCGCTATATCTGACCGAGCGTCGCTTTCAACGGCATGAATGGCTTGTCTGGATAGTGCATCAGCAACGAAGTTTTCCTTCCCTGGCTTATAGAAAATGTTAGCGTTATGTTCGTCTATAAACGCCTTCCACCTTTTAATTTTTGCGTTTGGGTTTTTGTCTGAAACGGCAAACATTAGCGGCTGGTGATCAGTATAAATGTTCAGATTTTGAACGCCATACAGATAGTTCCTTAAACTCTTTAAGGCCCATACAATAGCTAGGAGCTCGCGTTCGTTTGTTGCGAAACTAAGCTCTCTATCCTTTAAAGTTCTAGATATCATTGTAATAGGCTTGCCGCCTTGAGATAAAACCGCTCCGAGGCCCAGTGCCGAGGTGTCCGTTGTCAAGTCGAAGGGCTTTTTATAGTCTGGATAAAGCAGCATTACGTTTTCGGATGTAAGGACATTCTTAAGTTTTTCAAAGGCAGAACGTTGCTTAGTGTCGAGGGTAACTTGAATTTTTTTAGAGCGACTGGCTGAAACTTTGCCATTTTCACCTTTAAGAATGTCACTCAATGGTCTGGCTATAGATGCACAGTCCCTTATAAAACTGCGATAATAACTCGCTAGTCCCAAAAAGGATCTCACGTTGAACAAATTTGTGGGTTCTTCATAGTTTTTAATAGCCTCTACCTTATTAGGATTGGTTGCAATACCCCCGCTGGATACTATGAATCCTAAATATTCGACGCTTTCTTTTTTCCCTAGACACTCTCATGTTAGCTTCGAACAATCTATCCAGTACCCACCGAATATGATCCACAGGATCCTCTAGTCGTTCTGAAAAAATAATTACGTCATCCATGTAAACGTAGCATGACTTTCCTATTTCATCCCTAAGTACATCGTCTATGGCACGTTGAAATATACTAGGTGCATTTTTTAGGCCGAAGGGAAGTCTGCAAAACTCGTACTTGTCGTTTGCAATTGAAAAGGCTGTTTTCTCTCTATCCTTTTCGGCGAGTAGGATTTGATGGAATCCTGATTTAAGATCTAACGTGCTGAAAAACCTGGCTTTCCCCAAATTTGACAGTATGGATGTTATATTTGGTATCGGATATTTGTCGTCCACGGTCTTTAAGTTAAGCTTTCGAAAATCTATAACCATTCTTTTATGTCTACACCCCTGATCATCTGTGCCTTTTTTATCGACTACCCAAACCGGACTATTATATGGTGACCGTGAGGGTCGGATTATGCCGTCTTTTAACAATGCTTTCGTCTCCTTATTCACAAAATCTGCCACACCCATGGGGTAAGGGTAAAGTCTCGTGTATATTGGTTGATCATCTTGGGTACGTATGGTGGCAACAATATTTGTATTGTAAGGCAGTGCTTTTTCCGGCTCTGCGAAGACACCCACTCTGTCTGCCAGCATAGTGTAAAATTTATCAGCAATTGGCTTAGGTACGATGATGTCCTTAATATCGGAGAAATTAACGCTGTTACACCTTACGAATTTAATTGGTTCAACTGTATTACCAGTTTTTAAAGTTTTATTTTTTAGGTCCAATATTGCATTTGTCTGTGTCAGTGTGTCAAGACCTATTATAGCGTCGAAGCTTGAGAGGTCTGGAAGAATGAAATATGGAACGTCTTTATCGAATATCTTAACTAGGCATTTAAGTTTTATTGTGTTGTAACCGTGAAGCGATTTTACTTTAAATTCTTTTTGAACCGGCATTGTATATTTTAGTTCTGCAAGAGGCTGTATGTAGTTTTTCGACGACCCGGTGTCAATCAAGAGTTTTATGGTTCTCCCTGCAATTTTCCTTTCAATGAATGGTAGCAGGGACTTTAGTCTAAAAAATGAACACTAACATGAAATGCAAGTTCGTCCTCACATTCCTCCACTGCTACTTCTGCTTCCTGTTTGTGATTTTCTGTATCAGCTAAATCTTCTTCGTAAGCTAGATGGTTAATTCTTTGTTGCTTTGGTGCTGTTAGCCTACCAGTTCCACTATAGGGTCTTTTAGTTGCATTATAGCTAGCTTGCCCCTGCCCTTGCCGTGTGTTTTGTTGCTGAGCCGGCCAAGTGTTTTGATGTAAGGGTACGCTTTCCTGATGCAAGGAAGGTGACTGCCTGGGTTGGTATTGACCCGTTCTAATAGTTCTCATTGATACGTCAGTGTCCATTAACTGATCATGCGCTAAGTGTCGTGTCTGACTTGCCCGATTGCCAGAGTTGGGCACTGGCTGCCGTTTACTAAAATGAGGGTTTTTGCCCTGTTGATGAACGTTCGTATGCCAATCCCTATCAGTTTGCTTTTTCTCAGCTTTCTAGAATAGTTCAGTGCAAATTGGTAGCGTTCGTGGTTTGATTCGACTTCCTGTGCTAGAGCGAGAGCTGTTGGTAAGTCTTTAGGTCCTTTGGCAAATAGAATATCGCTCAAAGACTTTTTTGTTCCCGTTATGAATACACGTAACGCGTCTGACCTGTATTTTTCGTTAAATGACATCGCTAAAGTGGTATCGCATGTCATTATTGTCTTGTTTGTAAGGAGAGTAAGTTTTTTTTTCTTCTTCGTCGTAAAACTCAGTCATTGTCATGTCGCCCTGTCTTAACGTCGATAACTCCTGCTGGCCTTTTGTCGGCGTATGTAAAATCGAGACGATTTATCATTGCCTTGAAATTCAGCGGAGTGTTAAACGACGCCAGCACAGTGTTTGCCGAGTTTTTTATTTTGTTTCGCATTATGCCAAGTGCTTGATAGTATGTTGAACTGCCCTCGTAATTCTCGAAAACTTTAAAAGCGACATGGGCCGCTTTTCTCCACGACACATAGGTTTCACTATTTCCGTCAAAATCTGGCAAAGACTTTACTATGTCTAATGGTTCAGTACATCTTACACCTGGTATAATTTCAGCATCTTTATAAGTTTCCACTTCTGGAGTGTTCACTGTAATTTTTTCTATACGCGTACTTATTTCTTGCAGCTGTTTATCAAATATTTCTTTCTGACTAGCAATCGCACCAGCAACGGCACTCTCCACTATTGCTTTCAACTGATCTGCCGATAAGTTCATTTCGCAAGCTTTATTCTTCTTTGACCACCAATTTTCTTCTCTCCCACTTCCCACACTTTGGTTTTGTAAATGCTCTCGCCACCTATTCAAACTTGACTCTAAGTCGCCTAAAACTTCGTCACTTTCGTGCATCTATTTGTCATTAATAACCTTCGATAACCTTCGTTAATGTAAAGGCCGTTATGAAAGTTAGAGATTTTATTAAGTAACCAATATGCGTTGTACTTACAGAAGTTAAGTTAATCCTTTTTTTTTCTTAATTAATATTATTTAGTCTACTATATTGATGTTGATTGTTGATGTTGAAAGAAAATCCGCAGTTGAAGTCGGTTGAACGGAGTTTTGTTGTCTCGGGAAATGTAGGTGCGTAAATAGTATGTTGGGCGCCAGTTAATAGATTTGTGTTTTTATGGATGTCGTGGCTATGGCCTACGAATTATATTTAGATTATATTTGAGCTTGTAAGTTTATTGAATAATAATCAATGTCTGCGTGGCGACGACCGACGCGTTCGATGATCCAATTCGCTCTGCCCTTCTTTCTTAAGCTCGCCTTTGATCCCAAGCCAAAAGCTCGACTCTTATCGTGAAAGCTTCAGGGCTTGCATTGGCCTCTCTTTGCTACTGGTTGAATGTGTTAACTTGTACACAAGCATGTAAATACTTGCATACATTCATATTCATTTACCACGCCACCTATTGGTTGAGTATTAGTATATATTTATGCACATGTATTTTCGGTAATTGACATGTGCATGGAAAAGAAGAGTCGAGAAACAGCTCGCGCTTCGCGCTCGCATCGTTTGTCCTTTTCTTTCATGCAAAAGTAATTTAGTTCTGACGTCATCGACAATTTCTTTGCTGGTCGAAGGGTCGAAATGGTTTATCTAATAACTTCAGTGTTTATTGTCCGATCGGATTGCAATTTGGAGGATAACTTCATATAGTATTTATCTATACATATACTAAAGCAGAGCGATAAGAAATGAGTAAATCTCCATGTAAATCAAAATTGGCGGTTTGCGGGGGCGGTATTCCAAATTGAAAATAAACTTGATCTGCGTGTGGTATACAGGAATCGTCATGCTAAATTCGGTGTCCCTAGCTTTTGTAATAGCTGAGATCGGCGCGTTCATCCAGACAGACGGACAGACAGACGGGCATGGCTCAATCGACTCCGCTATTGATCCTGAGCAAGAATATATATACTTTATGGGGTCTGCGACGCCTCCTTCTGCCCGTTACATACATTTGCACAAAGTAAGTATACCCTTTTTGACCATTTTCAATGGTCCAAGGGTATAATAAGCAGAAAAATTAAAAAAAAAAGTAACCGCTACTTAACTGCTGTGGTAAATTTTACCGTGCTTAATGTACAAAATTATTTGACTCGGTGTAGGATTCAGGTTTTTTCAGAACCCTAAAGTTAAGTTAGCTTTGTAAGCATAAAGTGTAGGTCGGCAGTCTTTCCTTTTAAATTTACATTTGATAATGCTGAGGCGGACACAGATCAGCTCATGGCCGATACTTTCTTAAAAAATCGTATTCATCAAAAAATTATTCATATCCATATAGCGTTCCCAGTTCTATTGGCATCTTCACTCCGCTACTGAAAGTTCACTTCAGTTTGACGACCCTTATCTAACAAAGACTCTTTACACCTCGCAAGTTCGTCCAATTCTTGAGTACGGATCAAGCCTTTGGATTCCTCAGTTCACAAGTACCGCATTGAATCCGCACAAACAAACTTTTTAATTTTTGCCTTGCGAGGCCTTAACTGAGACGTAAATTCAAAACTTTTTTCGAATCCTAGTAGACTTTGGTTACTTAATCTGCCTTCTCTAGCCAGTCGTAAACTATACTTGTTGTTATACTTATTAATAACCTTATTCAAGGGCCATGGATAGATAGTGATAACTTGTTTAGCCGGTTACAATTATCTATCTCTGGTAGAATCACCCGTAACTACCTTCCACTAACACTTTCTTATTTAAGTTCAAACAATGCCCTACATGCGCCATTAATTATGTTTGGACAATAATAAATTTTATTCCATTGGGGCTAACATTCTCTATCTACCCTAAAATTCATAATCCTGACTCAACTAACGTATTAAGAAACTAGTTAAATATTTTTATTAATCGGAGTAGTAGTATTTATACCAGTAGTATTTCGACCAGTGAAAATTGTCAAAAAGTGTATACTAACTTTGTATACCATATGTAACAGGCAAAAGGAGGCGTGGTAAACCCCACAAAGTATATACGTTAAGACACGCACCTAGCATTACAAAAGACCCGAACCTTGTTTAAGTGCCCTTAGAGCTTTAAGATAAGAGCGAAACTTTGTCTTCGAACGAAAGCATAGCTTAAGAGATTATAGTTAGATGTTCTTAAGACATTAAAAGTATCGGTCATCACCACGCAAATAAAAAAGTCAACTCATTATACGCAGACTGTGCAGACTTCGTCAGCCATCGCAACGAAGACTGAATAAAACACATTCTTCATAATTAGCGCCCAACTAGTCTTCAAACCTACGTTTGCCTGATTTAAGGTATACAGAACAACTGGAATAAACAAACTAATATCACCAGAAGAAAAGGAAAGAGAGCTCACTCAACCGACTTCAACAGCGGGAACTTTCCAAATGCAACAACTTGCTACACCATCAACATCGACTGCACTAAATTTTACATTAATAAATAAATAATCTCAGGAAAATAATATAATAAAAATTATATTGTACATTTCTAAGTACAACGCCCTTTGGTTAAATGATAAAAGCCCAAACTTTCATAACGACCTCTACACTGGTTAAGATTAGTGAAGGTTATTGAGGACAAGAAGATGAGTAGCAGCAAAAAAGCTTTAGAAGACCTTACATCAAGTTTGGATAGGTGGAGAGTACATTTGGATAAACAAAGTGTAAGAAACGAAGAAACAGACAATTGGCGGGTGGAAAAAAAACTAGCTTGCTAAATGAATTTATCAACAGATCAGTTGAAAGCAATAGTAGAAAGTGCCGTTTCAGGTGCACTTGCAAGTCAAAAAGAAGTATTTGATAGGCAACTGCATGAGATAAATGGGCGTATAGAAAAAATTACAGTCAACATCCCAAAAGTGGAAATTTTCAGAGATGCTGAAATTATACCGGGTATTGTGTGTACGGAACCACTAGATAAAATAAAGTCTTTGCCAGATTTTGAGGGCAAAAGTGAAACATATGTATCGTGGAGAAAGGCGGCTCATGTCACTTTTAAAGTTTTACAAATTACGAAGGCAGTTCAACTTACTACCAAGCTCTCGGGATTATGCGAAATAAAGTAAACAACTCGGCAAACACGGTACTGGATTCGTTCAACACTCCACTTATTTATTTATGCCGATAAGAGACCAATCTACCTTATAGAGCAAGAGTTATCGACGTTAAGATAGGGCGACATGACACTGACCGAATTCTACGATGAAGTTGAGAAAAAGCTGACGCTTACGAACAAGACAATAATGTCATGCGATGTCAATTAATCAAAAGTACACGTTGGACGCATTACGTGTATTTATAACGGGAACAAAAAAGTCCTTGCGTGATATCTTTTTTCCCAAGGGACCCAAAGACTTACCAACAGCTCTAGCTCTCTCACAAGAAGTAGAATCGAATCACGAACGTTAGCAATTTTCCCTAAATTTTTCCAGGAGCTTAGGGGACGGGAGTCCGAAGGTTGAGAAAAAACAAACTGAAAAAGATAGGAATAGTTATTTTCCCCAGCAAGCCAAAAACACTCATTTTAGAAAACTCCAGGGTGTATCCAACTATGGCAACCAAGCAGGCACATCAATTCAAACGCCAGTTCAGTTACAAGATAATGACGTATCTATGCGAACTATACGAACGGGTCAGAACCAAACTAGGCAGCCACCGTCATCGAATCCGATTAGCTTGCCGATACATCAAAATGTTTGGCCAACCCAGACACAAAACGGCTACGATCAAATGGCAAAAAGATCATATAGTGGCACTGGTAGGATAACGAGACCAAAAATGCAAAAAGTTAACCATGTAGAACATGGAGACGACTTAGCGAATGTGGACGGTAACGACTATGAACAGGAGGCAGAAACGTCTGTTGACGATATTAAAGATGAATATACAGATTATGAACAATTACATTTTTTAGACAAAAGTTCCTGCTACCGTTCATAGAAAGAAGGATTGCAGGGAGAACCATAAAACTATTGATTGACACCGGGTCTTCAAAAAACTACATTCAGCCACTGCCAGAACTCAAATACATATCGCCGGTACAAAAACAGTTTACAGTAGAATCACTTCATGGTTACGACACACAGAAGAAGCATTACCATACAATACAAATATTGTTGCTACAATACGTACACTGGACAACCAACCCGTACATTCAAGGCTTTACCCATACCCAATGGGTATAGCGGATTTCGTGAATAAAGACGAAAGCGTTGGTAAAAGATTGCACTATCCGACCCTCGCGGTCACCGTATAATAATCCAGTGTGTGTAGTCGATAAGAAAGGCACAGATGAAGAGGGTTAGAGGAAAAAAAGGATGGTTATAGACTTTCGAAAGCTAAACTTAAAGACCGTGGATGATAAATACCCAATACCAAATATTACCTGCATCCTTTCCAATTTGGGAAAAGCTAGGTTTTACCACTCTGGACCTTAAGTCAGGATTTCATCAAATCCTTCTCGCAGAGAAGGATAGAGAAAAACAGCTTTTTCAGTCGCAAATGGAAAATATGAGTTCTGCAGACTTCCTTTCGGCTTAAAAAATGCACCTAGTATATTTCAACGTGCTATAGATGATGTACTTAGGGATCAAATAGGAAAGTCTCGCTATGTTTACGTCGATGAAGTGATTATTTTTTCGGAACGATTTGAGGACCATTTGAATCATATTAGGTGGGTACTGGATAGACTGTTTGAAGCCAACATGAGGGTGTCTAAGGAAAAATGTAGTTATTTTAAAGAGTGTGTTGAATATTTATGATTTGTGGTATCCAGTGGCGGTATAATCAACAATTCTAGTAAAGTTGGAGCTATCCGTTACTATGAGGAACCCACAAATTTGTTTAATGTTAGATGTTTTTTGGGACTAGCGAGTTATTATTGCAAATTCATAAAGGAGACCATTAAATGATATTCTCAAAGGGGAAAAAGGAAAAGTTTCAGCCAGTCGCTCGAAAAAAGTACCTGTCAAATTTGACGATAAGCAACGTTCTGCTTTTGAAAAATTAAAGAATGTTCTTATGTCCGAAAATGTGATGTTGCTCTATCCTAATTACAAAAAGCCTCTAGATTTAACGGACGCTTCGGCTGTCGGCCACAGAGCGGTACTATCGCAGGATGGCAATCCTATTACAATGATATTTAGGACTTTTAAGGATAGGGAGCTTAGTTTTGCGACAAATGAACGCGAACTTCTGGCCATCGTATGGGCTCTTAAAAGTTTGAGAACTATTTGTACGGTGTCCAAAACCTTAACATTTATACTGATCACCAGCCGTTAACGTTTGCTGTTTTCGATAAAAACCCAAGCGCCAAAATTATAAGGTGGAAGGCATTTATAGACGAGAATAATGCCAACATTTTGTATAAGCCGGGGAAGGAAAACTATGTTGCGGATGCATTATCAAGACAGGCCATTCATGCTTTAGAAAGCGACGCTCAGTCGAATATGGCAACAATACATAGCGAGATTTCACTTTCGTATACCATTGAAACAGTTGATAAGCCAGTCAATTGTTTTAGGAATCAAATACTTATTGAAGAAAGCACATCAGATTCTACTCGCACATTTGTTTTTTTTCGGGAACAAGTCGAGACATGTGATACAGTTCGTAAACAGGGAATCTTTGATTGGCAGAATTCGCGATGTGGTTAAGGCAGATGTAGTAAACGCAATATATTGTGAATTGCACGTATTGGCGTTCGTACAAATCAGCCTTGTCGAAGACTTCCCAGCAACAACTTTTCGACATAAAGACAAAAGGAAATAGTACACATCGAACACAATAGAGCGCACAGGGCAGCGCAAGAAAATATTAAACAAATTTTGCAGGACTATTTTTTCCCTTAAAAGTCACAGTTAGCAGCCAGTGTTGCAGGCAACTGCTCGGTCTGTAAAAAAGCCAAGTACGACAGCCACCCGCAAAAACAACTGCTTGGAAGAACACCTATTCCATCACAAATTGGTGAAACCCTGCATATCGATATTTTTTCTACGGACAGGAAGTATTTCCTAACCAGTGTCGATAAGTTTTCTAAATTTGCGATAGTACGACCCATTTGCTCTCGAACAATTGCCGACATAGAGCCTGCAATAATTCAATTAATAAATTTCTATCCGCACGTGAAAACCTTTCATTAACTCCCAGTCGATTAGGTCACTTTTATTCAACCGATTCAATGTCCAAGTAGAAAATGCACCGCCACTCCATAGTACTTCAAACGGGCAGGTGGAAAGGTTTCACAGCACTTTAATCGAAATAGCATGATGCCTGAAACTAAGAGGAGGTTTGGATGACACGGTCAATCTCATACTTCAAGCAACCGTAGAATATAACAAAACAGTCCATTCATTCACAAATAAAAGCTGAAATAGAAGCTGAACTAGCAGATGAGATCAGTGACAGGATTCGTAAAGCACAAGAGGTACAACTAAAAAAATTAATGAATCAAGACGCGACTTTTCAGGTCGGGGAAATAGTCTTAGTAAAACTTAACTTAAACTTACCCCCAGGTATAAAGAGGAAAAAGTTGAAGTGGATATTGGGGCAAGCGTCCTCATAAGAGGTAGAGTAGTTCATAAAAACAATTTACGCTAGGATTATTTTTTCTTGTTTCTATGCTGTTTTTCAGAATTTAATAGTGGTACATTTCGTTGCAGTGACTATCGCAAAGCTGATTATTCGGACAAGGTCTATAGAAAACGTATTATAATTTCAAAACATTATGGTTTGACAAAAATTTAATTGATTAAATGTTTGTCAAGCATACTCCAGTAATTGGTGATCATTTTCGACATTCCACACAAAAGGATCTTTAGCCCTTTAGTATTCATATATCTAAAGCTCGTAGTTAGAACGGTCCAGTTCAAAAAATTTTAATTCACGTAGCAAGCAATTTTCCGATATAAATGCGAACCAAAAATTTTTTTTTTTTATGCAAATTAGATAAAACATTTAATCACTAAAGTTGCTAGGAAAAATAACTCTTAAAACGACATTAAAAAAATTATTAGTTTTTATGAATTCTAATGGCAAAATAAATTTAACCAATGAGCGTTCTACATAGATCTTTTTAAGAAACTAAATATTATTGTCACATATCAATTTCATTATACTATCTTGTAGTTTTGTACTTAGTAATTTACTCAACAAAGCATCAACGCATGGAAAAGCTCTTAAGTCTTGCTGGCCATAACCATTGGGACAACCGAACAAACGAGCGCACTAAGATTATATTTGGCGGTGTCGAACGGTTCTACGAATTGGCAACTGTACCACAAAAAATGGAAACTTGATTGTATTTTACAGCTTTGCCATGAGGAAAACATTTGGACCTGGCGATGGCATCTTAACTGACCATAAACCTAGCATTACAAAAGACCCGAATCTTGTTTAATTGCCCTTAGAGCTTTAAGATAAGGGCGAAGCTTTGTCTTCGATCGAAAGCATAGCTTAAGAGATTATATTATAGTTAGTTGTTCTAAAGACATTAAAAGCATCGGTCATGATCAAGTAAAATAAAATTAAAATTTTCTTTTTATTCTTTACCTAGTTCCTAACCTAGGAACTCCGCGCCCGCAAGAGAAGACGTGAAAAATATATAACAAATAAATCTAAAACTCCTTGTATTTCATTGTCACGGTACCGCCTGACGTAAGACTTGTATACCGCGCGCGTTATTCGCCGGTAAAACATTAATTTATACATGACTTAGACATGATACAGACTTGTAAACATGTTATGCACATGTGAGGGACCTGTTAAAGACATGTAATAGACATTTTACGGATATGTTACAGAAATTTTACAGACTTGTTACAAACATGTTAAAGACATGTTACAGACATGTTACAGATATGTAACAGACATGCGAATGACACGTAACACACAAGCTAATGACATATCACAGACATATAACAGACATGTCATAAACGTGTAACAGATAGCCACCTCCTTTCTTTGATAAATACCCATAAAAAGCAATTATGCACAACTTCGAAAGCATTTTAACAGATTTCATATAAGTTCATTCCTTTGCGCTCAAAAATTTCATATTGTATTTATTTTTTGTAAATAAAGGTAAAAATAATACATAATTGGCCAGGTTATAAGTTTTGGATATTGAAAGTAATGCGATGCAGCGGTGAAATTGTGACAGAGCTCTTTTTCACTTTTTATCGATTTACGGGTAAACTAAAATTTAAACACACTTATCGAATCCATTTTTCAACTCAGAAGGTTTTATCCAATTTAATTTCACGCAATGTTGCTAATTTCAGAGGGTTAAGAATTTTTTCGAATGTATTTTTAAGTATGTGGTCGCTCTGCTAAAAATTTTGATGATTGCAATTTTACTCTCTCGTTTAGAAGTATCGGTCTCATTTGCAAACTCAAGCCACACAGGAGCTTGCTATGCGTGTGTCAACTGCGCGGCAGCAGAATTCAATCGTGATTTATAAAAAGCGAGTTTCTCCTTGCCTCTGATTTACACTATATTTTGAAATGTAATGTATTTCTCACAACATCGTTTTTTGTTGCAACGAAACATTTGCTTCTATTAGTGGTGACCGCTTCTGCAATAGACCAAAAGCGGGCACGACTAATTCAACCAAATGATTCGTTGTGAGAAACGAAAAACGAAGTTGAGAGTATTACACAGAAAAGAATCTTGCAACTAACAAATAAACAAGTAATATGAAAAACGTAATTATTTAATAAAATACCTGAAAACATTTCGTTAAGTGTATATTTTCGGCCATTCGCGTAGCATTCCTGCCTCAGAGAAGTCGGCACAGCGATTTGATCGAAGTTGCAATTTTACTCTCTTGTTTAGAAATTTTGCTCTCATTTCTGTACTATCGGCTAACACACGAGTGCGTTTCGCGGGGCTCACACGAGGTCGCTTACACCATCCGTATGTCGACTACGTGCCATGTATTTGCGAGTTATGAAAAGCGAGTTTCTGCTTGCCTCTGCAATAATAGATTATTCTTTTTATACCCTTCGACCTTCGAAAATTGTCGAAAAAGGGTATACTAATTTAGTGCAAATGCATGTCACAGGCATAAGGAGTCGTGGGAGACCCTATGAAGTATATATATTCTTGCCCAAGATCACTAGCCAAGTGGATTGAGCCATGTCTGCTTGGATGTCCGACTGTCCGGATGTCTGCGTGATCTCATTTATTATATAAGCTAGAGATATCAAATTTGGTTTGAAGGCCAAGTTGATTTCAAATGTTAGGCCACCGCCCCTTAAATCAATAATTTGGTTTTTGAAGTCGATTTGTGAGTGAAGTTAAAAAAAAAACAGCGTTCTTAGTTTTAAAAGTACTAAGCTGTTTGAAATATTTACGCATCCTCAAAATTTCAATCCAATTGAACAATTAACACAAAAGTTATTAAAGAAAGTATGAACATAACTCCAAGATTTTGTGTCAGCTAAGAAGGGAAGCAGGCAAGCGCGTAGCACGATCGCCATCGTCGAGAATAATTTGAGCGCATGTATGTATATGTATATGAACTTATTAACTACACCGGAGCACAGCTCAAAGGGTATCCTACTGTCAAATGCTTTCGACTGTTGCTCTCATTTTAAAATTTGTGACCTAATGAGCAAATTTAAACAAACATAAAAATACGGTCAAGATCAAGTTAGATAAAATTAATATTTTCTTTTTATTCTTAACCTAGTTCCTAACCTAGGAACTCCGCGCCCGCAAGAGAAGACGTGAAAAATATATGTATGTAATTTAGTATTGTTCAATTTAGTTTTAAAGAAATATTGTTAAAAATCCAATTTTTGAAATTTTGTGTTTTAGCCCTGAAGACGGTTAGCGAAGTGTAACCGAAATATATCGGAATGAAAAGAAAATATTTATTTTATTTAACTTGATCTTGACCTCGAGCCAGCCACCAAAATGATGAAATTATTATTTATATTTTCAGCTCCTGATTTTGTATTGTAGTCAGTGGATCAGCTAGGTCAGCCGAGGTGGATCGCTTCATTGATGCAACGTACCGTACTTCGAAGCTTAGCCACCTTTAACAATCAGATCCGGGTTCCAAAATGGTATGTGCAATTTAATTAATTTATTCTTTTTTAACTCGTACTTTTTAGAAAGTGGCAGTTCACTGAATGGAGACCAATGAGGTGAAGCACACAAGCAAATTAATATTTCCCTTGGAAATAAATTTTTATTTGAGTTACGTTTGTAATTTTTAAGCCATCAGCCGTCAGAGGTCGCAAGGGGAACCATATGTAACCTTAGTTTTGGCTGAGGTACGTGCCGTCCTTGCTCGTGGGTGCCAATAATGGATAAATTCTTAAATCAAGAAAAGTCTGATGCGAATTCAACAGCATCCACCTAAGGCGAAGCTTTCACGGCCGACCCCGACAACAGCACTGCAGCCATTGGGCTGCTGGATTCCACCCCCAACACTACGGGTCTTGGCACTGGTACTCTGGGGGACCCGGACAGGCCACGGACTCCCTTGGACGCTGAGTTCGCATGTGCTGCTTTCTCGTCCAATAGCTGTTCAAGCAGGCAGAAACTCGTCGAGGTGATGTCCTCTGACGCTGACCTGATCAGTCTCGCTGACGACGCTTCCGTGACCTCTCAGAGGTCAGGCCTCACGGAAGCAGGCTCTCAGATCCAGATGCTGCGACTGGAGTCTGAGGACACCTTTGTAAAACTGAAGACCCGTAAGAAGAGGCTTTTCAAAGCCGCACTCGCGAAGGGTTCGAGCAGAGCGGAGGCTCTAGCTATCGCCACTGCGCCCCCCGTGGAAACCAAGGCCAAACGACTGACGATACCGTCCTCGAACCCCAAGGGTCTTCAAGGAGGCCAAAAAAAACTCATGTGGAGTCCACAAAGCCACCTCACAGACAGGTGCCAAACAGTGTGAAACTGGGCTTCACTTCGGCTAACGCTAAAAACCCGCTTTCACCGGAACAAGTGGCTAGCCACCCGGAAGGGCACCTCCTGCGACTGGGATCGCGAGGCGAGCTCCCCCGAGCAGCTCTGCCATGCTGCCGAAGAGCATCCGAGGCAACGACTCTTGGGGGGCAAGGCATGTGGCTTTGTCACAAAGGCGCTAAAGGAGGATGCGGACCGTTATTAAGCTGCTCCAGGCGAACCTGCACCACGACAGAGGAGCGTCAGCCACCCTGTGCAGGGTCGTCTGTAAAGACGAGATTGACCTGGCTCTCGTCCAAGAGCCATGGCTAATAGGTGGCCTCGTCCGGGGATTATCATGCGGATCATGTAAGTTGCTGTATGACCGTATGGGAGGTGCTCCTCGCACTGCTATATTGGTTAGTAACAGTGTGAGACACTTTCCTATAACTAATTTCATTCACAGAGACCTGGTAGCAACGGCTATGGAGGTAGCCACTGCTGATGGCGTCCGGGAAGTAGTGATCGCTTTTGCATACTTAAAATTGTCAGTCCAAACATTTTAGATCATGCAGACTTGAAGTCAGTTTGGCTTGAGGAGCCCACAGACACCCCCATAGGGGATCTTATGTCCGTTTTGTCCGTCAAAGTCCTACAATCCGTTAACGCCCTACACTTCATAATTAGGTGGCCCATTGCGAAACCCAACTAAGCAATCTGAACCCGGTAACTTATGTGGACGATGGAATCGTCATAGTAAATGACCAACCCACAAAGGTGCAGGTCGACAATGGCTCCGAAGTTTGGATACGCGGCACATACCTCATCACGTTCAGTGAACGGGCCACCATAAATGGAACCTTGTTTACCAACCGAAACAACGTCAGAAGTAAAGTCCCGGGTGTTGCTAGATTCCCCCTGCTGAACATCACTGCCAACCAGATGGTGCTCAGCGTCCCTTATCTTCATCGCTTGAGTGAACGTAACTTGGAGACTATCCGGCAATTCAGGGAGGAAGCCAGCGCCGACCATGCAATCCAGATTATATTCATCACTGGAGCTGCACGCTCATTTGCGTCGCACTGGTGTGTTACCGCATCATAAGGACAAGGAGAGCTGCGAGGCAACTAAGCGAGATGGTCGCTATGAGCATGATTGCGAAACGAAGTTTCTCCTTCATTTAATTCTAAGCTAATTTTTGTATTCAGTTTGATTTTGTGCACCAACGCCACAGATACGCTTGGCTGGAGAATATAACAAATAAATCTAAAACTCCTTGTATTTCATTGCCACGGTACCGCCTGACGTAAGACTTGTATACCGCGCGAGTTATTCGCCGGTAAAACATTAATTTGTACATGACTTAGACATGATACAGACTTGTAAACATGTTATGCACATGTGAGGGACCTGTTAAAGACATGTAATAGACATTTTACGGATATGTTACAGAAATTTTACAGACTTGTTACAAACATGTTAAAGACATGTTACAGACATGTTACAGATATGTAACAGACATGCGAATGACACGTAACACACAAGCTAATGACATATCACAGACATATAACAGACATGTCATAAACGTGTAACAGACAGCCACCTCCTTTCTTTGATAAATACCCATAAAAAGCAATTATGCACAACTTCGAAAGCATTTTAACAGATTTCATATAAGTTCATTCCTTTGCGCTCAAAAATATTATATTGTATTTATTTTTTGTAAATAAAGGTAAAAATAATACATAATTGGCCAGGTTATAAGTTTTTGATATTGAAAGTAATGCGATGCAGCGGTGAAATTGTGACAGAGCTCTTTTTCACTTTTTATCGATTTACGGGTAAACTAAAATTTTAACACACTTGTCGAATCCATTTTCCAACTCAGAAGGTTTTATCCAATTTAATGTCACGCAATGTTGCTAATTTCAGAGGGTTAAGAATTTTTTCGAATGTATTTTTAAGTATGTGGTCGCTCTGCTAAAAATTTTGATGATTGCAATTTTACTCTCTCGTTTAGAAGTATCGGTCTCATTTGCAAACTCAAGCCACACAGGAGCTTGCTATGCGTGTGTCAACTGCGCGGCAGCAGAATTCAATCGTGATTTATAAAAAGCGAGTTTCTCCTTGCCTCTGATTTACACTATATTTTGAAATGTAATGTATTTCTCACAACATCGTTTTTTATTGCAACGAAACATTTGCTTCTATTAGTGGTGACCGCTTCTGCAATAGACCAAAAGCGGGCACGACTAATTCAACCAAATGATTCGTTGTGAGAAACGAAAAACGAAGTTGAGAGCATTACACAGAAAAGAATCTTGCAACTAACAAATAAACAAGTAATATGAAAAACGTAATTATTTAATAAAATACCTGAAAACATTTCGTTAAGTGTATATTTTCGGCCATTCGCGTAGCATTCCTGCCTCAGAGAAGTCGGCACAGCGATTTGATCGAAGTTGCAATTTTACTCTCTTGTTTAGAAATTTTGCTCTCATTTCTGTACTATCGGCTAACACACGAGTGCGTTTCGCGGGGCTCACACGAGGTCGCTTACACCATCCGTATGTCGACTACGTGCCATGTATTTGCGAGTTATGAAAAGCGAGTTTCTGCTTGCCTCTGCAATAATAGATTATTCTTTTTATACCCTTCGACCTTCGAAAATTGTCGAAAAAGGGTATACTAATTTAGTGCAAATGCATGTCACAGGCATAAGCAGTCGTGGGAGACCCTATGAAGTATATATATTCTTGCTCAAGATCACTAGCCAAGTGGATTGAGCCATGTCTGCCTGGATGTCCGACTGTCCGGATGTCTGCGTGATCTCATTTATTATATAAGCTAGAGATATCAAATTTGGTTTGAAGGCCAAGTTGATTTCAAATGTTAGGCCACCGCCCCTTAAATCAATAATTTGGTTTTTAAAGTCGATTTGGGAGTGAAGAAAAAAAAAAACAGCGTTCTTAGTTTTAAAAGTACTAAGCTGTTTGAAATATTTACGCATCCTCAGAATTTCAATCCAATTGAGCAATAAACACAAAAGTTATTAAAGAAAGTATGAACATAACTCCAAGATTTTGTGTCAGCTAAGAAGGGAAGCAGGCAAGCGCGTAGCACGATCGCCATCGTCAAGAATATTTTGAGCGCATGTATGTATATGTATATGAACTTATTAACTACACCGGAGCACAGCTCAAAGGGTATCCTACTGTCAAATGCTTTCGACTGTTGCTCTCGTTTCAAAATTTGTGACCTAATGAGCAAATTTAAACAAACATAAAAATACGGTCAAGATCAAGTTAAATAAAATTAATATTTTCTTTTTATTCTTAACCTAGTTCCTAACCTAGGAACTCCGCGCCCGCAAGAGAAGACGTGAAAAATATATGTATGTAATTTAGTATTGTTCAATTTAGTTTTAAAGAAATATTGTTAAAAATCCAATTTTTGAAATTTTGTGTTTTAGCCCTGAAGACGGTTAGCGAAGTGTAACCGAAATATATCGGAATGAAAAGAAAATATTTATTTTATTTAACTTGATCTTGACCTCGAGCCAGCCACCAAAATGATGAAATTATTATTTATATTTTCAGCTCCTGATTTTGTATTGTAGTCAGTGGATCAGCTAGGTCAGCCAAGGTGGATCGCTTCATTGATGCAACGTACCGTACTTCGAAGCTTAGCCACCTTTAACAATCAGATCCGGGTTCCAAAATGGTATGTGCAATTTAATTAATTTATTCTTTTTTAACTCGTACTTTGTAGAAAGTGGCAGTTCACTGAATGGAGACCAATGAGGTGAAGCACACAAGCAAATTAATATTTCCCTTGGAAATAAATTTTTATTTGAGTTACGTTTGTAATTTTTAAGCCATCAGCCGTCAGAGGTCGCAAGGGGAACCATATGTAACCTTAGTTTTGGCTGAGGTACGTGCCGTCCTTGCTCGTGGGTGCAAATAATGGATAAATTCTTAAATCAAGAAAAGTCTGATGCGAATTCAACAGCATCCACCTAGGGCGAAGCTTTCACGGCCGCTGCTGGATTCCACCCCCAACACTACGGGTCTTGGCACTGGTACTCTAGGGGACCCGGACAGGCCACGGACTCCCTTGGGCGCTAAGTTAGCATGTGCTGCTTTCTCGTCCAATAGCTGTTCAAGCAGGCAGCAACTCGTCGAGGTGATGTCCTCTGACGCTGACCTGATCAGTCTCGCTGACGACGCTTCCGTGACCTCTCAGAGGTCAGGCCTCACGGAAGCAGGCTCTCAGATCCAGATGCTGCAACTGGAGTCTGAGGACACCTTTGTAAAACTGAAGACCCGTGAGAAGAGGCTTTTCAAAGACGCACTCGCGAAGGGTTCGAGCAGAGCGGAGGCTCTAGCTATCGCCACTGCGCCCCCCGTGGAAACCAAGGCCAAACGGACGCGCACTGATGATACCGTCCTCGAACCCCAAGGGTCTTCAAGGAAGCCAAAAAAGACTCACCTCACAGCCAGGTGCCAAACAGTGTGAAACTTTGCTTCACTTCGGCTAACGCTAAAAACCCGCTTTCACCGGAGCAAGTGGCTAGCCACCCGGAAGGGCACCTCCCGCGACTGGGATCGCGAGGCGACCTCCCCCGAGCAGCTCTGCCATGCTGCCGAAGGGCATCCGAGGCAACGACTCTTGGGGGGGCAAGGCATGTGGCTTTGTCACAAAGGCGTTAAAGGAGGATGCGGACCGTTATTAAGCTGCTCCAGGCGAACCTGCACCACGACAGAGGAGCGTCAGCCACCCTGTGCAGGGTCGTCTGTAAAGACGAAATCGACCTGGCTCTCGTCCAAGAGCCATGGCTAATAGGTGGCCTCGTCCGGGGATTATCATGCGGATCATGTAAGTTGCTGTATGACCGTATGGGAGATGCTCCTCGCACTGCTATATTGGTTAGTAACAGTGTGAGACACTTTCCTATAACTAATTTCATTCACAGAGACCTGGTAGCAACGGCTATGGAGGTAGCCACTGCTGATGGCGTCCGGGAAGTAGTGATCGCTTTTGCATACTTCCCGGGCGATGTGGATGAAGTACCTCCCACAGAGGTTCAGCGGATTGCCGATTTCTGCCGCCAACACAACAAGCCGCTCGAGATCGGCTGTAATGCCAACGCGCATCACACGATCTGGGGGAGCAGCGACGTCAACAAACGTGGTGAGTCTCTCTTATATTATCTAATGTGTAGTCATTTAGATGTAGCTAACGTAGGGTGCAAACCTACGTTTTTTAACTCCATTAGGGAAGAGGTTTTAGATCTCACCCTAGTCAGCAACTCTGTTGCGAATTCGCTTGTAAACTGGCGGGTTACAGACGAAGCCACCTTGTCGGACCATCAGCACATCAGGTTCGACCTTCCTGGCCAAGTCGAGATCCGCCAGAGCTCCTTCTGTCCCAAAAAGATAAACAGGGAACTCTTCAAAGCCTCTGTGGCTTTTAAAGCAGATCTGTTGATCAGCAAACCAAACTCTATCAGTGAGATAGAACTTGCTGCCAACCTGCTCCAAGATGTGCTTATTACATCCTTCGAAGTCAGCTCAGTTCGGAAGACCCTAACGGTCAACCGTAAAGTTCCATGGTGGAACGAAGAGCTGTCTGCACAAAGAAGGGAGGTTAGAAGTCTTTTCAACAAGGCCAGATCTAACTGCGTAAGTTGGGGCGTCTACAGGGACGCTCTCACAAACTACAACAAGAACATTAGACGTGCAAAACGCGATTCGTGGCGCAGATATAGGGCTTCTTAAAACAGCAGACGGCTCTTTCACTCAAGATAGCAGGGAAGCACTTGACCTTTTATTACAAGTTCACTTCCCAGGTTCGGTCGCGAACCCAGATCTCTCCAGTCACGTTGACACCTGACTGATGTGGAGCCAGTCTATCTGGAAACATCTTTGATCCTGAAAAGGTCAAATGGGTGGTAGATTCCTTCGCTCCCTACCAAGCCCCAAGGGGTGATAAAATCTTTCCAGCCCTTCTCCAAAACAGCCTGGTTCACATCCTTGATCCGCTGGTCGGCCTTCTTAGAGCTACCCTCACGTGGGGACTTATACCCAACTCTTGGAGGAGAGTCAATGTAGTATTTATTCCCAAACAGGTGAATCGTCCTCTTGACCAGCCTAAGTCATATCGGCCGATCAGCCTTACCTCCTTTCTGCTCAAGACTGTGGAAAGGCTCCTAGACATGCACATTTGGTGCTCTCTGCAGAAAAATAACCCTCTGCACCTCACGCAGTTCGCGTATATAGCCGGTAGATCGACAGAGGTCGCTCTCTACAAGTTAGTGGGTAAAATCGAAAGCCTTCGTATCCAAACCTTTGGTCTGTGCTCTTTTCTTGATATAGAGGGTGCTTTCGATAATACCGGCTATGGGTCTATCTCTGCTGCGCTAGAGCGCGAAAACATTGCCCGTCCTATAGTACGGTGGATTGACGTCATGCTGTAACACCGGACAATCTCCTCTACCCTGGGCACAACGACCGCATATATTAGTGCTGTAAAAAGGTGTCCCCAGGGAGGGGTCTTATCCCCTTTACTCTGGTCCCTAGTAGTTGACGAACTACTAATTATACTTGCAGAACAAGGCGTGGAAGCGATTGGCTATGCCGACAACCTGGCTCTCGTAGTGAACGGGAACTATGCCAATACCGTGACAGAGTTGATGCAATCTGCTCTGAACATGGTTAGTAGATGGTGCGAAGATGTAGGTCTTAGCATCAATCCACAAAAGACAATCATTATTCCCTTCACTAAGCGATACTCTATTGACATTGGTCAATTACATATTGGCGGCTCACCTGTGGGACTTTCCAACGAGGTAAAATATCTAGGTGTAACCCTTGATAAACAACTAAACTGGAACTCCCACCTAATCAATACTCTATCAAATGCAACTCATGCCATGTGGGCATACAGAACACTCTTTGGTAGAATCTGCGGTCTCAAATCCCGTACCATTCGGTGGTTATTTGACCGATCGTAACCTACTCTGCTATTTTGTGGTGGCCTAAGGTTACGCAGGTCACTGCCATCAGTAAATGCACGAAGCTGCATAAATTGCTCTGCCTTTCTTTGACGGGTGCACTTCGCACGTGTCCCACCGCAGCAATGGAATCGATTTTGAATCTGACTCCGCTGCATATCCGTATAAAAGAAGTTGCTGCTATGAGCCTACTTAAAATTAAGCTCCAATCTGGGCTTCCAGCTACCGAATCAGGGCATGCTAGTTTAATCAAAGATATTCCTGGATTAGAGATCTGCACCACATCAGATTCTATGACCAAGGAACTCTTCTTTGGTGCAAAATTCAGAGCCGTCATCCCGGACCGTAGGGACTGGGATGTTGGCAACCCCATCAGAGACCCCAACGGTGTACATTGGTACACCGGCGGGTCAAAGACTGATCAGGGATATATGATCCCAACTCCAAAACCTCGATTGCTATGGGCAACTGGCCCACAAGGTTCATGCCATTGAGTTGTGCTGCCGTCTTATCCTTGAGAAGGGGATTAGGGGAGCAAATATCTACATCTTCTCGGATAGCCAAGCGGCCATTCTAGCCCTTTCCTCAAAAAGAGTAAGCTCGCGTATGGTAGCTGACTGCTGGACTGACTCCAGAGGCTGTCGCAAAAAAAAAAATGTTACACTTTTTTGGGTACCTGGACACTCTGGCTTCCAGGACAACGAGCTGGCGGACGAAATAGGGAGGGCCGGGTCATCAGCCCCCTGCTTGGCCCCGAACCGTTCTGTGGCTTGCGGTGGTCAACTATTTCCTCCCTGATGAAAACCTGGGCTGCAAGGTTGACCGAACGCTACTGGTTCTTCCAACCAGTGATGCGGCAGGCTAAAGAGCTTACAAATCCCACAGTTGATCGAAGGAACAAGCAAGAAGGCACCTCTACCACCTTGTTGGCTACCTTAGTGGCCAACACTTGGTGAACTATCACCTCACCAAAATGCGCTTGTCCTCGGATGCGGAGTGCAGGCTCTGCAAAGAGGACGACGAAACTACCAAACACATTTTGTGTGATTGTCATGCCTTGGCATGGATAAGGAGGAAACATTTGCATGTGGAAACCGCAGGTCCCGAGCATATTGTCCGTTCCTCGACGAAAGACCTGTTAGGCTTTATAAGGGAAGCAGAACCGCTTTTGTCAAGATAGGGAGAGCATTTAAGGTAAAAAAGATCATCATGGTCGCAGTGCCACGCGCCTTCTCCGCTGGGAGACTCCCTCTTTATAATAATAATACGTTTGTAATTCGATCTTGAAAAGAGGCAAGGCCAAAATTAAAATAAAATGAAGTTAGGTTTATCAACTCGACTATTAACACATTTTCGATTAGCAAAAATTGTAATACCCTTTTTAACCGCGGATTATGAAAAATTATATCAATTAATAATTTAAGTTCCGAAAGTATGCATATAATTACAGAAAAACATTTATTATGGTACATTATACTATATATATATATATATATAGATATATATATATATATATATATATATATATATATATATATATACATATTTTTATATAAATGGAAAAATCGTTAAAAAGACTATCGTATTGAAACTTAAACCATTAAGTGTATTTGATCTTTGTACGGCAGCCGGATGATCTCCTAAATAAATAGGCAATTTAATAAATATTAGTATTTGTTTAAGAAATATTACGTAGAAAATAATTACCATTTAATATGTGAACATTTACCGATTTAGAATTAGCGTTAGAGGGTAAGCAAGAGTACCTTCCAGAATCAGAAATTTGAGCGCGTTGTATTAGAAGGTATGATGTTGTAATGTCACCCTTCTCTGTGATTACTGAAACCCCTCCTCTTGGTGAATCGTAGTTTATCTCCTAAAAAGGTTTTTTTATTTTCTTAAATTACAAAGCATATTTGTTTTAAAATGGTTATTCACAATAATATTGTATTAATAGTATTGCACGCAAGGGTTCAACATTATTAAGAATTCATTACACTATGTATAGACCAAAAAATTGCATTATTAAATACTTTCATATTTACATTTTTTAAAAAATTCATTAAAGTTTAGCTTTTGACTTCAGTCTTCACCGATTATTCCTATTCAGATTATCTTTACATATACAAACGAGGCAGAAAGGTCATCTTCGGCTTGCCGAAAGTGCTATATCGTTGCAGGTTACCTCTTCCGAACTTTCCAATACTGGTAATGCATAATGGTACGAAATTGAATGGTATTGTGTATGTTTAATATTATGTCTCACTTTGATTAGCATTGACAAGTTCATTAATTTCTTAAATCAAACAGGTCTTCATACAAAAATCTGCGTTACGGCCGATTGTTCCTATGGCAGCTATAGTGGTATATATATTATGGTATAAAGATAGCTTACAAAAATACAAAAATACGATATGCGAGGTGTGTTCAAAAAGTAAGGTGACTTTGTATTTTCAAGAAAAAATATTCATTTATTCATCAATATTTATGTTCTCCCCTTCAAAATAATCCCCCTCAGATACAATACACTTATACCAATGGTTTCTCCAATCCTCAAAGCACTTCTCATAAGCACATAAGCACTTCTCTTTTCGGTATAGCCTTGAGCTCTTCCAGCGATGCTGTCTTTATCTCCTCAATCGTTGCAAACCTCCGTCCTTTCATAGTTCTCTTTAGTTTTGGGAACAAAAAAAAAGTCACATGGGGCCAAATCCGGTGAATATGGTGGCTGAGGCATGATTGTGGTGTTGTTTTTGGCCGTTTTCTTCATATTTCTTCTCGCAAACGACGCATAACTTCAAGATAATACTGTTTATTAACCGTACGACCATATGGTAAGAACTCCTGATGCACCACGCCATGGTAATCGAAGATAACAGTGAGCAAAACTTTGACATTTGATCGAACTTGGCGTGCTTTTTTTGGTCTTGGCTCACCTGGGCTCTTCCATTGGGACGATTGGGTAAATCTGGTTCATCGTTGACGTCATTCAACAGCTCTTGAGCGATGCTCATGCGACGGTTGTTTTGGTCAAAATTTAACAAAAAATCACAGAGCACGCAAAAGACTTATAACCTTTACGCCTCTCATAACCAAACAAAAAATGCCATTCACTTGAATCTTGGAATAGATGTTTGGGAAGAGTGTACCAACATAACAAAACAAAAAAATCGATAATCGAAAGTACATTGCCCGCGAAATTTTGAAAAGTCATCTTTCTTTTTGAACACACTTCGTATCTGTGCTATCCGATCGTTCCGACTCATACACAGTGTGACACAGTGTGCAGCAATAAGATCAAGTGTACCAAGTTTCCGTTACAACAGACGGATATACGGACAGGATAGGACGGATAGGGCCACTTCGATTCCTCTGTTGATGCTGATTCAGATTATATGTATACTTTATATATATACGAGGTGTGTTTACCTTACTTTATTAACACACCTCGTAAATACTTTGTGGGGTCGGAGATGTCTCCTAAGATGCGTTGCAAACTCCTGCAAAAATACCCTCTGAAAGGGTATAATGAATTGTTTGCTTGTTTTTCATTTATAGACGCCTAAGCGACTAAATAAAATTTCCTGAAATTTCTACGTAACATTCCTCTCTTCCCCATGAACATGTAAGGATCTTGATTCTTTGAATACGGTTGCAGGAAATCGAATTCCGGAAGGATCAATTACAAGACAAATTCTGTGTTACCCTATGATATTTTTGGTGACTTCGTTCTTTTCTAAATTATTGTGGTTCGCGCAGTCTGTTGCAAAAAAATGGAGGCATGCGCGACGAGTTTTCAAAAATTAATTTTTTTTTATATTTTGGATCCTTTTAAGCAATCACGTAGTAAATTTTCAGTAAAAAATAGAGTTCGAGTAAATAATCATAGTTCATGTTAACTTATTCCAAAAAATAATAAAATAACAACCAATAAAACAACAATCAAAGTTTTCGACCTTTTCAAAATTGTTTTAGATTGCTCAAACTAATGCGTGAAATACAATACATATTTTGACTTCGGATTCAAATACGCATACCCAGATTACGACACTTTTTTTTTAAGGCGTGTGTAATTGTTACTATTGTAGATAAAAGTTCGATTGTAAAATGAAATAATAATATGCTCAGGCATACTATGTCAAATTTAGGCTTGAAGGAAAAGACATAGGTAAGTACACGTATGTCGAATTTTAAGGTTGAAGGAGATCGAAAATCGGTTTGAAGGAATAATCATGGGTATCCTGGTGTTGTTTTGTTAATTTTATTTTTTTTATAAGAAAAGATGGTTTGCGCACATCAAACTTCTGAAAGATAACAGACAGCAGGGAGAAATTTATGTAAATAGTTTTCCCAAATATTGCACAGTGCTACAAAATTTAGCAGAAGCTACTCGTTTTTATATTGAAAATTTGAGTTTTTAGAAATATAAATGCAACACGACGTTGAAACAAGCCGGACTCTCAATCAAGAAAATTATGAACAATATTATCGACGCAACAACTTTGACTGAAAATACTAAGGTCAATCGTATCCTAATAATCCTGACACGTATCCTAATAATCCTGACAAATACGACATTCGAATACGTTTTCAGTTTCTGGGTGGGTCGCTTATGGAATGACTATCAGTAAAGCATAAAGACGATGTGGTTTAAATTTTATAAATCCAATATGGTGAGCTATATGTGGCCTGTGCACGTGTCGAAATACCTTCAGATTTATTTGGAAAGACAAAAAAAATACTTTATCCGAAGGCACTCTAATAAAATGTTCTAAGCAGTAGAGGAGTACGACGGGTTAGCTATGAATGAATTTAAATCAAAGGAACTTAATCTCAAAGCTCCAAGTACATTTTTTGCAACTCTCTTTATCTCTCAATCACTCGAAATTCAATCGAAACCATTCTCTGTTTGTGTTATATCAGCATACCTTTCATTTATTTTTATCTCCCTATGGCTTTCTCATTCTTTCGCTCGCTTTGTCTCATGCTTGCTTATTCTCTCTTTAATACATTATCGTAGCGATGCATGACGGATTAGCTTAGTATATTATAATACACAGTTTCTTAACATTAAGTTTGTATACCAGCAAAGTGCGTATTAATTTTGGCCAAAACTTTGGAACGCACCTTATGAGACAGTACATTTGTGGGTAGTGTAAGTAGTTGGTCACACTTATTTCGCTAACCGAGGATGACGATAAGATCAACAGCAAATATGCAACTTCAAACAAGCAAATTCACAGGAGCGTATTCAACAGATCATGTTGGGTCTATGATGGGTACCGTGGTGGGAGTATGTTCACGACAAAAAATTTAAAACCTACGACCAATAAACCATTTGGGTTCTTTAGAAAATTAAAATATGTACAAACCCCATATATTCTGAGTTAGCATCAACAAAGGGAGTCTGTAGCAAAGTTACAATACCTTTTTACCCTGTTGGTAGCGGGTATAAACAGACAGACGGATATGGCAAAAACATTTATTTCATAGCTTAGTCTAACACACCTCAATCTTCCGATTTATAATTGATTGAAAAGTTATGCGAACAACTGATAAATGACGGTAATGTGTTCTTACTTGATTATTGTGAGTCCAGTGCACCATAAGTGGAGGGTCCGGAAGATGTTTTACGATACATGTTAAATTAACTGTTGATCCTAGATCTATGTAAAGTTCAGGGCCGCCGGGAATGCTTGTTATTGGTTCTGTAAAAATTTTATCAAAAACATTATTCCTATTTATTATTTACCGTGTCTAGATTTTACAGAAAGCCATGGTATCTTATATTTGTTTTCATGTGGGGAACAGGCAGAAGGATACGTCTGTATCGCAGAGATTTAAAAGGGTTGACTCTCAAAATATTGTGACAATAATTTTGTGTATTGCACGGTTTCACAGTTCTGAATCTATTTACAAGCGTAATTTTAAAGCTACAATATTGACTGCATGAGTTTTTAAATATAGAAGACACTGCCTATTGTTACCTATGAATTTTCGGCAAGAAGACAGTGAAACGGATAGATTAATTCGACTTCGCTATAGGCCAAGACTGTACATATATTCTAGAGGGCTCTTATACACCTACCTCTGGTTGTTACATTTTCAGTTGGCAGAAAGTTATTATACCCTTTTAACCTTTGGGAAGCGGGTTGGAAAATTAAATCCACAATAAAATATACATTTGAAATGTGTAACCTCATAAATTTTTCTACCAGGGACAGCGAAGTGAAGCTGATTTACATGGACATTAATATCGTAATATTAGTGAATACACCAATACATGGTTCGGTTACGATTTTTCAGGGTAGGTAAATTAAGTTATAGAAATCTACTAGAAAAAGAATGAAGTTTTGAATTTTCATCCTAATTAAGGGACCCACAATGAAATAATCAATGCGGATCATGTAAATTGTGTACTAGGACACTAAAGGCATGGTTCGTATTTAAGAATGGGGCTAACAAGTGAAGCCTTATTTACAATAGTAAAAAAAATATCGGAAAACTTGAGTTTTCACCAGTAGCACAACAACCCATATGTGCTTTGACAGCGGCATATATGATTTTTTTTTATATTTATTTTTCATAGTAGTATATTAACAATTTTTACTTAAATTATATAAGTACCAAAAAAAAATAAAAAATAAAGTTCCGCTTAAAGTTGTCTCTAGTCGAACACTCATTATATTGATGATATCATACAATATTCAGTTTTTCTATTTTAAAATTATATACTTAAAAAATTAACTATTTTTGAGAATATACAGCTTAAGTAAGATGCGACAAAGATGAAAAAAAACCAAAAAAAACATTGCACTAATTGATTAAATAAAAGAAGAAGAAGAAGCAAACTAATAATAATGTTAACAAACCTAACTAGAAATCCACAATTTTTTTATATTGAAATACTTTTTTGTTTTCTTGAATGAAATTGTTTTGATTGGTTAATATATTCTTTTCTATATCTTTTTGTTTGCTCTCTATATATGAGACAAAATTGGGATCTAGATAGAGAATCCAAATAAGGAACTTCAGGACTTCGCCATCCCATCTGGACTTCGACCTAACCTCACAAAAAAAACCTTTGAATATATTCTAAAATATATAAAAGTCTGATCTGGGCATGCGATATATTATGAACGAAATCGAAAAATATTCGTGACCAGCATGATCACGTTAGTCGGGAACAACTTTATGGCAAGCGCCTTGATATTGTCATAACCTGAAGGATTTTTAGTGAGCAGAGCAGCTATTTTCAGTATTTCTGACTGTTCTTTTTGAAGAAAAATGATATTGCTATGTGATTTTAATGAAAAGAAAAAGTATACGTACGTTAATTAATAATTGTGACTTACATTGGAACGTTAAATTTTTTGCTCAGGGTATAACATTATTGGAAAGAAGTTTACAACGCATATTATGAGATATGTCCAAACTTAATATGAATATATATATTCTGAATCAACTTGAACAGGGGATCCAAACTACACGACTGATCATTATAATTACTGCAAATAAGTGGAAACAAAGCGGTTTGGACCTAAAAATTTTACATGCAGCTGAGTTGAAATTAAGCTGCCGTCGCATTAATCGTGTTCTCTTTTCCTGTCTGACCCGAAGAAAGCTTATCTTTACTCTTTTTTTTTTATTTTGCATAATCGCTTATCTAGTTTTAAACCATTGAACAAAATTCGTCGTTTAGTGAGCGGCTTAATGCCGTCTTTAATGCTTTAAAAAGCTATTTGAATAAAATAAATTCTGACAATAACGAAGGTATTCAAAAAAAACAAAAAATCATGAACGACGCCGATCCCGTAACGCCTAAGATAGGCAGAGAAAGCTATTTCGCTATTCTCAATAACGGTACGAACGACAGTACAACACGATCTCACTTCGATTGACACTGCTGAATTCAGTTATTTCTAAAATCAGAACATGTCTTTATACAATAACCTGCTTTCCGGACGATTGTATACGATATGTAGTAAATTTGGGTAAAATATCTTAACAAATACCAAAATTCGGCCGATACAATGCACGTCAACTATACAATACACCGGTCCGACTCGGTCTAGTTTACAGCATGCAGCAATAACAATCATGTATGTCAAGTTTCATTAAGATAACTCCATTGCAACAAACGGACACATGGATATACTTACAGACAGCAGGGCTATTTCGATTCTTCTGTTGATGCTGATCCAAAATATATACGAGGTGTGTTCAAAAAGTAAGGTTACTTTGTATTTTTAAGAAGACATATTTATTTATTTATCAATATTTATGTTCTCCCCTTCAAAGTAATCCCCCTCAGATACGATACACTTATGCCAACGGTTTTTCCAATCCTCAAAGCACTTCTCTTAAGCACTTTTCGGTATAGCCTTGAGCTCTTCCAGCAATGCAGTCTTTATCTCCTCAATTGTTGCAAATCTCCGTCCTTTCATAGGTCTCTTTAGTGTTGGGAACAAGAAAAAGTCACATGTGGCCAAATCGAGTGAATATGGTGGCTGAGGCACGATTGTGGTGTTGTTTTTGGCCAAAAAATCTCTCACAAGCAAAGATGAGTGAGCAGGGGCATTATCGTGATGCAAGAGTCATGAATTGTTTTTCCACAATTATGGACGTTTTCTTCGTATTGCTTCTCGCAAACGGCGCATAACTTCAAGATAATACTGTTTATTGATCGTCTGACCATATAGTAAGAACTCCTGATGCACCACGCCATGGTGATCGAAGAAAACAGTGAGCAAAACTTTGACATTTGATCGAACTTGGCGTGCTTTTTTCGGTCTTGGCTCACCTGGGCTTTTCCATTGGGATGATTGGGCTTTGGTTTCGATATCATAACCATATACCCATGATTCGTTACCAGTTATGACCCTTTTGAGTAAATCTGGGTCATCGTTGACGTCATTCAACAGCTCTTGAGCGATGCTCATGCGACGGTACTTTTGGTAAAAATTTAGCAAAAAAATCGCCGAGCACGCAAAACACTTATAACCTTTACGCCCCTCACAACCAAACAAAAAATGCCATTCACTTGAATCTTGGAACAGATGTTCGGGAAGAGTGTACCAACATAACAAAACAAAAAAATCGATAATCGAAAGTACATTGCCCGCGAAATTTGAAAAGTCACCTTACTTTTTGAACACACCTCGTATACTTTATGGGGTCGAATAAATAAGGGTAATAATAAAAAATGTGTCCCAAATGACAAACAAAGCAACAACATATAACAAAAGCTCGCCAATAGCAACAACAAGTGCACATCAGCAAAAGCTGCCCACTTACCCAAATGGGCGTAGTTGTTAAAAATAAGTTATTTTGCGTACTATGCAAAAATTATGCTTACCCAGCTTTATATAAAAACTGTGGGCGATTCAGAGATTTACAAAATAATCTTTAGAAAAAAATAAACAAAATACAATAGATACATACATACAAATACATACATTTTAGAAATCATTAGAAAATCCTAAAGTAAGCTTCTCCATTGTATTTAAAGACTCCAGTTCTAAAAACACCTTAGTCCCATTATTTTTTTTTTAAGATATTTAAAATTATATGCTACTTATTATTGAAAAACAACTACCAAAATTTCAAAACCTACTTTATCTACAAACATTACGAATCGATGCTTTATTTCTAATTGTATTTTTATTTATATCTTCACCTTGTAACTCATTGGATGACATATAATCTCTTTGAATGTAAACTCCTCAATTAACTTAAGCAGAATATTAAAACTACTAAAACTTTCTAAGGATAACAGTCCGGAGATACTCTTGCTAAATGGAACAAAATTAAATTCCAAGCACGCTTTTAAATTTAAGAGATTCAGCTTTTTTAGAAAAGATAAGATGAAACTTGAGGAGGTGGTGTCGGTATTTTAATAACTTTAGTTTTTGTTAAGATATTGTAACCAAATTTACTACATCTGACTTTATATACGAGGGTCGTTTGATAAGTCCGTGACTTTTTGAATAAAATATATTTTTTTCGTCAAAGAAGCGTTTTATTTCTCAACATAATCTCCTTTTAGCTCTATACATTTAGTCCAGCGTTTTTCCAATTTTTTTATTCCTTCCAAATAATAGGTTTTCTCAAGGCCCTCAAAATAGTCGTTTGTTTCTGTGATGACCTCTTCATTTGACCCGAATCTCTTACCGCCGAGCCATTTCTTCATGTTTGGAAACAAAAAATAGTCACAGGGGGCTAAATCTGGAGAATATGCTGGATGGGGTAGCAGTTCGTAGCCCAATTTATGAAATTTTGCCATGCTGACTACACACGTGTGCACCCGTGCATTGTCCTGATGGAACAGCACTTTTTTTCGCCAAATGCGGTCGTTTCTGCTTCAAATCAATATCGAATCTGTCCAAAAGCTCTGAATAATATTCGCCGGTGATCGTTTTACCCTTTTCAAGGTAATCGATGTGAATGATACCTTGTGCATCCCAAAAAACTGTGGCCATGACCTTGTTGGCCGACAGACCCACCTTGGCCTTCTTTGGTGCACGTTCACCCGGAGAAACCCACTGTCTTGATTGTTCTTTGGTCTCTGGTGTGGTGTGGTGGATCCATGTTTCGTCTACGGTAACGAAACGGCGCAAAAATTCGTTTGGATTGCGGTTGAACATCGCCAAACACTCCTTTGAAATGGTCACACGGTTGCGCTTATGGTCGTGTGTGAGCAATCGCGGCACCCATCGCGCGGAAAGCTTTTTCATGTCCAAATATTCATGTAAAATGTGATGTACCCGTTCAGTTGAGATGCCTACAGCCTCAGCTACCTCACGCACTTTCATTCTCCGATCATCCAATATCATTCCATGGATTTTGTCGACGATTTCTGGCATGACGACCTCTTTTGGGCGACCTGAACGTTCGGCATCACTTGTACTGGTACGACCACAACGGAACTCAGTAAACCATTTCTTAACCATTGAAATTGATGGTGCAGAGTCCCCATAATATTTATCAAGTCTTTCCTTGGTTTCGGTGATGGATTTTTTACGCAAAAAATAATGCTTAATTAGCACACGAAATTCACTTTTTTCCATTTTCGTTAAAATTCACGAGATCGTCTGCTTTCAATGCCTATAAAACGCAAACTAAGAAACGCAGCTTTCTCAAAATTTTACAGTCAGCTGTTAATCGATAACTGCTGACAGGAGCAGTGTTGTATTTAGAGCAGGTGCGCGGCAAATACAAAAAGTCACGGACTTATCAAACGACCCTCGTATATAATATGCATAAGAATCTGACCACTATAACATAAAGCTTGCATAGGTAAAATCGTCCGGAATGAGATCGTGAGTTAGAAAAATCGAGTATCTGTCCGCCTCTGATTCCTCATTACAGTCGTTCGTACCGTCATTGAGAATAGCGAAATAGCTTTATCTGCCTATCTAAGGCGTTACGGGATCGGCACCGTTCACTTTGTTTTTTTTTTTTTAATACCTTCGTTTTTGTCAGAATTTATTTTATTCAAATAGCTTTTTAAAGTATTAAAGACGGCATTAAGCCGCTCACTAAACGACGAATTTTGTTCAATGGCTTAAAATTAGATAAGCGATTATGCAAAACAAAAAAAAAGAATAAAGATAAGCTTTCTTCGGGTCAGTCGCCTAACGGCACTTGGACAGAAAAAGAGAACACGATTAATGCGATGGCAGCTTAATTTCAACTCATCTGCATGTATAATCTTTCGGTCCAAACCGCTTTGTTTCCACTTATTTGCTGTAATTAGTCGTGTAGTTTGGATCCCCTGTTAAAGTTGATTCAGAATATTTATATTCATAATAAGTTTGGGCATACACGTATCTCATAATATGCGTTGTAAACTTCTTTCCAATAATGTTATAACCTCAGCAAAAAATTTAACGTTCCAATGTAAGTCACAATTATTAATTAACGTACGTATACTTTTTCTTTTCATTAAAATCACATAGCAATATCATTTTTCTTTAAAAAGAACAGTCAGTTAGAAATATTGAAAACAGCTGTTCTGCTCACTAAAAACCCTTCTGGTTATGACAATATCAAGGCGCGTACCATAATGTTGAATATTTCAAACGAGATCTTACGACTCTCCCTCCGCCATGTGCTGTGATTATTATGATTCCCAAGCCTGAAAACGCCGAAAAACTTACTAGCTTTTATCTCCCCGTCAAGTCTCCTGGTAATTTATTTAAAAACATTTGAGAGATTAAACTTACGCAAAAAAGGCGGATAATAGTAGAGCACCAGTTTAGCCACTCTAAGGATGGGAAATCAGACATACCAGGCTTAACAAAATAGGATCCGTCATTCCCAAATTTGAATTTTATTTTAGTTTATCGAAAACGTTGAGAATGCCAATTATGGAGTGTAACCTAGCGGTAGCAACTGAATTGAGGTCACTGACCGTCGCTTCTGGATCACTTACAAGAGAGCTGATCCCTTATTCATGAAACCTTTTGGAACCTGGGTAAATCGAAAAATCAAATCTACTCGTAGAATCCCCTGTTTGACTACTCCATATGTTCGAAGCTTAGTGATTGCATCAACAGGGTATGCATTTACTTAACATAATATGTAAGTGTAAATTCACAAAAGTATAAATAAGAAGAAGGCTTTAATACTTACCTACAACAGAGAAAATCATTGTATATCCAACAGGAGGAGTCGTTGATACCTGACATTCGTAAACTCCAGAATCCCTTATTTGCGGAAATTTGATCTTAAAAATATAAAAAATTCTTCAACTTTGCGCATTAGGTACATTTTTTACCGATGCAGAGGGTATATTTATTTTGGCCAGGAGAATGCCACGCACCTTAGGAGACATGTCCGACCCCATAAGGAATACGAGGTATGTTCAAAAAGTATCGCGAAAGTTATCTTCGATTGCAGGGGCGTGGTGCATCATGAGTTCTTGTCACAGGGAAGGAATATTACCTGCAAGCTATGCGCAATTTGCGCGAAGCAATCCGCCAGAAACGCCTGGATTTGTGGAAGAACAGAAATTGGCTTTTGCACCACGTAACGCCCATGCTCACACATCGTTGCTTGTGCGCGACTTCTTGGCCAAAAACAACACAATAATGACGCCGCAGCCACCGTATTCCCCAGATCTGGCTCCCTTTTTCTTGTTCTCTAAACTGAAGAGGCCCATGAAAGGATGACGTTACGCTACGATTGACGAGATAAAGACGGCATCAAAGGAGGAGCTCAAGGCTATACCGAAAAGTGCTTATGAGAAGTGCTTTGAGGATTGGAAAAACCTTGGCACAAGTGTATAATATCTAATGGGGATTTCTATGATGGGGACAAAATAGATATTCACGAATAAATAAACAATTTTTGAAAAAACACAAAATTCGCGATATTTTTTGAACACACCTCGTATATATTTTGAATCAGCATTAACAGAGGAATAATGGGACCAGCCCTGTCGTTCTGTCAGTGTATCCGTCTATTGCAACGTGAACTAGTCTCTCAGTTTTGAAGCTAATTTTTTAATAATTTAATGAAACTTGCCATACATGCTTATTAATGCTGCATGCTGATAATATTTCGGAACGAGCCGGATCGCACCTATATATCGTACAGCTGCTATACAAACTATCGGTCCATTTTTAATATTTAAGTTAATGTAACCATAATATGCATACAAAATTGTATAAGAATTTAAAGACTATTAAGTGGTATGATGACCAGTTCTGATTTCAGAAATAACTGAAGTTATCACTAACTGATTAAAGTGATACGCAATATTGAATATGCACTATAGCATTAAATGCTGCACCTTTATATATATACGAGGTGTGTTCAAAAAATAAGGTGACTTTGTACTTTTAAGAAAAATTTTTTATTAATTTATCAATAAAAATCAAATCTCCGTCCTTTCATAGGTCTCTTTAGTTTTGGGAACAAGAAAAAGTCACATGGGGCCAAATCCAGTGAATATGGTGGCTGAGGCATGATTGTGGTGCTGTTTTTGGCCAAAAAATCTCTCACAAGCAAAGAGGAGTAAGCAGGGGCATTATCATGATGCAAAAGCCATGAATTGTTTTTCCACAATTCTGGATGTTTTCTTCGTATTGCTTCTCGCATAACTTCAAGATAATACTGTTTATTGACCGTATGACCATATGATAAGAACTCCTGATGCACAAAGCCATGGTAAACGAAGAAAACAGTAAGCAAAACTGTGAAATTTGATCGAACTTGGCTTGCTTCAAGATAATACTGTTTATTGACCGTACGACCATATGATAAGAACTCCTGATGCACAAAGCCATGGTAAACGAAGAAAACAGTAAGCAAAACTGTGAAATTTGATCGAACTTGGCTTGCTTTTTTCGGTCTTGGCTCACCTGGGCTCTTCCATTGGGATGATTGGACTTTGGTTTCGATATCACATACCCATGATTAGTCACCAGTTATGACCCTTTTGAGTAAATCTGGGTCATCGTTGACGTCATTCAACAGCTCTTGAGCGATGCTCATGCGACGGTTCATTTGGTCAAAATTTAGCAAAAAATCGCAGAGCACGCAAAACACTTATAACCTTTACGCCTCTCACAACCAAACAAAAAATGCCATTCACTTGAATCTTGGAACAGATGTTCGGGAAGAGTGTACCAACATAACAAAACAAAAAAATCGATAATCAAAATTACATTGCCCGCAAAATTTGAAAAGTCACCTTACTTTTTGAACACACCTCGTACAGTGTTGGAATGATCGGAGGATATAAGACCCTGCAAGGGTATAAAACCTTCGGCATGCCGATGGTAGCCTTTTTTATCGTAACAATTAATTAGTGATTTCTACAAAATAAAATCTTTCTAACGTTACAGTCGGGCGAACACGACAGTAAGAAATCCTTCGTCCACTTTGTATTAGCTGAAATCAATACCAAAGCGCAGTGACGTCAACATTAATGATTGGTAGCGGGCCACAGGCAGCGGTGTTTGGATTGTGAAGTTGCACAACTTCTTTCTTTATTATCCCATTTGATTCCAATTTTACAGATAGGTGTATATAATATTTATTCATATGTACATATGTTGAAGCAGTAAGTTGTGACATAAATATGTTGCTTAATGATCGTTAATAACCCATTTACGTGGGCAGTGTGCCCATGCCTGTCCATCTGCTTATCTGTCTGTCTGAACGTGCCGATCTCATCTGTTGTTAAAACTAGAGACACCAAATTTGGCATGAAGGTTCCTGTTTACCATAGGAGATATCAAGGCGAAGATCAAGGCGTACTATCAAATCTTTATAACGAAAGACGACAGCCGTATGTACCGCCTTCAGACTCATAGAGTTCTGGTACATGTCTTTCTGGATAAAAAATGTAACTTAGACGTTACAGCGTAGACGTTACATAGATAATAGATAGACGTTACATAGATAATATTTTTCATGGCATGGACTTCGTGTATAGTCAAAAAGACGATAACTTCGAATTCGATCGCCGAACACGAAAAATATCTCCGTGCAGTTTTTCGTCCTGCAAAACAGCATCAATCTGAGCAATGTCAATTAGCTCAATCGCAAGTTAATTTTCTCAGCTACAAGATCAACGAGCACGGCATAAAACTATCGTCCTCTCACATTGATGTCATCCTCAATTATGCACGTCCAGAAACAATCAACTCTATCGCTTCTTGGACTTTATAAATTACTATTACTGTCTACCCCGATCTTCGCACATTTAGGTACCACTGCTGGTAACTTAGCTGCTAACGCATGTTAAGAAGAACTACCCAATCCCTATGAAGAACGTTCAAAACTTTTAACTTTTTCTACAATAAAATCTGACCTACAACAGGTTTGCGACGTATCGGACCTGGCGGAGGAGTTCCGCATCAAGGCACTGATCAGACACTTCGTCGATGCACTCATTTTTTATATCAAGACTGATCACAAACCAACAGCGACCTGAAAAGCATCACCTCGACAGCTGCGGCATCTGAATTATATTTCGCAATACACGACGACCATTCTTTATATTAAAGGAACAGGAAGTATAGTCGCAGTCTCTTTTTCGAGGCTTTGCTCTATCACCGCAGTTCCTTGAGGAAGTGCACGCCTGCGATTTTGAATTTACACGCATCTTGCAAGGAACTCATTTTTTAAAGCTTAGGAAAGTTTGCTTCGGTGAAGATAGTTCGATATACTGCGACATATCCACACAAAATGGCTATCCTTACGTACCGCAATCATTTTGCTAAAACGCTTTCTTATACATCCACAATTTACCCCATATTATTGGCCGAGCAACTGTCAGAAGTTTGTCTGGCCTTCGATGAACAAAGATGTCCTCAAATGGTGTAGACTCTGTCTTCCATAGAAACGCTTCAAAATCCACAAACACAATCACCTTCAGCCGGAGAAAATCGTTGTGTCATAAAAAAGGTTCGACCACGTCAACCTTGTTATTGTTGTCATCTCTTCACATCAAAACTACCGTTATTGCCTGACCATTATTGACCTATTTTGAAGTGGCCAGAGGCAGTAACACTCTCAAATGTTACTGCCGAGACGATAGCCATGGCGTTCTAGACACACCTGATCGGAAGCAAACACATTCACACAGGGGCCTACCATCCGCTATCAAACAGACTTATAGAAAGATGGCACAGATCCCTCAAATCCTCATTGATGCTCAGAAGTGGCAGGTCATGCCCACAATTACTACAAAGTGTGCTACTCGGTACGAACCTGTTTCAATTCGACTGCCAAACGAATTTTTGACCAATATGGATGAACCGTCAGTTTCCAAAAGCATATGCAGAAAATTCGACCAGCACACCATATCAATGAAAAAATAGTTATACTGAAGGAAATTGACAAATGCATCCATGTTTTCCTTCGCAAAGATGCTGTAAAGAAACCTTTGGAGCTTCCTATACCGGATTCTACGAAATCATAAAACGCGACAGTGACTGCGTTTCCACCATTCGGATTGACGGGAACGACTCAGCAGTAGCAGAAACCGCCTCAAGCCTGGTTTCCACGTGAAGGACAACCAGCAATTCGACCTAGAGGAATCCAATTCTACTCCTCAAAGTAGTTACTAAAGGTGGCGGCCAAGGGTCGTGACTGATTTACACGAAGGCGAGTACTGTGACGGCACCGATTTATTGGTAGCGTCACCTACACCTGGACTCCCAGGATTGACGCTAATATAAGCGATTCGGCAAAACAATAAGGAATGCGTCGTTCGAAACCATAACTTCGTTCTCTCTAAATTGTTTAGGGTATGGTGAAATTCAGACACAACATGTAGGTTATAATTTCGGATTCACATTTTTTCCCAAAAAAAATATAGAAACATATATCGCATAACCCGATTATGACTCCACATTATTTTTTGGGACTTTACAAATTCATCAATTTTTTTAAGGGTATGTTAAAAGTTAGACGTGTTGGGTAAATTTTGACTTCGCATTCCGACTTAGAAGGTCAACATACAAATATCACATTCCCAGATCAGGATTCGGATTAAAAGTTGCATGAAAATCTTAGTCTCTTTTGAACCATGTGCTCATTTTGTCGGTTCACAGCTCTAAAAATATCACATAAATCACCAAACAAAACGTAAATTCAATATCAATGGAGTGTATTTTATTGATCCTCATTAACATTTCCGCGCAAGATCGGACTTCTGGCCCACTGTGCAGTGCTGCCGTTCTGCTCCAAAATGCAGCATCCAAAATTTTAAATAAACTTGATCTGCGTATACTATTTAGAAACGTTCATTCCTAATTTTGTGTAATCGGACCTGGGCTTTTACCTTGTAAGATCTGTCCCTCCTTATGACTGTAACATATTATATGCAATAATATGTGTGCTCAAAGTTAGTATACCCTTTTTTGCCCATTTTCAATGGTCAAGGAACAAAATAAATTGGAAGAGTTGAATTCTAAAGTAAAAGAATATGAAAACGATGTGCTTTCAGTTTGTTTAAATAGATATAGCATGTATGCTGATCATTATCTTTAGCTGATGCTAGGTATCCACTGATTTGCCTTCTCTCTCGCTCTTTTGTAAGCGGGGGGATGATGCAGATTGTGAGCCAATAGCGAAGTCAGCCGAACGCTAACAGTGGTATACAACAGAAAAATAAAGCTTAAACGGTAAAACTATTTAAAGTCATTAACTTATCGCACCGTTGGTGTTGGAAACCTTGTGGATAGATCATTAGTCTAACAGTTGAGAGTGATGACTGTATGCATAAATTTATATCTTTGCATCGTTTGCAAAGGTAAACAAATTTTTTTTCGATTTATTTTAGTAGCGGGTGTGTCACTTAAAATATAGAGTAATATCGTAGAGTAGTATTTATAGAGGAGGAGGGCGTATCCAGATATGAAATATGTGTGCCAAAGGTGGCCTTTCTAAGGGGAAACGACAGAAATTCTTCTTCTATTCAAAATTTTTATAGTAATTCTCACAATAAAACAAGTGTAGGTAAACACAAGACCATATTTAATATTTAAAAAAAACAATCAGTGCTTCACTGTAATGCACCTGCTACCCAATATGTTACGTTCCACAAATAATCAGAATCACAGAGCAGTGGAGACCAACCATACAGTTGCGTTTGTGTTGTGTTTGCAATTATAAGTATGCACGAAGTCTGTTACGTTTTTTTGCTTTGCACTGAACGAAAAGATATAGCACAGCCCAAACAGCAATGCCGAAGTCACACGAACGTGTTTACATTCGTAAGAGCTTGAGCGTATGACTTTCCTATGCGCTGCGCATTGGGCTGTGGGCACAACTGCGGTAGAGTGATATTTGCATGTGTAATATGTATTTTACGGATTTTTAGAGACGGTA
Organism: Zaprionus ornatus; assembly: GCA_018904035.1. Classification (NCBI taxonomy): domain Eukaryota; kingdom Metazoa; phylum Arthropoda; class Insecta; order Diptera; family Drosophilidae; genus Zaprionus; species Zaprionus ornatus. The sequence goes on from JAEIFZ010000194.1 coordinate 1,322,861, forward strand.
AGATCCCATGGTCAAATTCTAAAACAAACCTTATCAGCGTTCAATAATAACACTTAAAATCATATTTTTTGGTAGTCCTCGCTCCTTTAGTCTCTGAGATCTAGATTTTTAAATGGACGGACATACGGATTTGGCTGTAGATGCCGGCTCAGAATATATACATTTCCTGAGGTCAGAGACGTTTCCTTGTGCCGATTCCATATACTTCCACAGATTTAGTATGCCATTTTTTTTGACCATTTTCATTCGAAGGGTAAGTTGGGAACCCAATTTTGAATATCAAAAAAAAAAAAAACGAAAGCAACAGTCGAGCGGAACGCGACAGTGGGATACCCTTCGACGTATGTTGCCTTAAAAAGTATATAATTGTATGATACTAATAGCAAGCTACAAATAAATCATAATACTGCAGTACACTGCCACCTTGCATAAATTTCGATACGTTGCCAATAATTTATCGCCGCAATTTCCTAGCGCGCGAAAGACTCCAAAAAGTGGTGTGAGCAGTATATACCGATATTTCTTTATAAATTTTAAATTGGCCAATATCCATAGTTCGCAATATATCGAGTCATCAAAATTAATATTTATTTATTGCATTTTTTATATTTTATATTTTTTACTGACCCTAAAATACGAATTATTAGGGTTAAAATAGTTTATCTAATAACTTCAGTGTTTATTTTCCGAACGGTTTTGGAGGATAAGTTCATATGGTATTTAACTATATATTGTACAGAAGAAATGAGAACTTCGAATGTAAATCGCAAAGTAAATCAAAATTGGCATTTTGCGGGGCGGTAGGCTTGTTATTTCAAATTGAAAATAAACTTGATCTGCGTATGGTATACAGGAATCGTCATGCTAAATTTGGTGTCCCTAGCTTTTGTAATAGCTGAGATCGGTGCGTTCATCGAGACAGACGGACAGACAGACGGACAATCGGTTCAATGGACTCCGCTAGTAATCCTGAGCAAGAATATATATATTTGGTGGGGTCTACTACGCCTCCTTCTGCCTATTACATACATTTGCACAAAGTTAGTATACTCTTTTTTGACCATTTTCAATGGTCGAAGGGTATAAATATCGATATTTCGCTCCGATCCGGCTCGTTCCGTCTTATTTACAGAAGCATGTACATATATTAAACTTAATCAAGATTTCTGAAACACAAAGACCGTAGTTTCCGTTGGATAGTTCGATTCATCCGATTATCTTGATTCGAAATATGTATTTGTATATAATTTATAGGGTTGATGATGTATCCTAAGGTGCGTTGCAAAGTTTAAGGGTACAATTTATATACCCTTTGCAAAGATATAAAAAGATGCAAAGAGGTAAATATTAAAAAAAACCAACCTGTAATGACCAATCCCCAGTCTGTTTATTGTAAATTGCACTAAATCTTTGATCTGATGTGTAGGTGCTTTCTGATACTGTCAACAGATGCAGGTCTCTGTGTCTTATCCATGATACCTACAATTTTAAAACTTTTAGCTATTCGATTATTTTTAATTTATAATACCAACCGTTTTATTGCCAAGATTTTTAATTCTGCAATTAAGATGGCCTGTTTTACCAACTAAAGAAGTGACATTTTTTGTTGCAGAAGTATCAAAATAGGGTCCTCTGTCTAGTGGCTTCATAAAACGATCTATTTGTTCTTCATTTAAATTGACCCCTGGTATTTCATCTCTTAACATAAATAAGTCCGTTCTATTTACACTTGGAGCCAAATAACTAAGTTGGCATGGCATTTCTCTAAAAAATACTGATTTGTATGATAATGTCAATGTTTAGATATTCTGGTACGTATAAGCAGATATATTAAAACAAAAAAATGTATTAGTATTCATTTCAGTATAGTTGCAATAACATACAAATATAAAAAATAATCCGTATTGTTCTCGAAACATTCATTTTATAATGAGCAAAATGTAGTTAACTTTCACGGGCATTAAACACTAAAAATTTAAGTAATTCCTAAAGGTATGTGATGTTTAAACAGCGTTTTAATTTTTTTCAATTGTAGGCATGCGCAATAGACAACTAAACAGAAAAGTGCTCACAAATAATTTTCTCCTATTTTCTAAACAGTAATTAGTTATTAATTTTACTGTTATTATATTAACTGAATCTCTGAATTTAATTTTTAAAAAATGGAACTTAATGTAAAATATCAGTTCTTAATAAATAAATTTTTTATTTTTTTTTAACTTTGCTTTATTTATTTGATCTTCTCAGAAGTTTTGAGACTAACAATAAGTTTACAAATCTTAATTATTTACTATTGTTTTTGTTGAGTTATCTCTTGTCTGACGGATATGATATTCACGTCTCTTTGGATATTTTCGTTTCAGATACACTATTACAATAATACTAAATAAATACAATAAAATAAAAGGTTTGCTTAAAACTTAAGCTTCATTTAAGTACTTTTACTATTAATTATACCATAGAACAGGGTAAATTAATTTAATTGTCTTACAAATTTTTTTTGGGATATATTAACGTTTTTTTTTTAAATATTTTGTATCTTAGATATCTTCAAAAACAAGAGATCTTGACAGTTTTATATAAACAAAACCGCTTTCCGCTAAGTATATACATAAATATGAAGTTTCCGCAAGATTACAATTTTCCGCCAATTAGTTCGTTAAGTGTTAATATTATTCAATAATATTTAAAAAATAATGAATGCTGGGCGATTCAGGTTCAAAATTTCATACATAATATGGTCGGAATATGAAAAGACGAGAAGAATTGCAAATTTCAAGAAGCTCGTATGATTATTAAAGACACGTCCGATGTGCTCTTCCGTTTTCTATGTTATCTACTTTATGATTAAATAAATAAATTACAATTGAAAGTCTAAAGAGTGTGTTTTCTATTAAACTCAAATCATGCGTTAATTTTGGGACTCTACATGTCTTTTTTTTAACACAGTTTTATTTAAATTATATATATCTATCTTTCATAAATTAAATGAATTATTATTCAATTATTTTTTATATTAAATTAAAACTATTATCAAAATACCAAAAATTAAATAAAGTTTTTTGTACATCTAAATTTAAAATTAAAACTTTAAAATTATTTTCCGCAGTTTAAGTAATTGGTTAGTGAAAAGACACGCAACCGAGCAACCCGATCCAAAACGCGAAACATGCAGTTAGAAGCATTGATTAATAGTAAAGGTGTTTCGCGAAAAGTTTGGCTAATTTCTAGATAGTTAAGATAAGACTAAAAGTTTTAAAGAAGCAATTTTTTATTTTCAGAAACTCTACAATATAGCACGAGCAGGACATAGTTCGACCTACAATACGGAAGTTTTATTGGAGTAAAATTTCGGCTAATTCTACAAGGGACATGGAAATATATCCGGCTAACCAGGTCAACACTGTCAATGTCCCCTTGTATAAGGTTATGTATAAAACAACACCAAGCATTTATATCTCAATGCAAAAATTAACGGGAGCAACAGTCGAGCGGCACGCGACAGTGGGATACCCTTTGACGTATGTTGCCATAAAAAGTATCTAATTGTATGATACTAATCACAAACTACAAATTCATCATAACACTACAGTACGCTGCCACCTTGCATAAATTTCGATAAGTTGCCAATAATTTATCGCCGCAATTTCCTAGCGTGCAAAAGACTGCACAAAGCGGTGTGAGAAGTATACATCGGTATTTCTCTGTAAACGTTAAGTGGGCCAATATCGATCGAGTAATCAAAATTAGTATTTATTTAATTGCATTTTATGATTTTGTATTTTTTTAATGACACTAAAATATGAATTATTAAATAATAATCATTTGTGCACTTTTACTCTGTCAACTGCAGACGTGTACAGACGTGTTTTCATCGAGCTCCGTATAAAATCACTTGATTTTAGTGAAGTAAATAGTTAATAACATAAAATAAATAAATAAATCGAAAGCGAAGGAGACGCTATTGACAATGTTAAATTGCTATCCTACAAAATTTTCTGTGTGTGGAATAATAAAGTAAAACTAAAAACAAATAGACAACGAACAAATCGATCGTACTAAAATGAGCGGAACAATGCATACTTCACCGTCGTGTCTGGCGCCCGCGAGTGCCAAATCATCCACCCGGTCAATGACCTAGCACCTGCAGAATGCAAACGATCGCGGTCTTGCTCACCAATGCTTATGACTGCACGAAGTGAACCCGAACGCACTGAGAGCGTCTCTCTCACGCTCTCCCCATTCCAAACGGTGTCAAGTTCTTTAGCTACCAGCACAGTAATCTCGATATCTACTGCAACTGCACCTTTAGCAACAACAACTGCAACAACATCAACTCTACGCTCAATACCGACAGCGGTGTACAATTCCGCTGAACCAACAACAACGAAAGCAAGAGCACTCACACCGACTCTTGAAAGCGAAAGCGGACAAGAACCAAAACAAAACAAAAAACTTTGTCAAACAGGGCTGGATCGCTACATCCAAATAAAGCGAAAGCTAAGCCCACAACACAAGCAGGCTGGTAATCAGCCGAAAATAAATCGCGCCAACGCTGCCAATGACTCAAGTTCAAATAAGTTTGCACTATTGGATGACTGCGAAGTGCAGGAACAGGAGCAGAATATATACGTGAGAAAACTTCAAGTGCGCTGGTTAACAAACTAGCTGCAATTATCGGAGAAAACAAGTTCCATGTTATACCTCTTACTAAGGGCAACATACAAGAAACGAAAGTGCAGACTCAGGATGAGTCTAGCCACCGATCAGTGACCAAGTACCTGGACGAAGCTGGGAAGAGTTACTATACCTACCAGCTGAAAAGTGCCAAAGGATTGCAGGTTGTCATTAAAGGAATAGAGTCATCAGTGACCTCATCCGAAATTATCGCTGCACTAAACGAGAAGAACTTCAACGCCAAAACGGTGATCAACATTCTCAACAGGAACAAAGAGCAGCAGCAACTCTTTAATGTCGAACTGGAGCCATCGAGTCAGAAAAACAACAAAAATGAAGTACATCCTATATATAAGCTATAGTATTTACTGCACCGAAGAATAGCCGTAGAAGAGCCACACAAGCGCAAGCAACCTGTGCAGTGCACCAACTGCCAAGAATATGGCCACACCAAAGCGTACTGCACCCTAAAATCCTTCTGCGTCGTTTGCAGCGATGCCCACAGTACTGTAAACTGTCCTAAGAATAAAAATGACAGTTCAATTAAGTTATGCAGCAACTGTGGCGAAAAACACACAGCCAACTGGCGAGGATGCATTGTTTACAAGGAACTCAAGAGTCGCCTAAGCAAACGAGTGGATTCAGCTCGAGATCGTATCACACCAACAATTCACAAAGTAATGGAACCGACTACAACTAACATCCCTTCGTCTGCCAGCTACCGAACAATGCCCAATTCTTCCTTTGCAAGTGTACTAAAATCAGGGATCCAAGTACCAACAGCTGTCACTTCAAGCGTCCAGCAGAAAATTCACCAAAGAAACACAAATAAACAAATAAACACACAGAACATGCAACAGCACCCAATTGGCGTTGAAGCGATTATGCTTTCGATGCAGCAAAGCATGAAAGACTTCATGACCTTCATGCAAGCAACTATGCAAGAGCTTATGAGGAACCGAAACATCCTTATTCAAATGCTCAATTCTTCTAAAACAGGATAATGACTCTCTTAATAATAGCTACCTAGAACGCTAATGGCGTTTCGCGGCACAAGCTAGAACTTGCTCAGTTCTTAGCCGACAGAAACATTGACGTTATGCTACTCTCAGAGACTCACCTTACCGAAAAGTACAACTTTCAAATACCAGGATATAAATTTTACTTTACGAATCACCCGGATGGCAAGGCCCATGAAGGCACTGGCACTACTAATACGATTGCGAATTAAGCACCACTTTCTTGGTAATTGGCAAGAAGACTGTTTACAATGTACCTCTATAATTCTCCAATGCCAGGAAGGTAACATTTACCCTAAACAAACAAAGCTGCCCGCCCTTGGTAATGAACCACACGCGCATCCCACAAGCCGATAACGTAACATACTTAGGTATTCATCTGGACAAGCGGCTCACCTGGCGGAAACACATAGAGGCCAAGACGACGCTCCTCAGACTAAAAGCAAGGCATCTACACTGGCTTATAAACGTTCGCCCTCCCCTAAGCTTGGAGTACAAAGTCCTCTTATATAACTCCGTTTTAAAACCCATATGGACCTATGGCTCCGAGCTATGGGGCAACGCATCGAGAAGCAACATCGACATAGTACAGCGAGCACAGTCTAGGATTCTGAGAATCATTACTGGAGCTCCATGGTATCTTCGGAACGAGAATATACACAGAGACTTACAAATAAAACTTGTCATTGAGACAATAGCGGAGAAAAAAGTAAAATACAATGAAAAACTAGCCTCACATCCAAATCCTCTTGCAAGAAAACTTATTCGAGTATGCAGCCAAAGCCGACTGCACCGGAACGACCAACCCGCCCAGCGTTAAATTTGTTAGGCCACATAGCACAAATCATTTCATAAAATGATATTTAGTTAGTTTAGAATAAGATTTGAAAATTTATTGTTAGTCTCTTAAGTAAAAGGAAAGATTCAATAAATAAGCAAAACATAGAAAAAAACAACAAATTTGTGCACGTACGCATACTATGAATATTATGAATATGTACACATGCATGTAAATACTTGCATACATTCATATCGATCTACTACGCCACCTATTGGTTGAGTGTTAGCATATATGCACATGTATTTTCGGTAATGGACATGTGCATGGAAAAGAAGAGTCGAGTCCTTTTGTTTCCTGCACAAGTAATATAGTTATGACGTCATCGACAACTTGTTTGCTGGTCGGAGGGTCGAAATGATTTATCTAATAACTTTAGTGTTTATTGTCCGATCGGGTTGCAATTTAAAGGATAAGTTCATATAGTATTTATCTACAATATATATATGCTAAAGCAGAACGTTAAGAAATGAGTACTTCGAATGTAAATCGTAATGTAAATTTGTCGCAATCAAAATTGTCGGTTTGCGGAGGCGTTTGGCGTGTTATTCCAAATTGAAAATAAACTTGATCTGCGTATGGTATACACGAATCTTCATGCTAAATTTGGTGTCCCTAGCTTTTGTAATAGCTGAGATCGGTGCGTTCATCGAGACAGACAGACGGACAATCGGTTCAATCGACTCCGCCAGTGATCCTGAGCAAGAATATATATACTTGGTGGGGTCTACCACGCCTCCTTCTGCCTGTTGCATACTTTTGCACAAAGTTAGTATACCCTTTTTTGACCATATTCAATGGTCGAAAGGTATGAAAAGTTCATATTTACAGATTTAATGCGATCTATATGAACTGCGTATTGAGGACACCAAACGCATAATCCGTACTCAAAAATTTGATGGACAAATGAATTATAGAAGGTTTTTGTTAAATAATTAAAGTTAAACTCCTTAGAACATCTCTTTATTGACCATTGCGTTTATATTTTCACAAAATGTAAGTTTGCGGTCCAAACGGACTCCCAGATCAGATCATCAGGGAAAGTCTTTCCAAAGCTAAAAATGTTGCAAACATATCGGAAAATGCATCAGCATTTTCGAACGTCAGTACCGTTGATTTACGGTTCATGTTAACAAAACTATAAAACTGGTTTAGATTTTAAAAAAATTGAATTTTACGAGCTAAATAATTTATACATATAACAGTCCGCGTTCAGCACGGTAAAGTTTGACCGAGCAATTAAGTAGCGGGAAAGAGCAAGAAACTTTAAGTTTTTTAGGCGTGACAGCTCTTTTGTAAACCACGGAGGCTTGCTCGAGAATGTAGCATAAATATACGGAACACAGTTTTCAATAAAAGAGTTAAGTGAAGTATAAAATATATTTATAGCAAGTTCCAAATTCACAATGTTTTTTTTAAAATGAGGTGGTAAGGATCTTCTGGTGGAGAAAGTGGATGGGTCCTGTGTAGATTCACCCAGACGGATCAGAGGCAAAGCATAGATCCACCATTCTATTTAAAGAATTTTTGTCATGATTGAACTATGGCAAAGACATGTCAAACAGACCGTCAAAAAGCTCATGCTGATATTCATGAAGGCCACAGAAATTTTTCTCATTACAATGTGTCCAATTACATTCAAGAATATTAAAGTCATCAAGGACGATAAACCGATCGTTGTCTGATAGCAGGGTCAAAACGGTTCTAATTGCAGATAGATGCTACGAGTAAACAGAGCTGCAACCCCCTGTTCAGTCTTTGACCCGTCGGTGTACCAATGTATACCATTTGGGTCTCTGATGGGGTTGCCAGCATCCCAAACCCTGCGGTCCGGGATGAGGGTTCTAAATTTTGCACCAAAGAAGAGTTCCTTGGTCATAGAATCTGATCTAGTGCAGATCTCTAAGCCAGGAATATCTTTGAGCAGGCTAGCATGCCCAGATTCGGTAGCTAGAAGCCCAGATTGGAGCTTGATTCTAAGAAGGCTCATAGCAGCAACTTCTTTTATACGGATATGCAGCGGAGTCAGATTCAAAATCGATTCCATTGCTGCAGTGGGACAGGTGCGGAGTGCACCCGTCAAAGAAAGGCAGAGCAGCCTATGCAATTTCGTGCATTTATTGATGGCAGTGACCTGCGTAACCTTGGGCCACCACACAATAGCAGCGTAGGTTACGATCGGTCTTACCATCATCTCAAAAAGCCACCTAATGGTGCAGGATTTGAGACCCCATATTCTACCGAAAAGCCTTCTACATGCCCACATGGCATGAGTGGCCTTTGATAGAGTGTTATGCAGGTGGGAGTTCCAGTTTAGTCGCTTATCAAGGGTTACCCCTAGATATTTGACTTCGTTGGAGAGTTCCACAGGAGAGCCGCCAATATGTAATTGACCAATGTCAATAGAGTAACGCTTAGTGAAGGGAACAATGATTGCCTTTTGAGGATTGATGCTAAGACCTACATCATCGCACCATCTACTGACCGTGTTCAGAGCTGATTGCATCAGCTCTGTCACGGTGTTGGCATAGTTCCCGTTCACTACGAGAGCCAGGTCGTCGGCATAGCCAATCGCTTCCACGCCCTGTTCTGCGAGTATGATTAGTAGTTCGTCAACTACTAGGGACCAGAGCAAAGGGGATAGAACCCCTCCCTGGGGACATCCTTTTACTGCACTAATATGGGCGGTCGTCGTGTCCAGGGTAGAGGAGATAGTCCGGTGTTTGAGCATGGCGTCAATCCACCGGATTATGGGACGGGCAACGTTCCTGCGCTCAAGCGCAGTAGAGATAGACCCGTAGCCGGTATTATCGAAAGCACCCTCTTTATCAAGAAAAGAGCACAGAGCAATGTTCTTTGATACGAAGGCCTTTTCGATCTTACTCACTAATTTGTGGAGAGCGACCTCTGTCGATCTACCGGCTATATACGCGAACTGCGTGGGGTGCAGAGGGTTGTTTTCCTGCAGAGAGCACCGAATGTGCAAGTCTAGGAGCCTTTCCGCAGTCTTGAGCAGAAAGGAGGTAAGGCTGATCGGCCGGTAGGACTTAGGCTGGTCAAGAGGACGATTCCCCTGTTTGGGGATGAGTACCACATTGACTCTCCTCCAAGAGTTGGGTATGTGTCCCCACGTGAGACTGGCTCTAAGAAGGCCGACCAGTGGATCGAGGATATGATCCAGACTATTTTGGAGAAGGGCTGGAAAGATTTTATCACCCCCTGGGGCTTTGAAGGGAGCGAAGGAATTGTGTAGTTACTTGGGAGAACTTCAGAGTTTAAAATCTCTTGTTATAACCAAGTCTCAGTAAACACCAAAAATGGTTCTTCCTTAGAATTTGTATGTGTTAAAATATATTCCTCCCTCATCTAATATATCCAGGTAGATCCTGGACCATCTTTCATCCATCCAATCTGTTGCCTCCAAACTATCGGGTAGAGATTATCTGCTAGTTTTTGATGATTTCAACTTACCAGAAGTTACTTGGTCATCTCTATCTACAATAATATATTGGTGCCCTCTGTATTTAACTCTTTTTTAAATGGCCTTTCGGAGCTATCTTTTTATCAAATAAATACTGTTCCTAATTGTAGCGGTAGAATGCTTGATTTAATATTCTCTTCCGACATTCTATTGAATACTATCTCTAGAATCAATCCCTTAGTTCTTCCCGAAGATCCCTATCATCCTACATTGGACCTGGTTCTAACTCTGCCTACTTCTGAGCAAACTGCAATTGTTTCCTCTAAAGTAAAATCACGTTGTTTCCGTAGGACCGATTTTCAAAAATTGAATTATTTAATTTCGGAACACGATTTCATTTTTTTTATTCTTATTCAAATCTAAATACATGCATTTCATTTTTTTATTCCTCTGTGAATTTATTTTTTGATCAATGTGTTCCCGTTACTTTTCTTGTAAAGTCCAGGCCTTCTTGGTTTTCTCGTGAGTTAGTAGGGATGAAAAATTTGAAATCTCGGTATTTTAAAAAATGTAAATTAACTTGTAATCCTTCTGATTCTATGCGAACTGATGTTCAGGCAGCCGCCGATTTGTTTGCAGATTTTTTTCAATCAACTTATTTAACTCAACCTTAAGTTCCCCTCTACATCCATAACCTTATAGCATACAACATTTTAACACTCTCTTCTGTCCTTCTATCGACAATACCTCTTTACTTAGTGATCTCAAATCGATAAAACCCGTTTTTTCTCCTGGCCCTGACGGAGTTCCAGCATGTGTACTTAGATTTTGTGCTGATTCGACTCTGAAGCCAATTCATAAGCTACTTGACTTGTCGCTATCCAATAGTTATTTTCCACCTATTTGGAAAAACTCTTTTTCCATTCCTCTTCACAAAAGTGGTTCTAACCATGATATAGGTGTAGTTACGGCTCAGATAACTTTTATGTGTAAATCTATAATTTTACGCCATCAACATGGGTTTGTAAAGGCAAGATAAACTCTAACATTCTTCTGTATGCTGATGGTGTGAAACTTTGTTTGACACGCAGTCATCCTGTAAATAACATTCTTTAAACAGATCTTCATTTGTTTTTTGTATGGTGCAGCCATAATCTGCTGGATCTTAACTGTTTGAAGTGCAAGGTTATGTCATTTTACAGAGGTAACTATCATGTCATCAATTATAATCTTATCTTAACCCCACTCTTGAGAATATCTAAAGTAACTAATGTAGGTATCCTCTTTGATCATGAATTTAAATTTGATCTTCACATAACACGAATTGTCAATAAGGCATGTCGACTACTCGGGTTCATCAAAAGATGGGCCAAAGAATTCCTGTAAATAACATTCTTTAAACAGATCTTCATTTGTTTTTTGTATGGTGCAGCCATAATCTGCTGGATCTTAACTGTTTGAAGTGCAAGGTTATGTCATTTTACAGAGGTAACTATCATGTCATCAATTATAATCTTATCTTAACCCCACTCTTGAGAATATCTAAAGTAACTAATGTAGGTATCCTCTTTGATCATGAATTTAAATTTGATCTTCACATAACACGAATTGTCAATAAGGCATGTCGACTACTAGGGTTCATCAAAAGATGGGCCAAAGAATTCGAGGATACTTACCATATACGACAAAGTTCCTTTACACTTTCTTTTTCGTCCAATTCTTGAATATGGGTCTTGGGTGTGGTCGCCGAAATACGAGGGTCGTTTGATAAGTCCGTGACTTTTTGAATAAAATATATTTTTTTCGTCAAAGAAGCGTTTTATTTCTCAACATAATCTCCTTTTAGCTCTATACATTTAGTCCAGCGTTTTTCCAATTTTTTTATTCCTTCCAAATAATAGGTTTTCTCAAGGCCCTCAAAATAGTCGTTTGTTTCTGTGATGACCTCTTCATTTGACCCGAATCTCTTACCGCCGAGCCATTTCTTCATGTTTGGAAACAAAAAATAGTCACAGGGGGCTAAATCTGGAGAATATGCTGGATGGGGTAGCAGTTCGTAGCCCAATTTATGAAATTTTGCCATGCTGACTACACACGTGTGCACCCGTGCATTGTCCTGATGGAACAGCACTTTTTTTTCGCCAAATGCGGTCGTTTCTGCTTCAAATCAATATCGAATCTGTCCAAAAGCTCTGAATAATATTCGCCGGTGATCGTTTTACCCTTTTCAAGGTAATCGATGTGAATGATACCTTGTGCATCCCAAAAAACTGTGGCCATGACCTTGTTGGCCGACAGACCCACCTTGGCCTTCTTTGGTGCACGTTCACCCGGAGAAACCCACTGTCTTGATTGTTCTTTGGTCTCTGGTGTGGTGTGGTGGATCCATGTTTCGTCTACGGTAACGAAACGGCGCAAAAATTCGTTTGGATTGCGGTTGAACATCGCCAAACACTCCTTTGAAATGGTCACACGGTTGCGCTTATGGTCGTGTGTGAGCAATCGCGGCACCCATCGCGCGGAAAGCTTTTTCATGTCCAAATATTCATGTAAAATGTGATGTACCCGTTCAGTTGAGATGCCTACAGCCTCAGCTACCTCACGCACTTTCATTCTCCGATCATCCAATATCATTCCATGGATTTTGTCGACGATTTCTGGCATGACGACCTCTTTTGGGCGACCTGAACGTTCGGCATCACTTGTACTGGTACGACCACAACGGAACTCAGTAAACCATTTCTTAACCATTGAAATTGATGGTGCAGAGTCCCCATAATATTTATCAAGTCTTTCCTTGGTTTCGGTGATGGATTTTTTACGCAAAAAATAATGCTTAATTAGCACACGAAATTCACTTTTTTCCATTTTCGTTAAAATTCACGAGATCGTCTGCTTTCAATGCCTATAAAACGCAAACTAAGAAACGCAGCTTTCTCAAAATTTTACAGTCAGCTGTTAATCGATAACTGCTGAGCAGTGTTGTATTTAGAGCAGGTGCGCGGCAAATACAAAAAGTCACGGACTTATCAAACGACCCTCGTACCATATTCAGAAAGATAGAATTGAGTCTGTTCAAAAGCAGTTTCTACTCTTTGCCTTGCGCAGTTTCAATTGGGTATCGGATGTAGACTTACGACCTTATTCTAGTAGACTCCTTCTAATTAACCTACTTTCTTTAACTAACCGTCGTATTATGTTAGGCGATATGTTTATCGTAAAACTAATAAAGTATAATATAGATTCCCCTACTTTGCTTAATCAAATTAATTTCTGTATTTCTTGTAGAGTTACTCGTAGTTTTATGCCACTATCCTTGACCTTTTGTCCTACTAACTACAGCTTGCATTACCCTTTTCGAGTTCTCTGTGCTGACTACAACAGACTGTCTAGAGTTTTCAACTCGGAGTCCTCCCTTTACTCTGTTAAACTGTTTATTCTTAATCAATTAACACTACATCCTAACAACTAATACTAACCTACCGATTCCCAAGCCTAAATTTAAAAATATATACTTTTAATTAATTTAAAATTTTTGATTTTTTACCAAATTTAATTTTAAAATCTAAGTCTTGAACTTTTATTATTTTCTTTTTTTTAATTTTAATTATTTCTAACATTAATTTAAAAAATATAAACTAATTTTAATTTCAAGTCGACTGCCTTAGTTGACGTTTAAGAAATAAATAAATAATTAAATTAGGACCAAGAACGCTGCCTTGAGAGACTCCAGACTCAATTTTATGATCAGTGGAAGTGGCAGTGTTGCACCGCACTTCAAACATTCTGTCATAGAGGTATGACTCTTGATTATCATTTCCGGTGTTATAAGGTCGCAGCCGGGGGATTTTTTCGGCTGAGATTGTCTTTGATTATTTTAGTTATTTCTTTTGAACGAAACACAATTGAGGTGTGTTGCTGGTGGCAGTTTACGGGTGAAGACGGTAGCGCGAATGTGCTAGTAGCTTCGTTTAGCGTAAATACATTTCGTAGGTGAGCGGCAAATGTGGTGGCTCTGTCCGCGTCACTACGGGCCCAGTCGCCTGAGGAATTCCTTATCGGCAAAACGGTTTAAGTCGGTGGGCGAAGAGTTGACTGGGCTCTCCACACTGACTTATGTTTTGTGCCTGTTGGTGAAAGTTTGCAGATGGAGATCTGGGAGATTGCCATTCTTTACGTAAGAGTCGTTTTTTGTAGACGAGTTGCTCGATTTATACGTTAGTCTTATTAGTATATGTTACGGCCGCTAGTGTGAGGTGAGTGTTGTCCTCCAGCTGTATGTTGATATATGTAGCCGGAAGATGATTTTCAGCAAACTCTTTGTAAAAGTGGTGCTTCATACGGTTCCTTATACCATAAGTATGTCGGACCCATCGTGTGCTTTACCATCGGTGTGATTTGTACCATCGAAGTGGTAGTCTCTCATTTGGAAATGGTATTTGCTTGTAAGATGAGTTTCCGAAAGAAGCATTACGTCGATATGCTTCTCGTGTAGGAATTGAGATAGCTGAAGTTTGCAGTGTGAAACGCCATTGGCGTTCCACGTAGCTATGCGTAAGGTAGCCATTATTTATTTTGGGATACATTGTATCTAAAGGTTTTGGTTACGCATCATGTCTTGAATGGTGGTACGCATAAATGTCATGAACTCCATCATGCTTGAGGCTTGCATCATCGCTTCAGTTTTTGTTTCTTGCTGCTCAGGTTGCCTATAGTTTTGTGTGCACTTCATGTGGAAGTTGGGAATTATGGGCTGGAGGCGTCATACCTGATTTTAAAACGTTTGCAAATGTTATCTTGTTAGTTCTGGATGTAGGCCAGAGAGCGAAACTTGTTGCTTTCGAAAATAGCACTTCAGGATTTGTTTCTGATATTCTCCGCGAAGCTATTCCTTGGTGTGCCCGCGCCGTGTTCATTCTTATGTTAAGACGGTTTCCAGCTTTTTGAAGATTGGACAGCCTCTGTAGTTTGCTGTGTGATTACCCCCACAGTTACCGCACTTTTTCTCGCTTGCATTTTCGTTATTAACCGGGCGAACTGTGCAATACGATCACGTGTAGCCGTATTCTTGGCAGTTCATACATTGGAAAGGATCCTTACGTTTATGCGGCTATTCTACTGTAATCTTATGGTGCAGAAGGAGCATGAGTTTATAAATTGGGTGAACCTCGCTTTTTTTTAAGATGCTTGTTTTCTGGTTCAAGCTCAATCTTAAAGAGTGGTTGCGGCTGCCTGTTTTTGAAATTAAACACGCTTTTGGCGCAGAATCCTTTTTCCTTTAGCGCTTCAGTTATCTCTTCGGGCGTAGCATTAGACTCAATTCCATTCAATACGACTTGCTGCTTTTATGCTGGTAGGTGTAGAAGCATATTTTGATTACAGTAATGTAGTTTGTGACCTTTCTGTAGTTGTCCTCCGTTTTCTTTTAAAATTTGATTGATAGATTGTTTAATTGATAGTACCTCTTACGAGGGGAATTATATGAAAGTTATCTCTTCGAATAAGGCCAATCAAAGTATTTACCAGACCGCTTGTGCTCTTCTCGCGGATATATATTGGACGAGGCTTTGTTTTCTTCGGTTCGATATCAACGGATCCCAGCGGCACGTCCTCAGCGGTATCTGCCAGCAAAGCTAATCTGTAGGTATTTGTCTCTTTCGTCTCTTTCGATTTTGGATTATTTATTTAGTTTATTTTATTAGTCGTTCACTTCACTCAAAACAACCGATTTTGTGCGGAGCTCGATAAAAACACGTCTTCACACGTCGACGATCGGTTCGGAAAAATATTTATTTTAATTTTTTAAGTTGATTTGTAAAAGCTGTGTAAAAGACAAGACAAAAGTTATTCAAAAAAGGATAGTCATAATACCTAGTGCTTGTGTCAATTAAACCTAGTGCTTGTGTCAATTAAATGTGGCTCTCGACGCTGAAACAAAAAATTAACTTCAGACTACCAGCGCGCTGGCCGAAGCATTTGCCTGTTGTCAAACTTCACAAGCAACGCTCACATTCAGCATGTACACACACACATGAAAACGATCGCACGGCGCACAGAAGTACGCCTATGCTTATCGTTCCGCTGTCGTTGTGCAACTGAAGCAGTTTTGATGCTATGCGCTTTTTGTACTGAGAGCCGAATGTTTGACGATCCTTCAAGCGTACAGCCGAGCACGGTAGCCTCCCCAATCGTTTGTTTTTTCATTCAAGTCTCAACTCTCGATGCATAAGACTCTGGGGCCGTTAACTCGCAAAAATAAACGTAGACTCTGTTTCACCTATAGCAACCATCAAACGTTATTTTATGGATTTTCAAAGTGGTCGAAACATTCCCGTCGATGGTGAAAGTTCTGGAAGGTCGAAGGAGGCAGCTATTTCCGAAAATGTTCAAAAACCCTGAAAATCATCTAGAGAGGTTGTAAAGTAAAGTTGCAGGAGATAGGTGTGAGTTTTCTAAAAATAGTGTTTACGCGATAATTTTGATGGGGAAAATCAATTTTCAAATTTAAAAAATTAAATTAATTATTTTTGAGGGCGGTGGGGGTGGCATCCAAAATTTGAAATAAACTTGTTCTGCGTATGCAAAACAGAAACCTTGATTACAGTTGAGATCGGCGCGTTGATCCAGACAGACAAACGGACATGGCTCGATTCACTCTATTAGTGATCCTGAGTCGGCATATACGAGGTGTGTTCAAAAAGTAAGGTGACTTTTCAAATTTCAAGGGCAATGTACTTTCGGTTATCGATTTTTTTGTTTTGTTATGTTGGTACACTCTTCCCGAACATCTGTTCCAAGATTCAAGTGAATGGCAATTTTTTTTTTTGATAGGTGTTTTGCGTGCTTGGCGATTTTTTGCTAAATTTTGACCAAATGAACCGTCGCATGTGCATCGCTCAAGAGCTGTTGAATGACGTCAACGATGACCCAGATTTACTCAAAAGGGTCATAACTGGTAACGAATCATGGGTATATGGTTATGATATCGAAACCAAAGCCCAATCGTCCCAATGGAAGTGCCCAGGTGAGCCAAGACCGAAAAAAGCACGCCGAGTTCGATCAAATGGCAAAGTTTTGCTCACTGTTTTCTTCGATCACCATGGCGTGGTGCATCGGGAGTTCTTACTATATGGTCGTACGATCAATAAACAGTATTATCTTGAAGTTATGCGCCGTTTGCGAGAAGCAATACGAAGAAAACGTCCAGAATTGTGGAAAAACAATTCATGGCTTTTGCATCACGATAATGCCCCTGCTCACTCATCTTTGCTTGTGAGAGATTTTTTGGCCAAAAACAACACCACAATCATGCCTCAGCCACCATATTCACCGGATTTGGCCCCATGTGACTTTTTCTTGTTCCCAAAACTAAAGAGACCTATGAAAGGACGGAGATTTGCAACGATTGAGGATATAAAGACTGCATCGCTGGAAGAGCTCAAGGCTATACCAAACGATGCGAGCGCGAAGTGCGAGCTGTTTCTCGACTCTTCTTTTCCATGCACATGTCAATTACCGAAAATACATGTGCATAAATATATACTAATACTCAACCAATAGGTGGCGTGGTAAATGAATATGAATGTATGCAAGTATTTACATGTGTCGTCGCGCGTCACATGGAGTTGCCTTAAACGGCTACCCCACGCATTGGTTCCCGAAAGAAAGGGCAGACTAATCCGTGGTAGTAGAACACGTTTTATTCTGGAAGAATTCAATGTTTCACAATTGCAACTAACTTAACTTATTAGCTCACCGCAGTGTGTCCTCCAACTCTTACACGACAATGAAAGCTAAATTTTCCCGGCAATTTACAATGGCGAAAAAACAATGTGCCCAGACACATATGGGCTTATAAATCCTTCCACATTTCGGACTTCTCAAAAATACTAACTAGCCTATCGATAACAATATTCGATCCGCGACATCCCCGACCCCGTGAAGAACCGCTTCACTCAAATCCAAAACTGCAAGTTTTATAGGGCAATAGGCCACCGCCGCGAATGCTGCCTGACTAGCATCCACGAAGACGTGCAACTCTACGGCCCGGACTGCTCCACGCCCAAAATAATGGCGCGGACATCGGAACTGTCCCACGGCGTCCATCTCTTTGCGCCAAATCGCAAAGGCTTTGCTTAACTCCTCCGGTAGTGGTTCGTCCCACTGGATCTTCTGCCTCCAAATCTCTCGCAGCAGCAGCTTCGCTGTAACCATGAGGCAGCACAGGAATCCCAGGGGATCAAACGTTGACATCACCAGGCTCAAATATTCCCTCTTCGTAGGGACTCGATCTCCACTCAGGACGCTGCTTGGCACTCGATGATACTCCACGTTGAATCTGAAGTCATCTGATGCTACTTGCCAACGCATTCTGAGGATCTTCTCTTCAGCCTCACCCCATCCGACGCTCTTGACTCGACCAGGTCCTAAAGCCGTCTCCACGGTGGGTGAGCTGGATGAAAACTGGCATAATTCGAATCCAGCATCCTTGTGTATCTCCTTCACTCGGGTAGATACGCTGATAGCCTCGCTCTCTGTAGCGAAACTGTCCACATAGTCATCGACATAATGGTAGTCGGTGATGGCCTTGACCGCTCTTGGATCCGAATCCCGATACTTCAGGGCATTCATAGTCTTCACGTAATGCGCAGCGCTCGGCGAGCAGGCTGCTCCAAACGTCATTACGTTCATCTCATAGACATCCGGGTCTCTCTCGTCGTCGCCATCTCTCTAGAGGAATCGTTGGGAACATCTATCCTCGGGTCGGATCAGCACTTGGTGGAACATCTCCTTGATGTCACCGCAGACTCCGACGGCTCCCTCTCTGAAATGAAAGAGCACAGCTGGCAAAGGCTTATAGTGCTGAGGCCCTTTGTCCAGCTCCGAGTTTAGCGAGGTTCCTCCAACTTTGGCTGCAGCATCAAACACAAGCCGTACCTTGCCGGGCTTGTTTGGGTTTTCGACACCAAAATGTGGCAAATACCATAGGCGATCGCTCCTTACCGCGACCTCCTCCGGCTGCAGCCTCCTCGCGTATCCTTTAGACACGTAATCCTTTATAATCCGATCGTATTCCTGCGCCAACGGCTTGTTGCGCTTCATCTTCTTCTCGACGTTGACCAGCCTCCTGTACGCCATCTCATAGCTCGGTGGCAGCACAACGTGGTCGTCCTTCCAGAGTAATCCCGTCTGGTAGCGACGCCCCACTTTCACCGTGGTGTCTTCGAGTATCCTTTGGGCCCGAACATCGTCGCTGGCTGCGACCGGCGGCGCGGGCTTCACTCCAAAGTTCTCCATGTCGAAGTAGTCCTCCACCATCTTTTCCATCGCGTCATCCACTGACACGGCAAGTAGGCAGGACCTCGGTGACGGCGTGGTCGGTTGCCCACTTACAGGCCCAAACACAACCCAGCCCAGCTCGGTTGCGGCCGCATACGGTCCCTCTCGAGCGAACCGCCTCGTCCTAAGTGGCAACCCCAGATGTCCGTGATCCAGGCCGATGAGCAGCTTCGGCACCACGTTGCTGTAAGGCTTCATCGGCAGACGCGCATCCCTGTGCACGCCCTGGACATCTCGTCGGCTCAATGTCTGCATCGGCAAACTCAAACTCGAAACGGCATAAACGTTTTTCAATACATGGCGAGTGGGCTTTCCAACTCCACTTATCTTCAGACTCACCACGTTGGTAGGCTCTCTGGTTGCCTTACCTCCAAACCATTGGATATTTAGCTGCCGACGCTCTCCTTGCACTCCAAGATCCCTTCGTAGCTCGTCATCGATCATCGTGACGGAGGAACCCTCATCTAGGAGCGCATACGTATCCACCTTTCGCCCCGCTCCGTACAGCGTAACCGGCAGTATACGGAACAGTAGACGGCCTCCTTCGGCGTCAACGCAGCTCAAATTCCTCTGCATGGGCGCTCCCGCTTCACGCGGAGCTCCTCTCTCCAGGCTGTTGCTGGGAACGGCTGGCTGCCGGTTCCTCTCCTGGTCCCTGTGACCACCTCGTAGCGAAGGCCTCCTGGCCGGGCTGCGTCTGGAAACTGCTGGCTGCTGGTTCCCTTCGTGGCGTCTGAAGCCACCTCGCTGCAGCGGCCTTCGCTCCTCGTCCGCACCATGTAGCAGACGGTGATGCTCCCTTCGGCATCCATTAATCTGGCACTCACCTTGCGTATAGCAGGATCTAGCCGTGTGCCCGCTTCGCAGGCAATTGAAGCAGAGCCGATGCCTCTTCACATTGCTCCACCTTTCCTGTGGCGAAGCTCCAATAAATTCTCTGCAGTTCAATATTCCATGCTGTCCTCCACAGATTGGACAACCTCCATGCCGATCATCCTGTTGATCGCATTCATTATGGTCGACGCTTGCATGTAGAAGTCGACGCCTCGCCTCCTTTCCCTCGACGTCCAAAACCGTGCACACCACGTTTGCGTACTCCTGTAGCCACGCGCTGAAGTGGACTACAGTGGGAAAGGGCGCAATCGTTGCAGCATGCCTGGCCCAGTCCACTCGCTTGCTCGTTGGCAGCTTGGCCACAAGCTCCTCCATGAGGGTTGGGTTCCCCAGGTGCTGCTCCGCCTTCGCTGACTGCAAGAAGGCCGCGAGGTTACTCACTCGGGTTGCGAAGGGAATGATCTTCGCCAAATTGTGCTCCGAAATTGGTTGCACCTCTCGCACGTTGTTGAGCTGGCTGCGTATAAGCTGCTCCGGTCGGCCGAACCTAAAGCGCAGCTGCTCCATCACGGCGCTGACATTCCCTGGGTGAATCAATAGCGCCTTCACTGCCTCGCGCGCTTCATCCTTCAGCGCCTTCAACAACCTCTGGTTGTTCTCCAGGTCCGTGCAGTTGTACGCTCGGGTCGTCTCCACGAATGCACAGCTGAAGATCGGCCACTCCTCGGGCTGCCCTCCAAATATAGGCAAGTCCGGAAGCTTCCTTGGCCCATATGCTCCCTGGATTCCACTTGGCGTCGTCGCGGCGTAGGATCCGACAAGTGCTGTTGCCGCATTGTGGATGCTCACGCCCGGTAGCACGAGTCCATGCGCTGGCTGCGCAGTGCCTGTTGCACACAGTGGCTCCACAAAATAGTTGCTAGTCGTTAGCAATGGCGGTCCACTCGAAGATGGCGGCAGCGTGCAGGCCGCACCGCTCGCACCGTCACCGTTGTATGGCACCGACCCGACCCCGATATATAAGGCCTCTCCGTTAGATGTGGGTATTGGCTGGCCGCTCCAAAATGGCGGCCGCCCCGACGCTCCACTGTTGGCGCTAACTGCGCTTGGGCCAACTGCGATTGGCGCGCAATTGGCGGTGCTCACACTTTCCAGGGATCTAGCCTTCTCCAGCTCCCTCTCCAACGCTGCGATCCTCTCCATGAGTTCCAACGCAAGGGGCTGGTTCACCTCCGGTACTGAACTCGCAGCTGTGACAGCAGTACTTCTAGGTTGGGAAGCTACTGTAGTCACCGTAGTGGCCGGGCAAGGAATCGACGCCGCCGTGATGTTCACCCGCGTCCGAGTTCCTGCTCCACTACTGGCTGTCTGCTGACTCACTGTTGTTATAGGGGTGGCTTCCCCTCCGTTCAGCCGGGCACTCTTCCTGGGGGAATGCTGCATCTTCCCCAGCTCCAAAATGGCGGCGCCTCTGCGCGTCCAAAATGGCGTCTTTGACGCCTCGTGCCGCTGGCTGCGGCCACGGAT
This sequence comes from Zaprionus ornatus, assembly GCA_018904035.1. NCBI lineage: Eukaryota > Metazoa > Arthropoda > Insecta > Diptera > Drosophilidae > Zaprionus > Zaprionus ornatus. Next base: position 1,344,516 of record JAEIFZ010000194.1, read on the forward strand.
GCTTGGCGCTCCTTGCGCCTTCTGACCGCTGGCTGCGGTCTTCAAAAATGACGCTTCTTGCGTCTCCTTGTCGCTGGCTGCGACCCGTCCGTACCGGCGTTCGACGCTGGCTGCGTCCCTCTATGTCGCTGACTGCGACGCCACTGTCGCTGACTGCGACTCCTCTGCCGGTACGTAGCGCTGGCTGCGCTCACACAAATCCTCCTCGCTGGCCGTCTAAACCGTCACTCCAGCTCCGACAACTCTCTAGCTGGCCGTCTAAACCGTCATTCCAGCGCAAGTTGCCCCTGCAGTCGCCCTAGGACTGCGAATAAAAGGCTGTCGTCGCGCGTCACATGGAGTTGCCTTAAACGGCTACCCCACGCATTGGTTCCCGAAAGAAAGGGCAGACTAATCCGTGGTAGTAGAACACGTTTTATTCGCAGTGTGTCCTCCAACTCTTACACGACAATGAAAGCTAAATTTTCCCGGCAATTTACAATGGCGAAAAAACAATGTGCCCAGACACATATGGGCTTACAAATCCTTCCACATTTCGGACTTCTCAAAAATACTAACTAGCCTATCGATAACAATATTCGATCCGCGACAACATGCTTGTGTACATATTAATAATATTATTATTTAATAACTCATATTTTAGGGTCAGTAAAAAATACAAAACTATAAAATGCAATTAAATAAATATTAATTTTGATTACTCGATATATTGCAAGTTATCGATATTCGCCAATTCAAAATTTATAAAGAAATACCGATATATACTGCTCACACCGCTTTTTGCAGTCTTGCGCAAGGAAAATTGCGGCGATAAATTATTGAAAACGTATCGAAATTGATGGAAGGTGGCAGCGCACTGCAGTGTTATGATTAATTTGTGGCTTGCGATTAGTATTATACAATAAGATACTTTTTATAGCAACATACGTCCAAGGGTATCACACTGTCGCGTGGCGCTCGACTGTTGCTCTCGTTCTTTTTTTTTTATTATTATTATAAAATTATTTTGTTTCAGAATGGATATTATAAAAATAATAATAAAAATAAAAATGAAATAAACATAATGAATATTTAAATATTTATATATATTTTAGAATGAAATAATAATTAACATCAATGAACAAGATATATAAGATATATGTTATAAATTTTTCGTTTAGATAGTTAGTTATATTTTTTCGCTAATCCTTTTTTCATGTAGGTGGCCACCCTTGACAAATTTTTAGGAAATAAAAGATTTTATCAATCTTCATCCGCTATCTGTTTTTAATTTCTATGTCCTACAATTCTAAGGCTATCGTTAGATCCTTATTTCATATGTTTCATTTAATAATACAAGTTCGTGTGTTCAATATTCGACAACTATTAAGGGTGTTGTGTAAAATCAACAAAATGAAATATTGATTCCATATACCTCTAACAGTTTATTTTCAGAAATATTAGATCAAACATAATCGTTAAATGTTCAGTGACTGCGTTCATTTGTTCTTAAAGTCTGGTGATGGTGTGCAGTTGAAGTAATATTCAAAATTTTCATTTATTTGCACAAGTCATTTATAATTTTATTTTTATACTCAGTTTCCAAATAAGTATTGGTTTTTTTCATTGAACGGTACGTATTCAACGAGAGCAACAGTGTCGCGTGCCGCTCGAGTATCTAATTGTATGATACTAATCGCAAGCTACAAATTATTCATAACACTGCAGCACGCTGCCACCTTGCATCAATTTCGATATGTTGCCAATAATTTATCGCCACAATTTCCTAGCTCGTGAAATACTACAAAATACGGTGTGAGCAGTATATAACGGTATTTCTTCATAAATTTTAAATTGCCCAATATCGATAGCTCGCAATATCTTGAGTAATCAAAATCAATATTTATTTAATTGCATTTTATGGTTTTGTATTTTTTACTGACCTTAAAATATGAATAGTTAAATAATAATCATATGTGCACGTAATCATATGTGTATGTAAATACTTGCATACAATTATATCGATCTACCACACCACCTAATGGTTGAGCATATATATTTTCGAGCTACTCGCTCGCATCGTTCGTCCTTTTCTTTTCTGCACAAGTAATATAGTTATGACGTCATCGACAACTTGTTTGCTGGTCGGAGGGTCAAAATTGTTTATCTAATAACTTCAGTGTTTATTTTCCGATCGGTTTTGGAGGATAAGTGCATATGGTATTTAACTATGTATATACATATACATATGCTAAAGCAGAAGAAATGAGTATTTCGAATGTAAATCGCAAAGTAAATCAAAATTGGCATTTTGCGGGGGCGGTTGGCGTGTTATTCCAAATTGAAAATAAACTTGATATGCGTATGGTATACAGGAATCTTCATGCTAAATTTGGTGTCCCTAGCTTTTGTAATAGCTGAGATCGGCGCGTTCATCGAGACAGACGGACAATCCGTTCAATCGACTCCGCTAGTGGTCCTGAGCAAGAATATATATATTTGGTGGGGTCTACCACGCCTCCTTCTGCCTGCTACATACATTTGCACAAAGTTAGTATACTCTTTTTAGACCATTTTCAATGGTCGAATGGTATAAAAATAGTATATTCAACTATATTCAACTGATTTTGGGCTTGGGCAAAAGAGTACAGGGTATAGGCTTGCTTACCATATCACTACCGCAACAGCTACACAAGCACCGAAAGAGACGCAAACACACCGGGAGAGGGGCAGTTGTTAGAAACACAACACGAGCAAGAACAACAACAAATATCGTTCCGAGAGCGTCGCACCTACAGAAAAGCAGAGAGTCTATGAAAATCATAATAAATTAAGGGATGATTATTTAAAAACAGGGAGTAATCAGTGTGGCGGAGGGGCCGTAACTGTAGGGGAACACGGATCCCCAAGGGTATGTATATGTGAAGCGCGTGTCTAGAGGTGAGGCGTAAACGTGCAAACGCAAGCTGCCGAGCGACAGGGCCAGGGATATCTCAGGCAGGCAGGATAGCACGTCCTTGGCACACATGGCGGACAGCAGGTGGGGAATAAAGTTTGATAGCGTAAGATCCCTTACGATTCGTCTAGAAAAGAACGCGCAGCTACTCAGTAAATCGACAATCGGGACTCTAGACGTTATCAGAAGGCACGTGAGCCATACAAGACATACAATACATGGTTCACATTCCCTTTATGCCATATTCCCCGGATACACAGAGGCACAAGAACTGAAGAGAGGCTACCAAAACCTCCAACCCGAATTCCAACTTTCCGTGAGAACGAACGATTTTCGAACATTGATGGAATTTACATCCCTCACCATAATATTCGCGGTGGTACGGAAACGTAATGACAACAACAGTAGTGGAGCTCATATCAGAACTAACGACAATAATCAAATCAACATGGAAGGAGCAGTCAACTTGGGCACAGGCGAGCGGTTTATCACCACCCAACAACAACCACGACACTCAGAGGAATTCTTCGGCTGTGGGGAGCAGCAATCGATCACTGTGCGAGATTCTTGGCGTACGAGCGGGGTTTTGGGACACTTATTTTCTTCTGGACTTGCGAGAAACAAGGAGAACGAATCTCGGGAAACCCTACTGAAACCAGACACAGTGGGGGCGTCGACAACAAATATCCGAAAGTAGTGGAAGTGGTACGATTCTACGGCAGACGCATCATTTGTCATTAAGGGGTATGTGGTGTCGGCAACCGTCGACACGGGTCGCCATAGGAGCTTCATCGGCGAACGACTTACACATAGGATGGCACACGCAAGGAACTTTCACGAAATTTCTGTGCAGCTGTGCAACTGGAAAAATCTTGGAGTTACCAGTCGTGCTGGATGACGTTTTACTCGGACTAGATTTCCCAGGGGCCATCGGCGCGATTCTACTCTGTGGGGGCTATACTCCACCTGGGAGGGCTATACTCCTCATAGAGATGCAGTCGGCAACCGAACGGCTGACATCATTCACCAGGACACAGAAACAGGGACTCGGAGCAAGACAAAGGAAAGGACGAAGAGGGACACAGGAAACCTTTAGAAGAGCCTGTGGGCCCAACAAATTATGATGCGGTGAGAAGAAATCCGTTCCGTAAAAGTCCAGCATCTCCGCTAAATCGGCCTGGTCGAAAAACAGCAGTTTGACATGCACTCTAGGAAAGGCAAGATGCACTTTCCAAGCAGCCAATGGAAACTTTATGTCAAATAAAGTTGAAGTCCCCTAGTTCCTCTGCACGAACTTCGTGGGACCATTGCCGAGGCCTAGCAGGGTAACACCGTGTTACTCTGAGCTGATGCGTTGGAATAAAATTAGGTGTCCTCAAGTAGGGGGTGATTCGGGTCACCAGATATTTTTCAAAAAGTTTCGAAACACAAGACTATAGGCTTATCTGCCTGTACGATGAAGCAACTGAATGGTCTTCTCCAGCCTTTGAAATCACTACTATGACTGACTTTTTCCATCTCTCTGAAAGTGCACGAGTTTTGTAATAGCATTAAAAAGCACTAAAATAGTGCATACAGCACAGTATTGCACCTCAATAATCATCTTTGCAGTTATTAGATCGTGTCTAGCGGAATTTTTCGGTTTTAGTTGATGTTTTATTATTTTTGCTATTTTACTCTCTCGAAATTCGATTGTCTCATGTGGTCTATTAGCGTCAGTAATACAAAAAAACTTGTAGCAGGATTCGGCTGGAACACATGTTGAAGGTGCGTTGCAAATGTTGTAGCTTTCTCTTCATCGTTTTGCGCCCATTCAACTGCGATGTTTCTTGAAGGTAAATGAGTTTTTACCGGCGTGGTTAAACTGGTATGAGCTTACCATAGTGAGTGTTTACTGCCAGATGTTAATAATTGCTCTATAAAGCGACGTTGGGCATTTTTCTCTTCTTGCATAAGCGCATTGGAGAGATTTTAACGTTTTAACCTTCGCTTTGCGAATCGCGATCTATAAACTTGCAACTCCCCTCGCATCCGTCGTTTTTCAAAAACAAGTTAGTCAGACGAGGCGCAGTCTCCATCTGGGTTGTAGAGATGCGGGCAGCTGGAACTAAAATACTTTCTAGGGTTTTCGCTCTTGAAATAAGTGGTGGTCGGAGTTAAAAATAAAAAACATACTGGAAAATAAGGGAATTGAAGTTAAAAGTGAAATTAACTTCAAAGAACAAATAAAAGGGGAAGTGAATGAAAAGGAACGAAAAGGACAAGTACGCTAAATGCCGCCAGCCCCTGCGGCGTAAAACTGCGCGATAACAAACGCCAGTGCCTCGCGTAGTGCAAATGCGCGAAGAAGTTAACGCTGAGCCGCGCATTCCAAACGTGTGAAAGCCAACGACAGCCCCCGCGTATTGAAAAAGAAGACTACTTTGCCGATTCTGAACACTCGGGCAGTTAAGTTTAGCAATGAAGTGGAAAATACTAAGAATATTACAATATTCCGGCTCCGAGATCAACCGAGAAGCATAGGTGGCCACTAGTTACGCGCCAATATACCCTGCAGACTGCCACCGAAACCCCTACCGGGGTAGAGCCGGCGACCGGTGACCTTATTTTATAATTTTACAAATGTGACTAAGCTTAGCTCATCAAGAGACATTACCTTACATTGTCTTAACATATTTAGATAGTGCCTTTGTCATTTGTGGCCAGTAATGAAAGTTTATCATTTTTCTTAGGATACTAGAGACTCCGGAGAGATCATCTTCTGATGGATCGCTATGAAATTTAGTCAGTGTTACTTTTATTTAAGGATCATAGTGTTTATCTATCTTTGCTACTTTGTTAAATAGTGCTACTTTTATATTATTCAATATTTTATTGTCCATTTTTTTAAAATTCTTAATAGTGACAAATTCGTAAATTTGTTCTTATTATAGCTTTTTCATTAAGCCTGTGGAATACTTGAAAAAATCGAACTCTCCATTATAATAGAAATTAATTATATCGTAACGTCTTATAATATTTTTTTCCTTTTTTATCTTTTAAATAGGGGCTATTTTTATTTGGAACTCAAAAAATTTTTTGAAGGTGAAGCAGAAATTTAGACGTTCGTGGTAAATTTTGACTTTGCATTCGCGCTTAGAGGGTAAACATACGTCTTAAAATATGTTGTGCCCACATATGGATTCTATCTTTAGAGGAATATTTAGAAGTTCTTCAGCTTTTGAGGTTGGGTCGAATTCCAGATATAATAGAAACATTCATACACTGAATTCGGATTCAGCGACGAGAAATACATACGAAGGTGGTCCGATAAGTACTTAGCTTACAAAAAATACATAGTCAAAAAAACATAGTCTCTTTTTATCTCGATACACTTTACCCAGCGATGCTCCAGGTTCTTTAACCCGTCTGAACAATACGTTTTCTCGACATCTGCAAAATGCGGCTCCGTGGCGACGATTATCTCCTCATTCGACTGAAATTTCTGTCGCACGGGGCCAAATCTGGAGAATACGGTGAATGGGGCAGCAGTTCGTAGCCCAATTCGACCAATTTGGCGTTGGCGAGGGCGGACTTGTGAGCCGGTGCTTTATCATGGTGGAAGAACACTTTTTTCTTTGCCAACTGGGACCGTTTTTTCTTCAATTCCGTGTCGAATCGGCCCAATAATTCGGCGTAGTACTGCCCTTTTAAACAGCGTCAAACAGGGCTCTGAAGCGGTCTCATGGAGTGAGCAAACGCGTCACCCATCGCGCCGATAGCTTTCTCATGTCCAAAATTTCATGCAGGATATGACCCATGCGATCTTTTGAAATGCCTACTGTCTTAGCTATATCTCGCCGCTTCAATCGGTGGTCACCCAATACCAGATCGTGAATTTTTGTTACGTTATCCTCCGTGGTAGCCGTTTTCAGAGCACCCGGACATGGCTCATCAAAAAACGACGTGCTACCACGTTGAAACTCTTAAACCCATTTTCGATGGTCGCCATCGAAGGAGAAGAGTCAAACGCTCTTTAATTTAATTGCGCAATTTCCCTTCCAGAAACATGAATCAAATCACCGATCGATATGGCTCTTTTTATATTTTTCTAAAATCCGCGGACACTCACGCTTTCACACGCTGTTAAAACAAAACTACGAATCCAATCCGGCTGAAATTTCGACAGTAGCCGTCTACGAAAATGTACTACTCGATAATAAATTACTCTTGCGTTACTGGCGCTATCAGAGGGTGAGGCTAAGTACTTATCGGACTACCCTCGTATTACTGCATATGCCGCATACTCATATCATGAAGCCTTTTTTTTTTAACACAGTCCATATTATATTCTTACGTTGTTTTTCATACATCATCTCAATTTACTGGGTGAGTTTTACTGTCGCATCCCATAATAATATTTTCTTTTGTTATAAACGTGGCTTACGACCTGCATTTGTTAAAAACATTTTAGCTGACTCGAGGTCAATATCGATATCGGTTCGATTTCTGCATCATAGCTTATCTAGTCGATATTTTTTATTGTTTTTCATTTTTGCCAAACACAACAAATGTTTTTAACAAATGCAGGTCGTAAGCCACGTTTATTACAAATAACGGTAGACACTCCGGACAGTGCTCTACTCCAATAGAGCTTTATGCACCTTTTAACTAAGTGCAACTGCAATCAGGAATTCTCGCAGATGAATTCAATGCAGTATTAAGTCCAAACACAACAAAGAGACAAGCTTGGTTTATTGAATTGGTTTCCATCTCGACACCACTAGAATTCCCAACGAGTTCTAACAGTGCGGAGATGAAACTGTCTTCGATCACCAAGTTAGTCAGCGATGAATGCTGATGATCGAAGTTGGCTACTTCGTGAAACAATTGTGCATTCAAGTCCGCTCTTTGTCTTTTTGACAAGTGTTCTTGTTGTGTTTGGCAAAAATAAAAAACAATAAAAAATATCGACTAGATAAGCTATGATGCAGAAATCGAACCGATATCGATATTGACCTCGAGTCAGCTAATATGATTTTCTTTTGTTAATATACTTCTTTACTTAAATTTTTTTTTTTTTTATATAAGTAATTTTCATACCTTTTGACCATTGAAAATGCCAAATATGGATGTAATAGCTTTGTGCAAATGTATGCAACAGACTATTATGTCCAACCTCGTATTGAATTTATATTTCCTAGAGATGTAAAATCTGGATATTATTCCAATCTTTGGCTAGGCCGCCCTCCCCTTCGATTCTTTTGCGGCTAGCAAAAATAGCCTGTGGGGGGGTTCTTATAGAGAATTTCCTATCACTCTTATGAGAGCAGACACACAAAAAAAAAACAAGAATCTTTGCCACTATTTTTTTTGTCAGGAAGTAGAGATTAGAAAAGAAAAGTAAAAGAACCGGAAGAAAGAAGTGATAAAATTTACTAGCGAGGAAAGCAAGGAAAGAAACCCTACTCTCCTACGGGGCGCACTTCGGGGACACTACGGGTGTTAGTGTAGGTCCCTCGTCTTTACACACCCTACCTATGAGTCCTTTTTGCAGTAGTTTTTCGAACTACCTTACCTAACATTACCCTTTCATCAACCTTCAGAAATCATTGATAATTCTTTAGCATTCCATTTTAAAATTCATTATAATTGCTCATGAGTTTCTTAAAATATACATAAATATAATATAAATCAAAGGTTGCATTTTTATATACCTAACTCTTGGTATGGCCAGATTATTTTATAAAATAAACAGAAAAATTTTCTATAAGCATATGAGGGTATATTATATGTTATTAATAATAAAATTTATCTAATAAATAATATTTCATTATTCCTGCCAACGCCTAGTAACACCTCTAACTAACCATCCGATTAAATACCAAAAAAAACTATCGATCAAATTCCATCTCATACATGTTATGATTTTATGGTGGGACAATTCTCACAAATTTTTATCTTTTTTTTATTTGCGCGGCGCGAGTACTTTTTTTTTTCTCGTTTTAATTCGCAAGTGACAGCAATTTAAAAAAACAGTGTCTACGGTATGGATCGGGTAAGTAAATTAATAGAATGCATACAGCAAGGAGAAATGTCTTGGTCTGTCTGTGACATACGATCAGCTGTTTTGTGTTTACCTTTCTTATAGGAATAAATTTATATTGTTTGCTTATTTTTCTTTTGCCATAATTAAATTTCCTCTTGAATGTGTAGTCGTAAACATAAAATAAGTATAAGTGCACTTACCCCCTTTTCCGTTGGGCCCAATGGATCGTTGGTTGGCTAAATGTTGAATTATGATTCATTTTATATATACGTACATACACCAGAGGCATATAAAACAAACATTATATACTAAACAATGCTAAATTAGACAGTTCTCCTTGCTCTATTATGTACAGTATTATGTGGGTATAAGTTACTATTTCTAATTTCCTTTTTATGTTTTAACTAGCCTGCTGTTTTTTTTTTTTGTGTTTTTCTAGTAAGTTAATTAATAGCTGCAAGGCTACTCCCGGAGATGACAACTCCGATCCTGACTAGCGCTAGGATAGCTAGCGGCGCCAATTCTTCTTTGCCCCAGATGTTGCTGCAGGTAAGATGACACTGCGACCAGTATATTAATCCTGACCGGACAGGTGATTTAATATATATATATGTATATAAGTGAGTATTTCTTTTCTCTACTTACTTTAAGATTTTTTTTTTGGTAACTAACACTTCCTTTTCCGTTTTTTTTTTCCTTTTTTTTCACAGACTTCTAATCGTCTCGGAGGAGAATTTTAGACTGCGATGATCTAGCAAAATCTAGTGAATCGCCATCTTATTCTCCTCCTTGCTTCCTTTTATTTATTTTTTTTTTCAGATAGATTGCAACACTAGGTGGCTAAAAGAAGGATGACACCTACTACCTTTTCTTTGGAATTCACCTCTTCCAAAATCCCCGTAAGTATGCAAAGTTGCAACGTTCATATTATTAATTTATTTATTTTCATCTTACAGATTCCTGCTGCACTAGTTTTAATTTAGTTTTGTGTAATTTTAAGAAACTTTAATATAATTTATATTTATAAGTTGTATTCATAAATTGATGTAATCTCTGTCCGTTACAACCACTGTTTAGTTCGTAGGTATCCGTAGGGAACTAAACAGAAGTGTGCAGGTTTCTTTACGGTCGTATGTCCTTCGCATAATAGGTTCCCGCTAATTTTCCCTGTAAGTCCTATAGGATGTAGTATGAGCTTCCTAGTTTCTCTCTTACTCGAGATTTTAAAAACATAGATGCTAATTTAGCATTCACTCCTTTTTCAAATGAACTTTGTAGGAAATTTCTTCTAAACACTTCCTGTCCCACTTTAAAATTTACCTCTTTTGTTCGCAAATTGTTTTTCTCTGCTTGCTGCTCATAAGCAATTTTCATGTTGGCTTTTAGCTGCTTTCGCATCAGCTGCAGTTGATCCTCCTTACGGAAGCCTCCTACATTCTCCTCAAGCAGCCCTAAATTTCTCAAAAGCTTATACTACGAACCATGTGTAATCATGTTGAATCCATATAACGCTTGATAAGGGCACATTTTAAACTCTGGTGCACACTATTTCGCAACGCACAGCTGATTGCTGGAATGTGCTCATCCCATGCACTTTGATCTTTTTTCAAATAAGCCCTAATTGCCGCTATTATTGATCGGTTAACTCTTTCCGATGCATTCGATTGTGGCGAATACACTGCCGTATATTGGTGTTTTACCCCAAAAGCTGTAAGAAAAGCATTAAAATCTTGTGCTTTAAATTGAGACCCATTATCGCTAATTAGAAGTTCAGGCACTCCATAGGCGAAAAAGATTTGGTTCTGGACTATCGAGGACTATCAGCAGGCCAATATGTCCCTATTTACTCCGCGGATAGGGTCCTAATAGGTCAATATAGAGCCTCTGAAAAGGTCTAGAAGATTCGACTTGTTGCCCCATTGGAGGTTTTAAAGTAGTATTTGGAGCTTTTGTGCTTTTGCATACTTCGCATAGCCGAACATACTCCCTTACTTGTATCACCATCCCTGGCCAATAATAGCTTCGCCGGATTTGTTCTAAAGTTTTACCTGTGCCGCCATGGGCGCATATTACAGTGTCATGAGCTCTGGGGGACCGAGTTTCCAACCAGTTCTACTGCCTTCAGAGTCTCCATTGCCATGTTCTGTTCTAATATAAAGGTGTTTGCCTATAATTTTGAAATCTGGGTATGCTTCGGGATCCTCTCATATTTTCTCCTTTAAAACCCTATATGCTTCTTCATCAAAGCTTGGGGATTCCAGGTCAAATTCTGGCCCATAGTTTTCGATGGCTGCCAACTCATCATTAAACATACGTGACAGCGCATCTGGCACAACATGTTCTTTGCCTTTTCGGTGGCTAATGTTAAATTTATGCCCCTGCAAATTCACCTCGCTAGGCGCCCCTTTAGGTTTGCTTGCCTCATCAGCCACGACAAGCTGGAGTGGTCAGTTGCTACTTCGAATTCCTGTAATTCCAGGTAACATCAGAATCGTTCAATGCCCAGAATGACTGCCAAACACTCTCTTTCCGTCACGCTATAGTTTCTTTGTGCCGAATTAAGTTTTTTTGACATATACGCTACCGGTCTCTCTTCGTTTCGGTCATTCATTTACACCAGCACCGCGCCTACTCCATTGTCGCTTGCATCGCAATGCAAGTAAAATTTCCGATTAAAATCGGGATTTTGCACGACTGGGGCCGAAGTAAGAGCGGCTTTGAGCTTGTCAAACGCAGTTTGTGCTTCTTCGGTCCAGCAAAACTTTTTCTTGCCTGAGAGCAAATTTGTAATCGGAGTGGTTAATTCAGGAAAGTTGGCTTTAAATCGTCTATACCAACCCGCTAGGACCAAAAATCCTCTAACTTGTTTTATGGATTTTGGCGCAGGCCAATTGACTATAGCTTCAATTTTTCCAGAGTCTGATGAAATGCCTCCTTCTCCGATAATAAACCCTAGATATTTCACTTCGGTCACACAAAAACTGCTCTTTTCAATATTCAAAGTTAAATTAGCTTTTCCAAATTGATCAGCCAGGCGCAGCAGTACTGTAAGATGCGCGTCGAAATCTGCTGATACGACACAGAGATCATCTAAGTATCCAAAGCAACAGTATTTCAATTCGGGAGGAATCACCTCGTCCATGAGACGGCTCATCGTTTGGGGAGCGTTGCACAGCCCGAAAGGCATTACCCGAAATTGGTATAATGGCCTTCCAGGTACTGTGAGCGCTGTTATCGGTCGAGATGCGTCCGATAATGGCACTTGCCAATAGGCATCTTTAAGATCAATTTTGCTAATAAGGTTTGCTTGCGGTAGTCGTGCGAATATGCCTTCGATGCTCGGTAAGGTATATGCATCCTTTTTGGTGCAGTCATTCAACTTACGAGCATCCAGACATAATCGTACTTTCCCTGGCTTCACTAGCAGTCGCATTGGAGAGCTCCATGCGCTACTGGATTTTTCGATTACTCCTAATTTAATCATACGATCAATCTCCTCAAACATCAGCTTCTCGACAGCCGGAGATACTGGATAGAATCGTTCTTTTATTGGAGTTGCGTCTCCAACTTCGATTTTGTGTTCTAGAAGTGATGTTTTCCCTAGACCCTGCTTAGCAAATGACGGAAATAAGGATTTCACTGCTTCTAATTGCTGTTTTTGTCGCGAATCTAGTGGGTATGCGTTTGTATCTGTTTCTTCCCCTTTAGAGTCCTCCAACTCTAACGAGGAGATCAATCTTGGGGCCAAATTGAACTCTCTCCAAAAATCGATGCCTAGAATGAGATTTTTCTCAATTGAAGGAATTACAAAGAGTTTTAAAAGAGTCTTTTTGTCCTTATATGTTACAAGCGCTGAGAGAAAGCCTAGCACTTCGTGCGATCTGCCGTCTGCAGTTTTTACTCTGGAGTTGATTCTCTTAAATTCTGGTAGTTTAGTCCAATCTTTTTGCGCCAAAGTCGAACCCACGCAACTAACATTTGCCCCTGTGTCCAATAAGCCTTCTTCCGTTACGCCTAAAAAATAAACTTTGGCGTAAAAACGCCCATCGCTTTCTTTATTTATTATAGAGGACACCAGTAATCGTTTGGTTAACCTTACGGATTTCCAAAATTTTCGCAAACGCTGCGTAGATCGTTTTGGCTTATTACCCGCATGATTTCCAAATATTCTTTCCCTAATTTTTTTATAATTTGCGAGCCTTGCTCCATACGGTTGTGTATGAAGGATTTTTGTATTTTTATTTTGGGCACATTTTTCTGTTGACATGTCCGGTAAAAGCAAAGCTCTGGTCAGAATTTCTGAGCTAGCCGGTAAATCAGGTAAATTTGTATTTAGTGTTGCTTCGGGGCCGTTCGTGTCTGACTCACGAATAGTCCCTTGGCTTTTCCCGCTCTCTTTTCTAAGCAGTTAGGGCATTGCGGCTTGTAAGCGTTCTTTGCCCCGCAGCCATAGCAGAAAACTTTGCGATCTTCCACGCACATATCCCAACCATGACCCTCACCGTCACAATTCCAACATCGATAAACTTTTATCGGTGCTTGAATTGCGTCGACATCGCCCAAATTCGGATCCGTGTCTTGAATACTATTGTCGTCTTCCAAAGCTGCCACGTTTCTTCGGCTGAACACCGGGTTAGGTGCTGGCTTTGGGAACCGCCGAGTCGCGACTTCACCCAGTAAATTTTCGCGCATTTGCACCAGCTTACGCAAATGTGCAATCGAACGAATTTGCACATAAAGCAATTCGTGTCGTATCTCGGCCAGTAAATTCCTTGTCAACATCTCAATGAGCTGCTGCTTTGGAATAGATGTTGACATTCGGGAAGCTAAGAGCATGACATCGTCATAAAATGCCTCAAATGTCTCCCCCTGTTTTTGTTTGCGTGCTCTAATCTCTTCTTATATGTCGATGTCGTTCCGGGAGTCTGTGTATTGCTCTTTTAAAGCCGCTCCAAACTCTCTCCATTTTATCTGAGGATTTTCTTTTCGATACCTCCAATACCAATCTCTAGCTTTCCCTACTAGTAGAATGTGTAAATTTTTGCAGAATCTATATCATTGTTTAGACAGTCTTTGGCTAACGTGGCTACTCGGTATAGGAATTCTTCTACGGTGACTCCTTTTGCCGACCCATCAAACTTGAGATTCCAGCTATGGATGAGCTGAGTAATCTTCTCTGGGTCTATTGCCGTACTGTACCGAGAGCTACTTGAATGCTGGCTCAACTCGTTAAGTATCAGATTTTGTCGGCTCACTTCGGGCGAAACTTGCCTGAAACTTAGGTTGGCTAATTGTCTGGCCACAATACTTTCCAGTTGCACCCCTTAACGCTCATAATCGATGTTTGGTGAAGATGCTCGATTAGTTCTAGTATTTGAGCTTCCCTCACGCCGTGTTTGCCTCACTTCTGAGTTTACTGCGCCCCGTTTCGGTTTTCCGGGGCCTTTAAGATTTCTGGGTTGTTGATTACCCTCTATTGGTTCTTCCGCTTGAGGGATTTTTTTATACCTCGTGTTGTGAGGATGCGTTTTGGGCCCAGCTCCCGCGTTTTGAGCCTCTAGAGCCATTTGTTGTTGCCTGGCAGCTGCCGAAGTCGATGGTTCTAGCCCCCAATTATTATCTATCGTTTGTGATAAATCTGACCTAGGCAGTTCTTTTAAATCTGTTAATTTCAGCGTCTTCTGGCACGTTTGACAGACTTTAAACTGTCTTACCCAGTCAGAAATACAAGGTTCATGGAAACTGTGCTGACATGGTGTAACTAAAACTCGTTCTGCTGAGCCGGATTTCCATAATGGCTCTACGCAAATTTCACATTTTATTTCTTGACTGTTTGCATTTTCTGCGGCCAAGTTTTCTGTGCTACGAATTGTTGCCATTTTTAGGCTGTTTTGTTGATTCGGTTTTTCCCGATTTATTTTGTTTTATTATTGTTTAAGTTTTAATTTATTTTTCATTAAATTGATTTCTTACAGCTGACTCTAGGGTAATGTAGGTTGTGCGCTTTACCCCGCAGTTGAGATAGTGTTGAAGAAGTTAAGAAAGAGAGGAAGGATAGTGAGAAGAAAACAGTCAAGTCGAGGATAATATTTTGGGGATAAGATTTTTCTATGTCAAATATTATATTTCCAAGAGTACATTTTTCTTCAACGCTTTTTCTCGTTCTTGCTGTATATGGATATTCGCATGATTTTATGCCGAGTTCGATATTTAGAACTTGCCTAAATTCGATTTCCAGCTGCATAATACTCGCAATATTATTTTATAAGCTAGAGGCTTTCAGTAGCTTCTACGCATTTTACCCTTCATAATTTTTGACACTTTTCTTCGCATCATGCGTTTTTAAGCTGCCTTCGCCCCACGTTGGGCGCCAATTTGTTATGTCCAACCTCGTATTGAATTTATATTTCCTAGAGATGTAAAATCTGGATATTTTTTTAATCTTTGGCTAGGCCGCCCTCCCCTTCGATTCTTTTGCGGCTAGCAAAAACAGCCTGTGGGGGGTTCTTTTGGAGAACTTCCTAGCACTCTTATGAGAGCAGACACACAAAAAAAAAACAAGAATCTTTGCCACTATTTTTTTTTGTCAGGAAGTAGAGATTAGAAAAGAAAAGTAAAAGAACCGGAAGAAAGAAGTGATAGAATTTACTAGCGAGGAAAGCAAGGAAAGAAACCCTACTCTCCTACGGGGCGCACTTCGGGGACACTACGGGTGTTAGTGTAGGTCCCTCGTCTTTACCCACCCTACCTATGAGTCCTTTTTGCAGTAGTTTTTCGAACTACCTTACCTAACATTACCCTTTCATCAACCTTCAGAAATCATTGATAATTCTTTAGCATTCCATTTTAAAATTCATTATAATTGCTCATGAGTTTCTTAAAATATACATAAATATAATATAAATCAAAGGTTGCATTTTTATATACCTAACTCTTGGTATGGCCAGAGTATTTTATAAAATAAACAGAAAAATTTTCTATAAGCATATTATATGTTATTAATTATAAAATTTATCTAATAAATAATATTTCATTATTCCTGCCAACGCCTAGTAACACCTCTAACTAACCATCCGATTAAATACCAAAAAAAACTATCGATCAAATTCCATCTCATACATGTTATGATTTTATGGTGGGACAATTCTCACAAATTTTTATCTTTTTTTTATTTGCGCGGCGCGAGTACTTTTTTTTTCTCGTTTTAATTCGCAAGTGACAGCAATTTAAAAAAACAGTGTCTACGGTATGGATCGGGTAAGTAAATTAATAGAATGCATACAGCAAGGAGAAATGTCTTGGTCTGTCATGATCACTGTGACATACGATCAGCTGTTTTGTGTTTACCTTTCTTATAGGAATAAATTTATATTGTTTGCTTATTTTTCTTTTGCCATAATTAAATTTCCTCTTAAATGTGTAGTCGTAAACATAAAATAAGTATGAGTACACTTACCCCCTTTTCCGTTGGGCCCAATGGATTGTTGGTTGGCTAAATGTTGAATTATGATTCATTTTATATATACGTACATACACCAGAGGCATATAAAACAAACATTATATACTAAACAATGCTAAATTAGACAGTTCTCCTTGCTCTATTATGTACAGTATTATGTGGGTATAAGTTACTATTTCTAATTTCCTTTTTATGTTTTAACTAGCCTGCTGTTTTTTTTTTGTGTTTTTCTAGTAAGTTAATTAATAGCTGCAAGGCTACTCCCGGAGATGACAACTCCGATCCTGACTAGCGCTAGGATAGCTAGCGGCGCCAATTCTTCTTTGCCCCAGATGTTGCTGCAGGTAAGATGACACTGCGACCAGTATATAAATCCTGACCGGACAGGTGATTTAATATATATATATGTATATAAGTGAGTATTTCTTTTCTCTACTTACTTTAAGATTTTTTTTTTCGGTAACTAACACTTCCTTTTCCGTTTTTTTTTCCTTTTTTTTCACAGACTTCTAATCGTCTCGGAGGAGAATTTTAGACTGCGATGATCTAGCAAAATCTAGTGAATCGCCATCTTATTCTCCTCCTTGCTTCCTTTTATTTATTTTTTTTTTCAGATAGATTGCAACACTAGGTGGCTAAAAGAAGGATGACACCTACTACCTTTTCTTTGGAATTCACCTCTTCCAAAATCCCCGTAAGTATGCAAAGTTGCAACGTTCATATTATTAATTTATTTATTTTCATCTTACAGATTCCTGCTGCACTAGTTTTAATTTAGTTTTGTGTAATTTTAAGAAACTTTAATATAATTTATATTTATAAGTTGTATTCATAAATTGATGTAATCTCTGTCCGTTACAACCACTGTTTAGTTCGTAGGTATCCGTAGGGAACTAAACAGAAGTGTGCAGGTTTCTTTACGGTAGTATGTCCTTCGCATAATAGGTTCCCGCTAATTTTCCCTGTAAGTCCTATATAGGATGTAGTATGAGCATCCTAGTTTCTCTCTTACTCGAGATTTTAAAAACATAGGTGCTAATTTAGCATTCACTCCTTTTTCAAATGAACTTTGTAGGAAATTTCTTCTAAACACTTCCTGTCCCACTTTAAAATTTACCTCTTTTGTTCGCAAATTGTTTTTCTCTGCTTGCTGCTCATAAGCAATTTTCATGTTGGCTTTTAGCTGCTTTCGCATCAGCTGCAGTTGATCCTCCTTACGGAAGCCTCCTACATTCTCCTCAAGCAGCCCTAAATTTCTCAAAAGCTTATACTACGAACCATGTGTAATCATGTTGAATCCATATAACGCTTGATAAGGGCACATTTTAAACTCTGGTGCACACTATTTCGCAACGCACAGCTGATTGCTGGAATGTGCTCATCCCATGCACTTTGATCTTTTTTCAAATAAGCCCTAATTGCCGCTATTATTGATCGGTTAACTCTTTCCGATGCATTCGATTGTGGCGAATACACTGCCGTATATTGGTGTTTTACCCCAAAAGCTGTGAGAAAAGCATTAAAATCTTGTGCTTTAAATTGAGACCCATTATCGCTAATTAGAAGTTCAGGCACTCCATAGGCGAAAAAGATTTGGTTCTGGACTATCGAGGACTATCAGCAGGCCAATATGTCCCTATTTACTCCGCGGATAGGGTCCTAATAGGTCAATATAGAGCCTCTGAAAAGGTCTAGAAGATTCGACTTGTTGCCCCATTGGAGGTTTTAAAGTAGTATTTGGAGCTTTTGTGCTTTTGCATACTTCGCATAGCCGAACATACTCCCTTACTTGTATCACCATCCCTGTCCAATAATAGCTTCGCCGGATTTGTTCTAAAGTTTTACCTGTGCCGCCATGGGCGCATATTACAGTGTCATGAGCTCTGGGGGACCGAGTTTCCAACCAGTTCTACTGCCTTCAGAGTCTCCATTGCCATGTTCTGTTCTAATATAAAGGTGTTTGCCTATAATTTTGAAATCTGGGTATGCTTCGGGATCCTCTCATATTTTCTCCTTTAAAACCCTATATGCTTCTTCATCAAAGCTTGGGGATTCCAGGTCAAATTCTGGCCCATAGTTTTCGATGGCTGCCAACTCATCATTAAACATACGTGACAGCGCATCTGGCACAACATGTTCTTTGCCTTTTCGGTGGCTAATGTTAAATTTATGCCCCTGCAAATTCACCTCGCTAGGCGCCCCTTTAGGTTTGCTTGCCTCATCAGCCACGACAAGCTGGAGTGGTCAGTTGCTACTTCGAATTCCTGTAATTCCAGGTAACATCAGAATCGTTCAATGCCCAGAATGACTGCCAAACACTCTCTTTCCGTCACGCTATAGTTTCTTTGTGCCGAATTAAGTTTTTTTGACATATACGCTACCGGTCTCTCTTCGTTTCGGTCATTCATTTACACCAGCACCGCGCCAACTCCATTGTCGCTTGCATCGCAATGCAAGTAAAATTTCCGATTAAAATCGGGATTTTGCACGACTGGGGCCGAAGTAAGAGCGGCTTTGAGCTTGTCAAACGCAGTTTGTGCTCCTTCGGTCCAGCAAAACTTTTTCTTGCCTGAGAGCAAATTTGTAATCGGAGTGGTTAATTCAGGAAAGTTGGCTTTAAATCGTCTATACCAACCCGCTAGGACCAAAAATCCTCTAACTTGTTTTATGGATTTTGGCGCAGGCCAATTGACTATAGCTTCAATTTTTCCAGAGTCTGATGAAATGCCTCCTTCTCCGATAATGAACCCTAGATATTTCACTTCGGTCACACAAAAACTGCTCTTTTCAATATTCAAAGTTAAATTAGCTTTTCCAAATTGATCAGCCAGGCGCAGCAGTACTGTAAGATGCGCGTCGAAATCTGCTGATACGACACAGAGATCATCTAAGTATCCAAAGCAACAGTATTTCAATTCGGGAGGAATCACCTCGTCCATGAGACGGCTCATCGTTTGGGGAGCGTTGCACAGCCCGAAAGGCATTACCCGAAATTGGTATAATGGCCTTCCAGGTACTGTGAGCGCTGTTATCGGTCGAGATGCGTCCGATAATGGCACTTGCCAATAGGCATCTTTAAGATCAATTTTGCTAATAAGGTTTGCTTGCGGTAGTCGTGCGAATATGCCTTCGATGCTCAGTAAGGTATATGCATCCTTTTTGGTGCAGTCATTCAACTTACGAGCATCCAGACATAATCGTACTTTCCCTGGCTTCACTAGCAGTCGCATTGGAGAGCTCCATGCGCTACTGGATTTTTCGATTACTCCTAATTTGATCATACGATCAATCTCCTCAAACATCAGCTTCTCGACAGCCGGAGATACTGGATAGAATCGTTCTTTTATTGGAGTTGCGTCTCCAACTTCGATTTTGTGTTCTAGAAGTGATGTTTTCCCTAGACCCTGCTTAGCAAATGACGGAAATAAGGATTTCACTGCTTCTAATTGCTGTTTTTGTCGCGAATCTAGTGGGTATGCGTTTGTATCTGTTTCTTCCCCTTTAGAGTCCTCCAACTCTAACGAGGAGATCAATCTTGGGGCCAAATTGAACTCTCTCCAAAAATCGATGCCTAGAATGAGATTTTTCTCAATTGAAGGAATTACAAAGAGTTTTAAAAGAGTCTTTTTGTCCTTATATGTTACAAGCGCTGAGAGAAAGCCTAGCACTTCGTGCGATCTGCCGTCTGCAGTTTTTACTCTGGAGTTGATTCTCTTAAATTCTGGTAGTTTAGTCCAATCTTTTTGCGCCAAAGTCGAACCCACGCAACTAACATTTGCCCCTGTGTCCAATAAGCCTTCTTCCGTTACGCCTAAAAAATAAACTTTGGCGTAAAAACGCCCATCGCTTTCTTTATTTATTATAGAGGACACCAGTAATCGTTTGGTTAACCTTACGGATTTCCAAAATTTTCGCAAACGCTGCGTAGATCGTTTTGGCTTATTACCCGCATGATTTCCAAATATTCTTTCCCTAATTTTTTTATAATTTGCGAGCCTTGCTCCATACGGTTGTGTATGAAGGATTTTTGTATTTTTATTTTGGGCACATTTTTCTGTTGACATGTCCGGTAAAAGCAAAGCTCTGGTCAGAATTTCTGAGCTAGCCGGTAAATCAGGTAAATTTGTATTTAGTGTTGCTTCGGGGCCGTTCGTGTCTGACTCACGAATAGTCCCTTGGCTTTTCCCGCTCTCTTTTCTAAGCAGTTAGGGCATTGCGGCTTGTAAGTGTTCTTTGCCCCGCAGCCATAGCAGAAAACTTTGCGATCTTCCACGCACATATCCCAACCATGACCCTCACCGTCACAATTCCAACATCGATAAACTTTTATCGGTGCTTGAATTGCGTCGACATCGCCCAAATTCGGATCCGTGTCTTGAATACTATTGTCGTCTTCCAAAGCTGCCACGTTTCTTCGGCTGAACACCGGGTTAGGTGCTGGCTTTGGGAACCGCCGAGTCGCGACTTCACCCAGTAAATTTTCGCGCATTTGCACCAGCTTACGCAAATGTGCAATCGAACGAATTTGCACATAAAGCAATTCGTGTCGTATCTCGGCCAGTAAATTCCTTGTCAACATCTCAATGAGCTGCTGCTTTGGAATAGATGTTGACATTCGGGAAGCTAAGAGCATGACATCGTCATAAAATGCCTCAAATGTCTCCCCCTGTTTTTGTTTGCGTGCTCTAATCTCTTCTTATATGTCGATGTCGTTCCGGGAGTCTGTGTATTGCTCTTTTAAAGCCGCTCCAAACTCTCTCCATTTTATCTGAGGATTTTCTTTTCGATACCTCCAATACCAATCTCTAGCTTTCCCTACTAGTAGAATGTGTAAATTTTTGCAGAATCTATATCATTGTTTAGACAGTCTTTGGCTAACGTGGCTACTCGGTATAGGAATTCTTCTACGGTGACTCCTTTTGCCGACCCATCAAACTTGAGATTCCAGCTATGGATGAGCTGAGTAATCTTCTCTGGGTCTATTGCCGTACTGTACCGAGAGCTACTTGAATGCTGGCTCAACTCGTTAAGTATCAGATTTTGTCGGCTCACTTCGGGCGAAACTTGCCTGAAACTTAGGTTGGCTAATTGTCTGGCCACAATACTTTCCAGTTGCACCCCTAAACGCTCATAATCGATGTTTGGTGAAGATGCTCGATTAGTTCTAGTATTTGAGCTTCCCCCACGCCGTGTTTGCCTCACTTCTGAGTTTACTGCGCCCCGTTTCGGTTTTCCGGGGCCTTTAAGATTTCTGGGTTGTTGATTACCCTCTATTGGTTCTTCCGCTTGAGGGATTTTTTTATACCTCGTGTTGTGAGGATGCGTTTTGGGCCCAGCTCCCGCGTTTTAAGCCTCTAGAGCAATTTGTTGTTGCCTCGCAGCTGCCGAAGTCGATGGTTCTAACCCCCAATTATTGTCTATCGTATGTGATAAATCTGACCTAGGCAGTTCTTTTAAATCTGTTAATTTCAGCGTCTTCTGGCACGTTTGACAGACTTTAAACTGTCTTACCCAGTCAGAAATACAAGGTTCATGGAAACTGTGCTGACATGGTGTAACTAAAACTCGTTCTGCTGAGCCGGATTTCCATAATGGCTCTACGCAAATTTCACATTTTATTTCTTGACTGTTTGCATTTTCTGCGGCCAAGTTTTCTGTGCTACGAATTGTTGCCATTTTTAGGCTGTTTTGTTGATTCGGTTTTTCCCGATTTATTTTGTTTTATTATTGTTTAAGTTTTAATTTATTTTTCATTAAATTGATTTCTTACAGCTGACTCTAGGGTAATGTAGGTTGTGCGCTTTACCCCGCAGTTGAGATAGTGTTGAAGAAGTTAAGAAAGAGAGGAAGGATAGTGAGAAGAAAACAGTCAAGTCGAGGATAATATTTTGGGGATAAGATTTTTCTATGTCAAATATTATATTTCCAAGAGTACATTTTTCTTCAACGCTTTTTCTCGTTCTTGCTGTATATGGATATTCGCATGATTTTATGCCGAGTTCGATATTTAGAACTTGCCTAAATTCGATTTCCAGCTGCATAATACTCGCAATATTATTTTATAAGCTAGAGGCTTTCAGTAGCTTCTACGCATTTTACCCTTCATAATTTTTGACACTTTTCTTCGCATCATGCGTTTTTAAGCTGCCTTCGCCCCACGTTGGGCGCCAATTTGTTATGTCCAACCTCGTATTGAATTTATATTTCCTAGAGATGTAAAATCTGGATATTTTTTTAATCTTTGGCTAGGCCGCCCTCCCCTTCGATTCTTTTGCGGCTAGCAAAAACAGCCTGTGGGGGGTTCTTTTGGAGAACTTCCTAGCACTCTTATGAGAGCAGACACACAAAAAAAAAACAAGAATCTTTGCCACTATTTTTTTTTGTCAGGAAGTAGAGATTAGAAAAGAAAAGTAAAAGAACCGGAAGAAAGAAGTGATAGAATTTACTAGCGAGGAAAGCAAGGAAAGAAACCCTACTCTCCTACGGGGCGCACTTCGGGGACACTACGGGTGTTAGTGTAGGTCCCTCGTCTTTACCCACCCTACCTATGAGTCCTTTTTGCAGTAGTTTTTCGAACTACCTTACCTAACATTACCCTTTCATCAACCTTCAGAAATCATTGATAATTCTTTAGCATTCCATTTTAAAATTCATTATAATTGCTCATGAGTTTCTTAAAATATACATAAATATAATATAAATCAAAGGTTGCATTTTTATATACCTAACTCTTGGTATGGCCAGATTATTTTATAAAATAAACAGAAAAATTTTCTATAAGCATATGAGGGTATATTATATGTTATTAATAATAAAATTTATCTAATAAATAATATTTCATTATTCCTGCCAACGCCTAGTAACACTTCTAACTAACCATCCGATTAAATACCAAAAAAAACTATCGATCAAATTCCATCTCATACATGTTATGATTTTATGGTGGGACAATTCTCACAAATTTTTATCTTTTTTTTATTTGCGCGGCGCGAGTACTTTTTTTTTTCTCGTTTTAATTCGCAAGTGACAGCAATTTAAAAAAACAGTGTCTACGGTATGGATCGGGTAAGTAAATTAATAGAATGCATACAGCAAGGAGAAATGTCTTGGTCTGTCATGATCACTGTGACATACGATCAGCTGTTTTGTGTTTACCTTTCTTATAGGAATAAATTTATATTGTTTGCTTATTTTTCTTTTGCCATAATTAAATTTCCTCTTGAATGTGTAGTCGTAAACATAAAATAAGTATAAGTGCACTTACCCCCTTTTCCGTTGGGCCCAATGGATCGTTGGTTGGCTAAATGTTGAATTATGATTCATTTTATATATACGTACATACACCAGAGGCATATAAAACAAACATTATATACTAAACAATGCTAAATTAGACAGTTCTCCTTGCTCTATAATGTACAGTATTATGTGGGTATAAGTTACTATTTCTAATTTCCTTTTTATGTTTTAACTAGCCTGCTGTTTATACCCTTGGACCATTGAAAATGGTCAAAAAAGGGTATACTAACTTTGTGCAAATGTATGTAACAGGCAGAAGGAGGCGTCGGAGACCCCATAAAGTATATATATTCTTGCTCAGGATCCCTAGCCGAGTCGATTGAGCCATGTCCGTCTGTCAGTCCGTCTGTCCGCCTGTCTGTCTGGATGAACGCGCCGATCTCAGCTATTATAAAAGCTAGGGACACCAAATTTAGCATGAAGATTCCTGTATACCATACGCAGATCAAGTTTATTTTAAATTTGGAATAACACGCCTACCGCCCCCGCAAATCGCCAATTTTGGTTTACATTGCTATTTACATAAAAGTACTCATTTCTTAACGTTCTGCTTTTGCAATCCGATCGGACAATAAACACTGAAGTTATTAGATAAACCATTTCGACCAGCAAAGAAGTTGTCGATGACGTCAGAACTAAATTACTTGTGCATGAAAGAAAAGGACAAACGATGCGAGCGCGAAGCGCGAGCTGTTTCTCGACTCTTCTTTTACATTTCAATTACCGAAAATACATGTGCATAAATATATGCTAACACTCAACCAATAGGTGGCGTATAGATGAATATGAATGTATGCATGCAGTTGCATGCATGTGTCCATATTCATAATATTCATAATATGTGCAGCTATGATTATTATTTAATAATTCATATTTTAGGGTCAGTAAAAAATACAAAACCATAAAATGCAATTAAATAAATATTAATTTTGATTACTCGATATATTGCAAGTTATCGATATTGGCCAATTCAAAATTTATAAAGAAATACCGATATATACTGCTCACACCGATTTTTGCAGTCTTTCGCGTGCTAGGAAAATTGCGGCGATAAATTATGGGCAACGTATCGAAATTGAAGCAAGGTGGCAGCGCACTGCAGTGTTATGATTAATTTGTAGCTTGCGATTAGTATTATACATTTAAATACTTTTTATGGCACATACGTCCAAGGGTATCCCACTGTCGAGTGCCGCTCGACTGTTGCTCTCGTTTTTTTTGTGTTTTTCTAGTAAGTTAATCAGTAGCCGCTTTTTTCTTGCCGAGAAGTGGCCGCAGCTGCTAAAGATGTCTCTAGGACTGCAGCTTCAAATTAATTTTGCTTTTCGGTTTTTCTATATCGCTTCTTCCCTTTTTTTTTTCTTTTTTTTTAACTGATTTTCTTTGCCTGTTCCTTCGGTGTATGTAGATAGTTATTTGTCTGTTGAGTTATATACTGAAGTGAGACTTCGCAAGTATTTTTTTCTTTTTATAGTGAATTTATCTCCTTATATCGCTTTTTTCAGCGTTCTGCAAGGCTACTCCCGGAGATGACAACTCCGATCCTGACTAGCGCTAGGATAGCTAGCGGCGCCAATTCTTCTTTGCCCCAGATGTTGCTGCAGGTAAGATGACACTGCGACCAGTATATAAATCCTGACCGGATAGGTGTTTTAATATATATATATGTATATAAGTGAGTATTTCTTTTCTCTACTTACTTTAAGATTTTTTTTTTGATAGCTAACACTTCCTTTTTCCTTCTTTTTTTCCTTTTTTTCACAGACCTCTAATCGTCTCGGAGGAGAATTTTAGACTGCGATGATCTAGCAAAATCTAGTGAATCGCCATCTTATTCTCCTCCTTGCTTCCTTTTATTTTTTTTTTTTTCAGATAGATTGCAACACTAGGTGGCTAAAAGAAGGATGACACCTACTACCTTTTCTTTGGAATTCACCTCTTCCAAAATCCCCGTAAGTATGCAAAGTTGCAACAACCATATTATTAATTTATTTATTTTCATCTTACAGATTCCTGCTACACTAGTTTTAATTTAGTTTTGTGTAATTTTAAGAAACTTTAATATAATTTATATTTATAAGTTGTATTCATAAATAGATGTAATCTCTGTCCGTTACAAGACAGAATAAGGCGTGGGAGACCCGATAGGGATCAGGATCACTAGCCGAGTTGATTGACCCATGTCTGTCCGTCTTTCTTTCTTAATTTATTTATTTATTTAAAGTTAACTACAGACAGACGACTGATTACAACTAAAAATTATAATTGTACATTTTAAATTAAGAATTTAGAATTAAATTAAGGCACATTTTATATTTTTTTGTTTGAGTTTAAATTTAAACTGGGGTAAACAAGAAGTTAGCCGATCCAATATTTGTTGCAGGGTTGGGGGAAAACCCTGAACAAACCATTCAGATCAGAACTGTTGGATATTAACATAATAAGGTTCATAATTGTTAAAAATTTTTAAAGTTGTTAAAACGACATATATTTATTTATAATTTAATATATTTACATATATATATATACATATATATATATACATATATATATATACATATATATATTATAGGTACATATAAGTTAAGGGAAGCCTTGCTTCCCTAAGTTGTTTCGGCTCTCGTAGCCGCATAGCTCACCTAGTTAGGATTAACAGCATTCCAGCTTCTAACGCCGATTCTGCTCCCTTGGATCCAGATCTCCTTGGTTCGTTCTTCCTTAGTAAGTGAGAGTCGCGTCGATTCGTTGCTCTTTATAATTTTATTACTGATAGTGATATTAGGGCAGCGTTCCCACGACCAATCCAGGGCGAGGGGCGGCCCCACGTAGCTGTTGGGTAAGCGGCCGAAATATGGGCCATGCTACGTCGGCCGTCGCTTACCCAACGTCCAGCGACTGCGCTGCTAGCAACAACAAGGTGTCGTTTGCAGGCGCAGCAGTTCGCCGTCCGCGTGACTGCAGCAAGTGTCGTCTGCAGGCGCAGCAGTTCGCCGTCCGCGTGACTGCAACCAAGCGTCGTCTGCAGACGCAGCAAATTGGATATCGTTGGATACGTCGTCGTGTTGATGGATAGGGGCGGGGGGCGTAATCAGCGTTTCTGAGTGGGCATCGTGAGAGTTGATTGACCGTCAAATGGCGCAACTAAGAGTGCGCGTGCAAGAGCGACGGTCGAAGGGGAGGGGCGAAGGTGTATGGAAAGGGTTCATAACTTATAATTTACTTTATTTTTTTAAAAAGATGAAAGTGAATTTGTTATAAATTCTATGATTTAAAGATGACTTCACCGTTTACTTGTCTTCAACCCGGCGTGCTTCACTGCTTCTTAAACTATCTAAATCTTAAGCGATTGAGTAAAATCTATAGTACGAAAAGTACGATCTTCAACTGCTTCTAACCTCACTTATTGCTGATGATTTAATCGAAAGGGTCTCGGCGACACTTACTTAAACATTTTCCAGCCTGAATCATATAGATACTCTCTTCTACGCCGTGTATTTGGTATAGATCTGCCAATTGTCGATAATAAGGCAAAATTGTACAGGAACCACGTAAATAATAAAAGAAAATAAATATCATTTAATTCGTACCAAATTATTTGATTCAAAGTTTTCCAGCGGCTTAGGAGTCTTTAACCCGACGTGCTTCACTTTTTGATTTTCCTCCAAAAAAGTTGTATTGTATAAGAATAACAACGCGCGTCGTCTATACACTTCAACTGAGCTTAGAGTCTAATGCGGTTGTTGTAAGACAGTGCTTGGTACATTCTTAATCTATTGCTGCGACGCGGCGCAGCCCATCAAGTACTCTGTTAATAGCCTCCGACCCGTGCTGACCCATGTGTCACATGCTCAAGAGGCCATAAATTGTTTTAGGTTGATAAAAGATTGACAAGGGACCGCTCATTTGACGATCACCCTGACACTTGTTAGTTTTGTGTGACAGTTTTGTGATAGTTTCGTATGACAGTTTAGAATGCAGTGCAGTTGCAGTAAAAGTGCAGTGCTGCAATATGTTTATGCTAGCGAACAATCGCCGTAATGCTTCCAGAAACCGTTCCGCTGAAAAGTTGCCAACTGCTTTCAATGCCACTATTCTGAAATGGATATTCTCCTGTTACCCGATGCACCGGCATTTTTTCCATAAGCTGATTGACCACTTCTTTTTTGTATCTTATGCAAGTAACACATTCTTGAAGATACTTTTTTAGCTGGTTTCGAAGTCCAAAAATCCATAACTCTCCTTGAATATGGTTCCGCATTAGCTTCAGTCCGTATAGCATGTAAGGTTTCTTGATGTGCCTTATTTATTAGAGGCCATGTGAAGTGTGATTTTCCAAGGATAACCGGATGTTTTTTCGTCGTATGGCAGCAATGAGTTTTGAAGGAGGCCTCCCGCTTATCAACGTCCAAAAAGGGGTTGAGCGTCTGCAGTTTGCTTCTTGCTTCCAGTGGTCTGATTGACTCTTTTAATCTTCTCCAGCAGCAGGTCAACTCCAATTATTAGATCAATCCTGCCAGGCTCGTTAAAGTGTGGATCAGCTACCTTGCAGCCCTTCCAATCCTTGGCAACATATACATTAATTATCTTGCTCGGTAGAGCTCTTTGAACTTTTTTCTACTGCTTTCTCTGATATTAGGCTCCATCAATAAGGGCTCTCAATTGCTCATAATTTCCAGTTTAATTATACCCTTGGACCAGTGAAAATGGTCAAAAAAGGGTATACTAACTTTGTGCAAATGTATATAACGGGCAGAAGGAGGCGTCGAAGACCCCATAAAGTATATATATTCTTGCTCAGGATCAATAGCCGAGTCGATTGAGCCATGCCCGTCTGTCTGTCCGTCTGTCTGTCTGTCTGGATGAACGCGCCGATCTCAGCTATTACAAAAGCTAGGGACACCGAATTTAGCATTACGATTCCTGTATACCATACGCAGATCAAGTTTATTTTCAATTTGGAATACCGCCCCCGCAAACCGCCAATTTTGATTTACATGGCGATTTACTCATTTCTTATCGCTCTGCTTTAGTATATGTGTAGATAAATACTATATGAAGTTATTCTCCAAATTGCAATCCGATCGGACAATAAACACTGAAGTTATTAGATAAACCATTTCGACCCTTCGACCAGCAAAGAAATTGTCGATGACGTCAGAACTAAATTACTTTTGCATAAGAGAAAAGGACAAACGATGCGAGCGCGAAACGCAAACTGTTTCTCGACTCTTCTTTTCCAAGCACATGTCAATTACCGGAAATACATGTGCATAAATATATACTAATACTCAACCAATAGGTGGCGTGGTAAATGAATATGAATGTATGTAAGTATTTACATTATTCATAATATTCATAATATGCTTACGTGCACATATGATTATTATTTAATAATTCATATTTTAGGGTCAGTAAAAAATACAAAACCATAAAATGCAATTAAATAAATATTAATTTTGATTACTCGATATATTGCAAGTTATGGATATTGGCCAATTCAAAATTTATAAAGAAATACCGATATATACTGCTCACACCGCTCTTTGCAGTCTTGCGCTAGGAAAATTTCGGCGATAAATTATTGACAACGTATCGAAATTGATGCAAGGTGGCAGCGCACTGCAGTGTTATGATTAATTTGTAGCTTACGATTAGTAATATACAATTAGATACTTTTTATAGCAACATACGTCCAAGGGTATCCCACTGTCTCGTGGCGCTCGACTGCTGCTCTCGTTTTTTACTAGAATAAGAGCTTTGGCCAGTAACGTATTTTGCCTTTTAGTTTGTTTTAGGCAATTGCTGGATACGACCTGATTTCTGGCCCCATTGTCAGGATAGAGCTATGTTGTGTTTTAGGGCACTTATTGCATGTCCAGGTCTTTTTGCAATCTTTTAAATTATGTGTTCCTAAGTATTTGTACCAAAGGGAGTTATTATGCACAAGCTCTCTACGCTTTTCAATAGGCACCGCACTAATATTTCGGCATTTACCTATTTCATGCCCCTCCATCTGGTAAAATTGACATTTTGTATTGTTTGTCCTTTTTGCTTCTTTGTAGGGGACATTATTCTGCACTGAGTCCATTGACATAAGTTAAGGCCAAATATTATTAGAACACACAGACAGCCGAATCCCAATCATGACTCCAGCGCATGCAGCACATCCGCCACGTGCAGACAGTCGGCGAGTTTCCAACAAGAACAACAAGCCTAGCGCAGCTCGATGATAATAACGAAGTCGCAGCTCAACACAAACAACAAACAACAACCCAACAAGAACAGGCACATTAACTCCAGTTACGATGGCAGTGCATCCGTCATGTGCGCTGCATTAGCAGAAAGTCTGCACTAGCCTAGTCTTTGGAATGCCAACGACATCAGACACCATCAGCGAAAACGGCACAGCGACAACGGCACAGCTACAACAAGTGCGAGAGATCCTAAGGTTCGGCTTAACCGGTCTAAAACTATCGCCGACTCTCCTGTAGCGCCCGTCCGCAGGAGCCTTCGAAGGAACTCAGTGCCACCAAGGGTCCCGAGTCACCCACACCTCAACACCCCTACGTCACTGGCCAAGGTAGAACAAAAAGGATTAAGCCCGGAGGGTCATCGAGGGAACGTCGACGAAAATGCGATAAATAGCATACAGCGTAAACTAGAAAATAAGTTTCACAAATCAAACACCAACTATAAAAAAAACAAGAGGAAGATGAAAAAAATTGTTATCAAATAAAAACCCAAAGAAAAAAATACGAAATTGAAAATAAGTTTTACAAATCAAACACAAATTTAAAAAAAATAAAGAATAAATAAAGTAAAAGAAGAGAAAAATCACTTTTATGAAAGAAAAGAAATATACCATAAGATTTAAGGCGAAAACTAAAAAGAATTTAACTAGACAAAAAGAGTGAAGAAAAAACACTCATTAAAAGTACTTTGAAATATAACTTCAATTATAATATCTTAAAAAATAACTTGCAAACCCAAATCATCTATTAGGTCAATCCAAAGAGAAAGAAAAATTCTATTTCTTGTGTTCTCCGGAATAAATACATTCAGCCTTCAACATGACGAAAGATAGAGGCTTGGCAACTGCATTAGCTGCACTCAATTTGGGTACCAATAGCGGGAAACAACCGGGGGGAAGCAGGCCAACGGCCTCCAACACACCGGTAGCTAGCCCAGAACTTAAACAGGTAATTGTGTCTCTCATCAAAGAGACATTAGGCGGAACGGAGTTCGTTAGAGAATTCCTAAATAGGGGCGGACAGTCAGAAATGTTAACGGGGACGTCCGACTTTGTTGGCCCAGAACCCGGTAAGTCAGAACAACTACCATACTACTTAAAAATCTAATCAGAGAATTTTCGGGAAACAGTACAAAACTTGGGTCATGGAAGAAGAACGTATCTAGAATAATGAATTTGTATGAGGGGAGGGAAAATACCAACGCATATTATTTGATGACATTGGCGATTAGGATCAAAATCACTAGTAACGCCGATGCCGCGATAGAATTCTATAACACCCCTCTGAACTGGAAGGCAATTGCAAAATGCCTGACGGATCAGATTGCCGATAAACTCGACCTCAAGACTCTAGAGTATCTATTGTTCTTAATGACAATGATGAATTGAAACCTGATAGTGTCGATGCTTTAAAACAAAGTTATCGAGAAAAGGCCCAAGACACTTTCAGACGGGGATTAAATGGAGACTTGTCTAGACTCCTGGCTATCAAGGAACCCAGAGATCTGGCTTTACTTTTGTGTGAACTGGTCGATAATCAGGAACAAAGGATCGCGCTCACTCCCAAATTCAGGCAGCTTGCTTTTGCTTTGCCTCCTAGGCAAGTACAGCCTCCTGCCCTTCACAGGCCCATACCAAGGAGACTAATTACGGAAGGCTCTGCGAGAAATTGGACAGCTTTCAATCCTTGACTATACTATAGTTCAGCTCCCCAACACAAGGCAGATTCGCTCACCACCGGGAATCCGAAGGTCTGGCCAACGGGAACGGTTGGCCAACAAAAATACGGCCAACTACCTCTGTATCACACGAACCAAAACTATCAGGCAGTAAGGCAATTTTACCCATCTTCGCGTCCAACGTCCCCTGAACCACAACCAAAACCCGTAGGAATGGATGTCGATGGCTCCATTCGTTCGGGCAATATCAATTACATGGGTAGACCCAAAGCTTATGAAAATTCTGGGAAACCACCTGCCCCACTAAATGGACCTCCACTCTTTCCCTAGGCAAATTCACATTGCCACGGGGGTCCCAGAAGAGGCGTCCAAACATGTAGAGGGCGACCTTTACTACCTTTACTGAAGAACAGGCTTATTTCGCTAGCGCCGATTCCGAGGGAGTCACGAGCCTGTATGACCAGCAATTCGAAGAAAAGAACCGGAAAGCGAATCGACTCCCGTTGCTTCGGCTGTTCATTTTTTAGGTGCATCATTTCAATCCCAATATTCTCATAGATACCGGATAGAACTAAATCTATATTCAACCAAATCTGGTTCCGCATCCATACTTTTCTCGATCTGTTCAATAGCAGAGATAGATCCATCAAATTTTTCCTATTCCCAAACTGAAGACCTTTCACGGCATTCTAGGAAACGATACATTAAAACGACTAAACACGGTTATTAACGTTAAAAGTAATTCAGACCGAGGGTTTATTAAAAAAAACACAATTGTTTTTATATTATTAATAAACACTTTTATTTAGTTCTATCAAGAAGAACTAAAGCCTTTGGATTATCACTGAGTTTGGCCGTCAGCCGTCAGAGGCAGCAAGGGGAACTACATGTAACCCTAGCATTGGCTGAGGTACGTGCCGTCCTTGCTCCTACTGCTGGAAGTGCGGCTATACTCTCCACGTGAGGGCAGCTGAAAGCAGGCCCCTAGCACGGTCATGTCTCTGCTAGGGGTGCAGACTAATTGTAGTCGGGCGAAGATTGTGATTCTATAAATCACCCCAATCCAAGGCGGAACAGCATACGCCAAGGGATGCATGGCCGGGGGGTAGCCCGGTCGTTAGTATGCGGACTCTGGATACCTGTCGCCCTCCAGTTTCATCTAGACTTCCCACGGTACGCGGGCTATGCCGTGGGCGACCTTCCCTTCCCGCCTAATCGTGGGTCCAAAATTATGAATGTTTTCTTAAACAAGATAAGTCTGATGCGACTTCAACAGCATCCACCCAGGGCGAAGCCTTAACGGCCGACCCCAACAACAGCACTGCAGCCAGTGGGCTGCTGGCTTCCACCCCCAATACCACGGGTCTTGGCCCTGGTACTCTAGGGGACCCGGACAGGCCACGGACTCCCTTGGACGATGAGTTCGCTAGTGCTGCCTTCTCATCCAATAGCTGCTCAAGCATGCAGCAACTCGTCGAGGTGATGTCCTCTGACGCGGAAGCTGACGCTGACCTGATCAGCCTTGCTGACGACGCTTCCGTGGCCTCTCAGAGGTCAGGTCTCACGGAAGCAGGCTCTCAGATCCAAAAGCTGCGACTGCAGTCTGAGAACGCCTTCGTAAAATTGAAGACACGCGAGAAGAGGCTATTCAAAGCCGCACTCGCGAAGGGTTCGAGCAGAGCGGAGGCTCTGGCTATCACCACCGCGCCCCCCGTGGAAACCAAGGCCAAACGGACGCGCGCTGACGATACCGTCCTCGAACCTCAAGGGTCTTCAAAGAAGCCCAAAAAGACTCATGTGGAGTCCACAAAGCCACCTCTCAGCCAGATGTCGAGCAGCGTGAAACTGGGCTTCACTTCGGCTGACTCAAAAAACCCGCTTCCACCGGAGCAAGTGGCCACGGTGAAAGCTAGCATTGCCAAGGCTTTGCTTCTTCATCCCACACCGGGCGCCAGTCCAGGTTTCGAGGGTTGCATACCCCGAAACGAATAGCTGCTCCTGGTGTGCGAGGACAGCCGCACTGCTGACTGGGTCAGGGGAGCCGTTGGACACATCAGGTCCATCAGCTCCCTTGACATTAAACTATTGGAGGAGTCTGAGTTCCTTAAAGCTCACCTCATTAGAGGATACTTCCCCAGTAGTGCTGAACTAACTCCCGCCGCCATTTCGGGTTACCTTGCTTCCCTGCGATCTTGAGTGAAAGAGCCATCTGCTCTTTTGAGAAGCCCTATACCATTAGACGACCCTTTGGCTAATACATTGTGGAGTCTCGCTGCCTCTGGCAGCGATTCTATGCTACCACAGTAGCTGCGCCACGTATCGCGCTTGGAGCGTCTAATGTTCTTATTATAGTGTGTGAGAGCGTCCCTATAGACATCCCAACCTATGCGGTTCGATCTGGCCTTGTTGAAGAGGCTTCTAACCTTCCTTCATTGTGCTGCCAGCTCTTCATCCCACCAAGGAACTTTACGGTTGACCATTAAAGTCTTCCGAACTGTGCTAGCTTCGAAGGACGTAATAAGCACATCTTGGAGCAAGTTGGCTGCAAGTTCTATCTCACTGACAGAGTTAGGATTGCTGATCAACAGGTCTGCTTTCAAAGCCACAGAGGCTTTGAAGAGTGCCCAGTTTGTCTTTTTGGGACAAGGGAGTTCTGGCGGATATCGACTTGGCCAGGAAGGTTGAACCTGATGTGCTGATGATTCGACAGGGTGGCTTCGTCAGTGACCCGCCAGTTGACAAGCGAACTCGCAATTGAGTTGCTGACTAGGGTGAGATCTAAAACCTCTTCCCTAATGGAGTTTATAAACGTGGGTTTACACCCTACGTTGGCTATGGTCGGGGGTTCGGGGAGGGGGGCTTTCCGCGCCACTGCGGCTGCAGCGCTGGTGGACGCCACCGGGGCGGCAGCTACTGCCGTCGCGTAGGTGGGGGCAACCTTCGTCGCTTCCGGAGGGGCACCGGTTGGGGGGGATGGTTGGAGAAGGGGAGGAGGGACGGGCAGGAGAGGGGGAGGCTCTGGGGACGGAGTTCTTCATGAGAAGCTTAACTCGTCCAAAGACGAATTTCACCTTCCCGAGTCAGGTCAGCACTACTGGGGAAATATCCTCGGATGAGGTGAGCTTTAGGAAACTCAGACTCCTCCAGTAGTTTAATGTCAAGGGAGCTGATGGACCTGATGTGTCCAACGGCTCCCCTGACCCAGTCAGCAGTGCGGCTATCCTCGCACACCAGGAGCAGCCATTCATTTCGAGGTATGCAACCCTCGAAACCCGGACTGGCACCCGATGTGACATGAAGCAGCAGAGCCTTGGCAATGCTAGCTTTCACCGTGGCCACTTGCTCCGGTGAAAGCGGGTTTTTTGAGTCAGCCGAAGTGAAGCCCAGTTTCACGCTGCTCGACACCTGGCTGAGAGGTGGCTTTGTGGACTCCACATGAGTCTTTTTGGGCTTCTTTGAAGACCCTTGAGGTTCGAGGACGGTATCGTCAGCGCGCGTCCGTTTGGCCTTGGTTTCCACGGGGGGCGCGGTGGCGATAGCCAGAGCTTCTGCTCTGCTCGAACCCTTTGCGAGTGCGGCTTTGAAAAGCCTCTTCTCACGGGTCTTCATCTTCACAAAGGCGTTCTCAGAGTCCAGTCGCAGCCGCTGTATCTGAGAGCCTGCTTCCGTGAGACCTGACCTCTGCGAGGTCAGCGTCCGCTTCAGCATCAGAGGACATCACCTCGACGAGCTGCTGCCGGCCTGAGCAGCTATTTGACGAGAAATCAGCACTGGCGAACTCATCGTCCGTGGCCTGTCCGGGTCCCCTAGAGTACCAGGGCCAAGACCCGTGGTATTGGGGGTGGAAGCCAGCAGCCCACTGGCTGCAGTGCTGTTGTTGGGGTCGGCCGTTAAGGCCTCGCCCTGGGTTGATGCTGTCGAAGTCGCATCGGACTTATCTTTTATAAAATTTATATCCATAGTTTGGACCCACGAGTAGGCGGGAAGGGAATAGCCCGCGTGCCGTGGGAAGTCCAGATGAAACTGGAGGGCGACAGGTATCCAGAGTCCGCATACTAACGACCGGGCTACCCCCCGGCCATGCATCCCTTGGCGTATGCTGTTCCGCCTTGGATTGGGGTGATTTATAGAATCACAATCTTCGCCCGACTACAATTAGTCAGCACCCCTAGCAGAGACATGACCGTGCTAGGGGCCTGCTTCCAGCCACCCTCACGTGGAGAGTATAGCCGCACTTCCGACAGTAGGAGCAAGGACGGCACGTACCTCAGCCAAAGCTAGGGTTCCATGTGATTCCCCTTACTGTCTCTGACGGCTGACGGCCATCAAAGAGGATACCTAAATCATTTATTTCAGATATTCTTAAGAGTGGGGTTAAGATAAGATTAAAATTGATGATAAATGTACAATCTTTGTAAAATGACAGAACCTTGCACTTTAAAAAATTAAGATGCAGCAGATTATGGCCGCACTATGCAAAAAACAAATCAAGATCTGTTTGAAGAAGGTTATTTACAGGATCACTATGTGTCAAACAGAGTTTCACATCGTCAGCATACATAGGAATGTTAGAGTAAAGGAGTCTTGAAAGAAGATCGTTAATAAAAAGGTTAAATAGCAAGGGTCCAAGGTGGCTGCTCTGAGGAAAACCAGAAGTAACTAAGATCGGCTTAGAAAGACAGTCTTTAAAAGGAACTCGTTGAGACCTGACACTTAAATAATCAGATATCCACAAAAGGAGCTTTTGAGAAAATCCAATCAAATTTAACTTATGAATATATCTTCCATTGAATAAATTATATGTGAGAAATTCTCGTAGAACGATTTCCATTCCTTTGGATCTCCGCTAAAATGAGACAGAGTTGCTTTTGCAAGTTCCGGCCTGTCGTCCTGTCTATTGCGTCAGTCATGTATCTTCCTATCATGTACGTTAAGCAATAAATTAATATCGCAGTCTATTTCCAAAAAATCTCTCACAAGCAAAGATGAGTGAGCAGGGGCATTATCGTGATGTAAAAGCCATGAATTGTTTTTCCACAATTCTGGATGTTTTCTTCGTATTGCTTCTCGCAAACGGCGCATAACTTCAAGATACACATAATACTGTTTATTGACCGTACGACCATATGGCATGAACTCCTGATGCACCACGCCATGATAATCGAAGAAAACAGTGAACAAAACTTTTAAATTTGATAGAGCTTTTTTCGATCCTGGCTCACCTAGGCTCTTCCATTGGGACGATTGGGCTGTGGTTTCGATATCATAACCATATACCCATGATTCGTTACCAGTTATGACCCTTTGAGTAAATCTGGGTCATCGTTGACGTCATTCAACAGCTCATGAGCGATGCTCATCCGACGGATCTTTTGGTCAAAATTTAGCAAAAAATCGCCGAGCACGCAAAACACTTATAACCTTTACGCCCCTCACAACCAAACAAAAAATGCCATTCACTTGAATCTTGGAACAGATGTTCGGGAAGAGTGTACCAACATAACAAAACAAAAAAATCGATAACCGAAAGTACATTGCCCTTGAAATTTGAAAAGTCACCTTACTTTTTGAACACACCTCGTATATGCCGACTCAGGATCACTAACAGAGTGAATCGAGCCATGTCCGTTTGTCTGTCTGGATCAACGCGCCGTTCTCAACTGGAATCAAGGTTTCTATTTTGCATACGCAGAACAAGATTATTTAAAATTTTGGATGCCACCCCCACCGCCCTCAAAAATAATTAATTTAATTTTTTAAATTGATTTGTGCGAGACAGAATAAAGCTTTAAACTATCCATTCGATGTTGATTTTGCTCTGTTGTAAGTGAATGCGGCAGCAATCTGAAAATTGATTTTCCCCATCAAAATTATCGCGTAAACACTATTTTTAGAAAACTCACACCTATCTCCTGCAACTTTACAACCTCTCTAGATGATTTTCAGGGTTTTTGAACATTTTTGGAAATAGCTGCCTCCTTCGATCTTCCAGAACTTTCACCATCGTCGGGAACGTTTCGACCACTTTGAAAATGCATAAAATATCGTTTGATGGTTGCTATAGGTAAAACAAAGTCTACGTTTATTTTTGCGAGTTAACGGCCCCAGAGTCTTATGCATCGAGAGTTGAGACTTGAATGAAAAAACAAACGATTGGGGAGGCTACCGTGCTCGGCTGTACGCTTGAAGGATCGTCAAACATTCGGCTCTCAGTACAAAAAGCGCATAGCATCAAAACTGCTTCAGTTGCACAACGACAGCGGAACGATAAGCATAGGCGTACTTCTGTGCGCCGTGCGATCGTTTTCATGTGTGTGTGTACATGCTGAATGTGAGCGTTGCTTGTGAAGTTTGACAACAGGCAAATGCTTCGGCCAGCGCGCTGGTAGTCTGAAGTTAATTTTTTGTTTCAGCGTCGAGAGCCACATTTAATTGGCACAAGCACTAGGTTTAATTGACACAAGCACTAGGTATTATGACTATCCTTTTTTGAATAACTTTTGTCTTGTCTTTTACACAGCTTTTACAAATCAACTTAAAAAATTAAAATAAATATTATTCCGAACCGATCGTCGACGTGTGAAGACGTGTTTTTATCGAGCTCCGCACAAAATCGGATGTTTTGAGTGAAGTGAACGACTAATAAAATAAACTAAATAAATAATCTGAAAGCGAAAGAGACGCTCTAAGCGATGCAAGATCGCTAAAATATATTTAGTGATTCTTTATCTTAAATAATAAAACTATGAGTCAGAAAGTCACTCGCGCTCAGCGTCAGCGTGAGCAAGACGAACGCCGGCTCTCAATTCAACGCAACAACGCGTACTTTTCCTACGTCTCCCCGACAATTCTAACGCAGACACCGAGCGGCAATAACCCATAGCCTAAGGAACCTTTTTCTACTAACAAATCAAGAAAGGGCGCGCTCTTGCTGTCTCGCTCTTTTAGCTCCGACACAAGTCCCGCTACCTCCAACAACAACAGCCGGAGCAATACCGATAGCCCGCTCTATCTCGTCTTCGGCTGCACCCGCTCACGCTCTCACTGAGTCGGCGAAACCAAAACCGCAAACAACAAACGGTACTGCTGCACTACCAGCAAAACAAAACTAAAACAAAAAAGCTGGGTGGACCTGGCCAGTCTGCCAGGTCCGCCAATGGACCGTTACATTACAGTAAAGCGAAAGCTTAACCCGAAAAATTCAGATTTAGAAAACAAGCCGAAAAATACACGCGACAACTCTACCCAGATCGACAATGTAGCCCCCACAAATACCAACAGATTCGCTTTGCTGGCAGATACCGCTGAGGACGTGCCGCTAGGATCCGTTGATATCGAACCGAAAAAAACAAAGCCTCCTCCAATATACATCCGCGGGAAGAGCACAAGCGGTCTGGTAAATACTTTGATTGGCCTTATTCGAAGAGATAACTATCATATAATTCCCCTTGTAAGGGGTACTATCAATTAAACCAAACTTTAAAAGAAAACGGAGGACAACTACAGAAGAGTCACAAACTATCTTACCGCACAAAAAACAGGCTTCTACACCTACCAGCTTAAAATCAGCAAGGGCCTACAAGTAGTACTGAAGGGCATTGAGTCTGATATTACACCCGAAGATATAACTGAGGCGCTAATGGAAAAAGGATTTTGCGCCAAAAGCGTGTTCAACATCAAAAACAGAAACAGGCAGCCGTAACCACTCTTCAAGATTGAGCTTGTACCAGAAAACAAGCATTTAAAACAAAACGAGGTTCACCCAATTTATAAACTCCAGCTCCTTCTGCAACGTAGGATCACAGTAGAAAAGCCGCATAAACTTAACGCTCCTGTACAATGTACAAACTGAAGAGAATACGGCCACACGAGGTCGTATTGCACACTTCGCCCGGTGTGCGTAGTCTGTGGAGATCTCCACGACTCCACACACTGTCAAACTAATAAAGAAAATGCAAGCGAGTAAAAATGCAATAACTGTGGGGGTAATCACACAGCAAACTACAGAGACTGTCCAATCTACAAAGAGCTGAGAAGCCGTCTTCACAAAAGAATGAACGCGGCGCGGGCACTCCAAGGAACAGTTACGCTGATACCATCAGAAACAAATCCTGAAGTGCTTCTTTCGAAAGCAACAAGTTTCGCTCCCTGGCCTACACCCAGCACTAACAAGATAACAATTGCAGACGTTTTAAAATCAGGTATGACGCCTCCAACCCAAAATGAGCAAACGCCACATGAAGTGCATACAAAATTAGACGCACAACAAAACAATAGCCCAACTGAGCAGTAAGAAACAAAAACTGAAGCTATGATGCAAGCCTTACAACAGAGCATGATGGAATTTATGACATTTATGAGGACCACCATTCAAGACATGATGCGTTATCAAAACCTTTTGATACAAATGCTTGTATCCCAACAATCAAAAAAAATAATGACTACCTTACGCATAGCTACGTGGAACGCCAATGGCGTTTCACAGCGCAAACTTGAGCTAGCTCAATTCCTACATGAGGAGCGTATCGACGTAATGCTTCTTTCGGAAACTCATCTCACAAGCAAGTACAATTTTCAAATGAGAGACTACCACTTCTATGGTACAAATCATCCCGACGGAAAAGCACACGGTGGGACCGCCATACTCATAAGGAACCGTATGAAGCACCACTTTTACAAAGAGTTTGCTGAAAATCATCTTCAGGCCACATCTATCAACATATAGCTGGAGGACAACACTTACCTCACACTAGAGGCCGTATAC
Source organism: Zaprionus ornatus (assembly GCA_018904035.1). Taxonomy (NCBI): domain Eukaryota; kingdom Metazoa; phylum Arthropoda; class Insecta; order Diptera; family Drosophilidae; genus Zaprionus; species Zaprionus ornatus. The sequence goes on from JAEIFZ010000194.1 coordinate 1,384,927, forward strand.
TGCCACCATACAGATTGACTTCACATAAAACAAACTGGCTCAGGTATAAAAAATATATAAGTTCACATATTGAGCTAAACCCAAAACTCAATACTGAATCTGATATAGAGAGCTGCACGTGTACATTGCAATCCATCCTTACTGTAGCAGCTCTTACTGCAACACCCAAAATCACAAACATTACAATTAATTCGAAAAAATCGAGCAACTCGCCCACGCAAAACGACGCTTACGCAGAGAATGGCAATCTTCCAGATCCCCAACTGCAAAACAAAAGCTAAAAGTAGCCACACGGAAACTGGCCAACGCTCTGAAACAACAGGAAGAAGACAATTAGCGCCGATATATAGAGCAACTCACACCAACAGGCACAAAACATAAGTCACTGTGGGAGCCCACTCAACTCTTCGCCCACCGACTGAAACCGTTTTGCCGATAAGGAATTCTTTAGGCGGCTGGGCTTGTAGTGACGCGGACAGAGCCACCACATTTGCCGCTCACCTGCAAAATGTATTCACGCTAAACCAGGCTACTAACACATTTGCGCTACCGTCCTCACCCGTAAACTGCCAACAGCGACACACCCCAATTGTGTTTTGTCCAAAAGAAGTAATTAAAATAATCAAAGACAATCTCAGCCCGAAAAAAATCCCCCGGCTGCGACCTTATAACACCGGAAATGATCATCGAGGTGCCACACTCTGCAGTTCGCTACATAACCCAGCTCTTTAATGCCATCACCAAACTTGGTTACTTTTCACAACGAGGGAAGACATCGATTATCATAATGATCCCAAAGCCTGATAAGGACCACACAGTCCCTTCATCTTATAGACCAATAAGTCTACTCTCATGTATTTCGAAACTATTCGAAAAATGCCTGCTGATCCGACTTAATCTACATCTGAGAACATAATCCCAGCCCATCAATTTGGATTTCGCGAAAGCAACGGAACCATTAAACAGGTGTATCGTATAACAACGGAAATAAGAACTGCATTTGAAAATCGCAAATACTGTACAGCAGTATTTTTAGACGTATGTATCCCAAGCATTCGACAGAGTCTGGCTTGACGGCCTAATGTTTAAAGTTAAGACAGCCCTACCCGAAAGCACACACAAACTTCTAAAGTCTTACCTCTATGACAGAAAGTTTGCAGTGCGATGCAACACTGCCACTTCCACTGATCATAAAATTGAGGCTGGAGTCCCCCAAGGCAGCGTTCTTGGGCCTACCTTATACCTCATCTATACAGCCGACATCCCTACAAATAGTCGCTTAACGGTATCCACATTTGCCGACGATACAGCTATCCTTAGCCGCTCAAGGTCCCCAAGCACAGCTGGCATTGCACCTTATCGACATTGAGAAGTGGCTCTCTGACTGGCGAATAAAAGTAAACAAGCAAAAATGCAAGCACGTGACGTTTACGCTAAACAGACAAGATTGCCCACCACTCTTATTGAACAACATACCACTCCCGAAAGCAGATGATGTAGCGTACCTAGGAGTACACCTTGACAGAAGACTAACATGGCGCAGGCACATTGAAGCCAAAAAAACTCAACTTAAACTCAAAGCCAACAACTTACACTGGCTCATCAACTCTGGTTCCCCGCTCATTTTTAGGGCCGTCTAATCATAGAACAGTTGGAAAAGTAATACAACTGTTCAGAAAAAAACTTGTTATTGTTTTTCAATTTTTAACCTAATGGTTAGTTCTTATACAAGAAGATTCAATAAATAAAAGAAAAGGAAAAAAAAAAAAAAAAAATTTAGGGTGTTGCGCGTGGTATCCAACATTTAAAGAAATCTTGATCTGTGGACGGTTCAAACAAAACTAAATGCCAAATGTGGAGTCTCCAGCTCTTTTAGTAGCTAAGATCTTGACTTTAAAACAGACGGACAGACACACATGGCTCTATTGACTAGGCTAGTGATCCTGAGCAAGAATATATATACTTTATACTTTCTCCCACGTCTCCTTCTACATGTTATATGCATTTGCCCAAAGATAGTATACCTATATTTGACAATTTTCAATGGTCAAAGGGTGTAACCAGAAATTTTAAAACAACAACTACGAAAGTTACAGTCAAGTGTGCTCCACTATGATATACCCGCTACCCACCTAACCAAAACCATTTTTTTTTTTTAAATACATAACTTCTGTTCTTTGAGTATTTTGGGTTGCATACCTAAGGGAATTATTTATTAAATAACATCTATATTTATTATTTGATCGCAACCAAATCGGAAAAAGAAACCATTAACAAGTGTAGTAAGTTGAAGAGAATGGTTTGTATCTCTCTGACTGGAGCTCTCCGCATGTGTTCAACAGCAGCAATGGATAAAAGAAGTTGCTATTTTAAGCCTTCTTATAATTAAGGTCCAACGTGGGCTTCTGGTAACCAATTCTGAGCACGCCAGTCTAATCAAAGCTATTCCTGGCATAAAGATCTGCACTAGAACAGAAAGACCAAAGAACTCTTCTTTGGTTAAAAATTCAAAAGTCTCATCCCAAATGGATGATAGCCAATCCATCAGTAACCCTCACATTACACACTGCTATACTGACGGGTCGAAGACTGAAAAGGAGGTTGGAGCGGAGGTCTTCTAGGTCCAAATTGCCATGTGCAAATAGCTCACTGCCTTCCAATATGAGGTTCATACCGTCGATTTTTGCTGTTGTCTAATCTGCATCTACATCTTTTCCGATAGCCAAGCGGTCATACAAGCTCTCTCATCCAAAGGAATCAGCTCGCGAATGGTGGAGGATTGTTGGTCTTGCCTGCAGACTCTTTCCGCGCGGAACAAAATCATCCTTACCTGGGTACTTGGTCAGCTAGATAGGGCGGGGTCGTCTGCCTCGTTGCATGTACCCGAATACTTTCGCAGTGTAAGTTGACCGAACGCTACTAGTTTTTCAGACCAGTGATGCGGCAAGCTAAAGAGCTTACTAACCCTCTGGTCAAGCGGAAAACCAGGCTGCTATCTAGGAGCGATCTCCGTCTCCTTATTGGCGTGAATTATCTTTTAGTTAAAATGCGTATCTCTTCAGATGCAGAGCATAGAATCTACAAAAAGGAAAATGAAACTACCAAGCACTTTCTCTGTAACTGCGCAGCCTTGGTATGGACGAGGATAAAGCTTCTGTATATGGAAATCACGGTCCCTGCACAGATATGCTCCGTTTCATTAAGGAAGCAGAACACCTTTTGTTAGGCTAGAAAGGGCTCATTATGTATAAAAGTACCGCGCCTTCATCTCCTGTGGGAGACTCCTTTTTCAAATAATAATAATATGATTCCAAAAGAAGTTGACCGGTTTGTCTGTCATTTCAACAGTGTTGGTAAGTGGTAACTCGTTGTGTATAGTGGCGGTAGCAGACTGTGCAACAGTACTAATGTATAGGTTGATGCCTAGATAGAGCATCAGCAACATTGCAACATTCTCTTTCCCAGGCTTGTAAAACAATCAACAACGCTTAATTTTGGCGTTCGAATTTCCATCTGAGACGGCGAAAGTTAGAGGTTGGTAATCCATGAAAATATTTGAATTTTTTCACGACTTTTAAGTACTTTCTAAGATTTTTTAAGGCCCACACAATAGCAAGATACTCCCGTTCGTTTGTTACAAAATTTAATTCTCTATTGTAATAAAAGGATTCAATTTGATTTTATATTTTATTGAATATTGGAGTTAGCAAAGGTGCCGCTTCCAACGTTCAGTTGAATCTGCGTAGAGAGACGGTTATGCATATGCTAAATGTTATGCTAAATATTATGCTAAATCTTACATATGTAATTATGCTCTCTTAAACTGGAGCGCTATGTAACAGAATGCAGACACGTGCACATTCTGTGAGCGCGCCGATCGACTCTCTTTATGTAAACATTGTAACGGAGTCGATCGACTCTCTTTATGTAAACATTGTAACATTGTAACGGTGTGTTCACTCTTGGTACAGTAGATATTTAATACGAGTATGTATGCATACTACATCTCCCTCCTTTTGAAAAATAACGTAACATTATGAAGTTATTTTATAAGCTTTTACTTAAAAGACTAATTTTTAATTAACAAAGGAAGATTTTCATTTCTTTTTTTTTGTTGTGTTTTTTTTAATATATTAAATTACAAAGAATATTTGAATGTAAAGAAGTATTTTTGTCATAGCATGGCCATACTAATTAAAATTATGAAATAAACATTTTTAACCTATCCTTATGTACTGTTTGTTTTTTGTTTATATTATTCGTTATTATAATGTTATTTCTATCTCCTATTTCCGTTACTGTATACGGACCAGTATATTTATATTCTAATTTGTGACCTGTTTCATTGCTTAATAAGACTTTATCACCTACAGATATATCTATGTTTTTTATTTTCTGATCATATAATATCTTATTATTTTTCTTATTTTCTTCTATCATTATTCTAGCTCTTTTATATGTTACTTCTAATCTATATTTAATTTCCTTAGCATAGTCATCTATATTATATATGGTCTCTATATTATCTATACTATTAAATTGTTTTTAAATTATTTGTTTTACCAAATACTAACTCATATGGACAGTAATTATGTGCCATTGAGGGGGTCGTGTTGAAACAGAAAACGAAGTATTGTAGCCATACATCCCAATCAGTTTTATCAACCGATATATTGTATATGAGCGTATGTATTCATTGAAAGTTCTATAACTACGTTCTATTGTTCCAACTGTCTGGTGGTGGTGTGCCGTAGATGTTATATTTTTAATTTCTAAGTATTTGCATAAATCATTTATAATTGAATTCTTATATTCTGTTCCCATGTCGGTAATGAACGTCTTCATTGGACCATACTTCAGAATAAATGATTCAAAAATTGCTTTAGCGACAGTGTTCGCGTTCTTATTTGGAACTGGTATAGCAACTAAATATTTAGTTAGGTCACATATTAGAGTGACTGCATATTCATTGCCATTTTCAGATTTTGGTAGTGGGCCAATAGTGTCTACTATCACCCTGTCGAAAGCATTTATTGGCGTATCCGTTATTATCAATGGGGTCTTATTGTGCTTGGTTATTTTAGCTTTTTGACATTTTTGACATTTTCGTATGTAGTCAGTAATATCTCGAGTCATACCTTTCCAAAAATAATGTCTCTTGACCTTGGCCATGGTTTTTGAAATGCCTATATGACCTCCTTGTATTGGATCGTCATGGAATTTAGACAGTATAGCTTCTTTCTCTTTTTGATTTTCTATAAGGGTCACCGGGTTGAGTAGCGCTACTCTTAATGTATTCAATATCTTATTGCCCATTTGTTTGAAATTAACTATTGAAACATTTTCAAAGATATTTTCCCACGGTGCCATTTTGAGTTGGCTGATTTTGTTTATACCGGCTTGCATTTCAAGCCTTTGGAAAAATTGACCTAAGTCTAGGATTCCATTGGTATATAAATCGCTAACATCGTATCTTGCAGTAATTTTTCTACCATGCTTAAATAAACATTGCGTATGTTTTATATGCAAGGTCACTACTCTACGTAATTCGTCGTTGTTTGTGATTACATATACGTTGGGCTTAGAAGCTTTCTCTATAGGTTGCGTAGGCAATTCTATTTCTTTGTTATCCGCGCGGATTTTCTGTCTATTTTGATATCTAGTAGTGACTTTCATTATATTTCCTGTAATGTTTTGTAGATCTTTAATAGTTATTCTTGATAACGCATCAGCTACATGATTGTCTTTCCCCTTCAAGTATTCAACTGTGAAATCATACTCTTCTAATTCTAGCCTCATACTTGTCAGTTTAGAACTCGGATTGATCATTGAGAATAGATATATTAATGGTCTGTGATCTGTTTTAATTGTAAAGTGTTTTCTATAAATATATGGTCGAAAATGTAATATTGCCCAGTGAATTGCAGCTAATTCCTGCTCAGTTGTACATTTATTACTTTCTCCTTTACTGAAAGCTCTTGATGCATATGCAACGGGAAGTTGTAGTCCGTTATGGTTTTGAGTTAAAACCGCTCCGCACGCTTGCTTACTTGCATCAGTAATTATAAAGAATTCTTTGCTGAAATTAGGATATTGTAACAAAGGAGGTTCCATGAGTTTTGTTTTTAAATATTGGAATGCGTTTTGGCATTCGTCTGTCCATTCGAAAGGAACATTTTTTTTGCATAATCTTGTTATGTGTCGTGAATATTCGGCGAAATTTTTTATGAAACGTCTATAATAATTGCAAAATACTATGAAACGTCTAGCGCTGTCCGCATTGTGCGGCTTAGGGTAATTCATAATGACATCATATTTCTTGTTATCCGGAAGTATTCCTTTATCTGTGCATTTATGACCGAGAAAAGTCACCTCATGCATAAAAAATGAGCATTTTTCTGGATGTAACTTTAGATTGTATTTCCTGCATTTTTCAAAAACGTCTGTTAAGTTTTTAAGCATATGTTTTTCGGAACAACCTATAACTATTAAGTCATCCATATAAAGGAATGCTTGTGAAGGTTCTAATCCAGAGAATGTTATAGTCATCATTCTCTGAAATGAATTAAGCGCTATTTTTAGACCGAAAGGTAGTCGCGGGAAGGGATACGATCCATTGCTCGTTGAAAATGACGTTATATCTCTTGAACTTTTTTCGAGTTCAATTTGATGAAAGCCTGACATTAAGTCAAGGCATGAAAAATATCTTGCTCGTCCAAGTTGATCCAAAATATCATCGATTATTGGGAGTGGAAATTTATCGGACAGTAATTTTTTATTAATTTGACGATAGTCAATTACTAATCGAAATTTCTTTTGTTCTGAACCTGGAGATGGTTTTTTAGGGACAAGTAATAATGGGCTATTATATTCAGATACAGATGGTTCGACAATCCCTTCGGTGATCAATTTTCCGACTTGTTTCCGTATTTCGTTCACCTGACTGTGTGAGCTTCTAAAGTTCTTTACCATATATATATATATATATATATATATATACACTGGTTCATCATGTTTTAATCTCAGTTTTTGTTTGTAAAAATAATTTGTGCTTATTGGTTCAGATTCCAATCCGAATATATGATTATATTGGGTTCATAAGCTTGAAAGCTGTGATTTTAATTGTGGAGGAAAGTTTTTTTTTAGTTGAGATAATACAGATTCTTTTCTATTGTCTAGATTAGTTTTGACTACTTCGTAGTTCGATAGTGATTCATACGCTAAATTATTTGTACTGACTACTTGATCTTTATTTGTTGTATTGAGTAGTCTTATAAAAGAGTTTTTAGATGTTGCTATGGTACTTGCTATGTACATATATACCATGCTTAATTTCTTGATTTGGAATCAATACACTGTCTTCTTTTGAATTAAGATCTATTTTTCTAATAACTTGGGATCTTGCTGGCAGAAGTATTGAGTTGTTGCCAGAACTGTATGTTATTGGAACATAAATTGGAAATTTTAAGTTATTAGGTCTAATCAGATGGCTTGAAGTCTAATTGACAGTTGTATTTTTTAATAAAATCGATTCCTAATATGCCATCACAAGGAATAGCGAATTGTAAATCCACGATATGAAAGTCATGTGGGACTATGTACTTAGTGGTCTGTATCTCAATAGAAGTTAACCCCTTGGATTTGGTTACCTCTTGACTTATTCCTTTTATGTTTATAATATTGTCTAATAATTGTCTTGTATGTCATGAAAGACATCAGAATTTTCTTTAACTTTTGAGCGAAGCTACCGCAGCGTACGAAATAATAGTGGTCAAGTGTTTGTAAACAATAATAAGAATAGTGTATGTAAATAAATGCTGTTGTTGTTGTACGCTAAACAACAACAAAAATTTGTTTTCTATCAAATAGAAAATAAAATTATCTGTCTGAAAAATATATGTTTGTATGTGTTATCTGCATTATCTTCACATACATATATTGTGTGCTAAACATTGCATATGCGTAAAAACACCAGCCGTGCGAATAAATAGTGGTCAGGGTTCGTATAGTTGTGGCCTCGATTCGAGTTGCCACGGCCTCTTGAGTTTCCTCTATATTGGCCTCGGCCATTATTGTTTTGGGTATTGCTATTGTAATTATTGTTGTGACTGCGAAAGTTACCTCTATAACTTTCCACGGCGCTGTGAATTATTGTTGTTATATAGGACAGTGTTTGGCTGTCCAACCGGACAACAATTCTGTACAACAATTTATAAATTTTGATACGGCCTCATTCATAGTATTGAAGGTACCAGCTTGCATGATAAGTTTTACCTTATTAATTGTGCAATTTTTAGTCATTGCTTTGACTGCATGCTGAGTGGAATAACATCTGGATAACTCTAAGGGTACACCGTCTGTTATATATGCACCTTCTAACATTTTTGTCATCTGCTCAACCTCTATTGTGTACTGGTTAGCAGTTTTATTGCGTTGCTGAAGGTTCATCAGTTTTGCCGATAATACTTCTACAGTTTTGCCTTTGACATTGCTTTTTAATCTGGAAATGACTTCAGCTATTGTTGTTTCTGAACTAACTAAATTTCTGGCGACACCTTTTAGCCTTGATTTTATTATAGAAACTGCTAATTGTTCGTGTTCGCCTTTTATAAATTCCAAAATTTGCAAAGCATCAATAAAACTTTGTAAGTTTTCAGCTTTACCATCAAAAACTGGTACAAGCTTAGTTGCTGTATTAAAAAAATCTATATTAATTTGCGCCATTGTGATGTTGTTGCTTGGTTTACTCTCAGTCATGATTGAAGAAGTATCAGAATCTGTAGAACTATCCAGATCTGACATCAAAACAGCTGGAATAGTAAGGTTATCTAAGTCCTGCTCTTCTATTTTAGAGTTTGTCTCAAGCTCTTCTGAATTTATTTGGTCAGTGCCTGTGTGTTCCTTTGATTCCGATTTATCACCAGTTTCAAATGTTAGAGAAAAGTTAAGTATGGTTGGTACTAATATATCTATATTAAATTTTAGTTTAATTGATATTAAATTAGATCGTAGTCTGATCAAAAATTTGGATACTTGGGACCAATGATCTTGATTTAATTTTTCTTTCTGACTATGTATTACAATAGTGTACGTGCTTCATTAAAGCAATTTACTTGTATTTCTACGTGTTTCCTAATAGTAATTCTTTGAATTGGCCTGTTTTGTGTAAGTGACTTATATGATTTATCAAAGTAAATTTTTATGTTATTTATTTCTTTATATAATTCCTTCCATTCCATTATTTTATGGATATGAACTCTTTCTTTAAGATAATACTAAACTTAACTCTATCATATGTTTCTCTAATTGCCTTTACTGGGGGCGGCGTTTTATTAGTATATAATAGCCACTTGATGTGTGCTATTCTTTTATTTATTTTATTTTTAAGACCTCCGCGTTTGCCCATTGCCTCACTCTGCTCACTCAGTATTCTTTGGTTTTCTCCAGTCTCCAATCTCCCGCGCACGAGGACGGTTTTCCTCTCACGCTTGTTGTTGCTGTTGTTGTTGTTGTTGTTGTTGCTGCTGATCTCCCGCGCACGTGCTGCTGCTGCTGCTGCTGCTGCTGCGTGTGCTGCGGATGCTGGCCGTGCTGCTGCTGCTGCTGTGTGTGCTGTGGATGCTGGCCGTGCTGCTGCTGCTGCTCGTGATGCTCACTGTTTGTTGTAACTTGGACCATTGAAAATGGTCAAAAAAGGGTATACGTTAGTATAGTAACGGGCAGAAGGAGGCGTCGGAGACCCCATAAAGTATATATATTCTTGCTCAGGATCACTAGCCGAGTCGATTGAGCCATGTCCGTCTGTCAGTCCGTCTGTCCGCCTGTCTGTCTGACTGTCTGTCTGGATGAACGCGCCGATCTCAGCTATTATAAAAGCTAGGGACACCAAATTTAGCATGAAGATTCCTGTATACCATACGCAGATCAAGTTTATTTTCAATTTCGAATAACACGCCTACCGCCCCCGCAAACCGCCAATTTTGATTTACATGGTTTACTCATTTTTTAACGTTCTGCTTTAGCATAAATATAGATAAATACTATATGGAGTTATCCTCCAAATTGCAATTCGATCGGACAATTAACACTGAAGTTATTAGATAAACCATTTCGACCCTTCGACCAGCAAAGAAGTTGTCGATGACGTCAGAACTAAATTACTTGCGTAGGAAAGAAAAGGACAAACGATGCGAGCGCGAAGCGCGAGCTGTTTCTCGACTCTACTTTTCCATGCACATGTCAATTACCGAAAATACATGTGCATAAATATATACTAATACTCAACCAATAGGTGGCGTGGTAAATGAATATGAATGTATGCAAGTATTTACATGCTTGTGTACATATTCATAATATTCATAATATGCTTACGTGCACATATGATTATTATTTAATAATTCATATTTTAGGGTCAGTAAAAAATATAAAACTATAAAATGCAATGAAATAAATATTAATTTTGATTACTCGATTTATTGCAAGTTATCGATATTGGCCAATTCAAAATTTATAAAGAATAAATATATGTATACTGCTCACACCGCCCTTTGCAGACTTGCGCTAGGAAAATTGCGGCGATAAATTATTGACAACGTATCGAAATTGATGCAAGGTAGCAGCGCACTGCAGTGTTATGATTAATTTGTAGCTTGCGATTAGTATTATACAATTAGATACTTTTTATAGCAACATACGTCCAAGGGTATCCCACTGTCGCGTGGTGCTCGACTGCTGCTCTCGTTTTATATATATATATAACAATAATATATATATATATATATATATATATATATATATATATATATATATATATGTGTGGCTCGTCCTGTCACGGTCGCCATGTAATAAAAGGATTCAATTTGATTTTATATTTTATTGAATATTGGAGGCAGTAAAGGTGCCGCTTCCAACGTTCAGTTGAATCTGCCCTTTACATTCTTTTCTTAGGATCTAAGTAAGCCTAAAGCTTATCGCGGAGAGAGACGGTTATGCATATGCTAAATGTTATGCTAAATATTATGCTAAATCTTACATATGTATGTAATTATGCTCTCTTAAGCTGGAGCGCTATGTAACAGAATGCAGACACGTGCACATTCTGTGAGCGCGCCGACTCTCTTTATGTAAACATTGTAACGGAGTCGATCGACTCTCTTTATGTAAACATTGTAACATTGTAACGGTGTACAGTAGATATTTAATATGTATGCATACTACACTATCCTTTGGAGTTGTTGGTATTATGGTTCTCGGTTTTCCGTCCTGTGATTGGACAGCGCCAAAACCAAAGAAAGAAGCCTCTGTTCTCAAACCAAATGCCTTCTTGTAAACTGGTTATGGGTACATCACATTTTCAGGCGAACGAACCTCTTTCTGTTTCTCAAATGCGTGACACTGTCATTCGTCAAAGTGGGTTGCCCTGCGCTCACTTCGGTTTTTGACTTTGATCACGCCCCTTTCCGCGCCCGTAAATCGATAAAAACGAATTCCAAGCATTTTTGGTTGGCACAAATACTACCAAGGCCTAAACGATTTCTAAAGATTTAGTTATGATAGGGTAATTAACAAATAAGTTTTTTAGAAAACAATTATAAAAGTCAAAGATTTCAAAACAGCTCCCAGAAGTTTGCAGCACAAAATACGCTAAAAATGGAAGATTATTATTTGATAAATCGCTTTATTCTAGCGGGTATTGCACAGTCGAGCACACTTCACTGTACCTTTCGTTCTTGCTTGAATTGATCTACTAGGTCCTCTAACTCGCTATTAGACATATGGTATAGTATGCCTTAACACAAAGAATAACGGATTTAAACTGTATATATTCTGAATCAGCATCAACAGACGAGTCGAAACCTTTATTTGCTATCGGCCGGTGGTAACATCATGATTCACCATGCAACCGTGACGACTAATCAAGAGAAGAGCCAATAGCTAAGTGGTTAAAGTGGCGGATGGAAATTTTAAAGGCTTGTGTGTGTTGTGGCGCGCGTTCGATTCTCATGTGCAACGTTGTTGCATCTTTTCATTTTATTTATTATTAATCTTATTTATTTTCTTTATTCTAATAAACTAAAACGATAGCAGCAGCCGAGAGGGCTGTGATATACAAATCCGCTACTTCTCTTATTAAATTAAATTCCAATTAAAAATCGTTTTTCCTCAGTTTGATTTCATTGATTTTGATTTATTTATTAAACAATATTAAAGACAAACAAATTATAATAATTATTTTACATTTAATATAAATAATTATTTTTAAATAAATTTTAATAATTATCAACATTAACGTCAACATTATTGGCATTAGACATAGCTCACTTAGCCACTGTACAACTCTCGAGCAATCGAAGATGGGCATTCGATTCCCCGGGTGCCTCACATTTTGTGTTTTCATATTTATTTATTATTATTTTATTACTTTGGTGGCTGGCTCGAGGACAAAATCAAGTAAAATAAATACAATTTGTTTGTATTTTCTTTTTATTCCGATATATTCCGGTTACACTGCGGTAACCGTCTTCAGGGCTAAAACATAAAAGGGCTAAAAAACAAAAGTACAAAATGGGATTGGTAACAATATCTTTTTAAAAACTACAATAAATAGAACAATACTAAATTACATACATTTTTTTCACGTCTGCTCTTGCGGGCGCGAAGTTCCTAACTGGCTTATTAAGTAAATATCTGTATATGTGAGCGCAGTTTTCTGTGTCCGTTTTGTAGTTTAATCTATCTTGTGTTGGTGTCCTTATTATGTGTAGCATTTCGAGAGTGTAACGTTTAGAATAGTGTTGTTCTTGTTGTAATGTTGTTGTTGCGTCAAAGTTCGGAAAGTGATGTTTGTTTGCACAGTGGGTCATAAGAGCTGTTTTTTGTGTTGTACTTTGGTGTCGTAATTTAAAATCAGATTTGTGTTGTGTTAATCTTGTTTTCAATTTCAGTTTTGTCGTTCCTACGTATACACCATTGCATGTTTCTGTACTGTTGCCACTGCAAGGAATTTTATAAATCACAGTGTTTTTGTCTTCTGGATCTATTTTGGACTTAGTATTATTATAAAAATATTTTTATTTGTGGAACGGCTTATGTGCTATTTGTATTTCTGTATTATTGTAACAATCGGATCTCATTAATCGTTCTGATAATGTTGGTACATAGATTAGAGATCTGTATGATTTCACTTGTCCATTTGTAGTTTCTCTTGGTGTTTCCTGATATTTTTTAATTAGTTTTTTGATTAGCGTTTATGGAAAGTCATTTTCTGTATGTTCCAACGACAAATTTAACTGACGAACAGACAAGTATCGTAAGCATTTGACTAAGCGAGAGGACAATAAGTATTTGTATGCATTTTTAGCGCGTGCCAAAACTTGTTACATTTGCTTCGTCTTGATTTTTTGTCACGAGCTAAAAATGCATATTGTGTCTTCTCGCTCTGGCTAATGTCTCCACGCATGTGTAAATGCCTAATGCCATATGTATATATATTTGTATAAAATTATATTATATTCTATAATATTTTGTACTTTTAGTTGGGGCGATAGCGGTGCAGGATAGGATATGCTCTTACATAAGATTTATTTTTTATGAGGTATAAGTATGATTTAATGAGCCCTTATACGAATATATTAATATATTAACATATATTTATATTTAACTGGCTAAAATATCCTTCTAGAAATATCCACGGAGTAAAGAAGAACACTAAAAGGTGTCACAGAGCAGCATGTTAATAAAAAAATTAATAAAGTTAATAATCATTAACATTTTTTTTCAATAAGACATTCCCAAAATCGCAACGCCGCAAAAGAGTAGGCCGAGCGCCGAATATGAAGTGGAATGAAATGGATAGAGTATAAGTTTAATAAAGGTGTTAGAGGAAAGTTACCACCAGATGTGGCATGAATAGGGTAAGAATGATTATTTTTAAAGAGGACTGTTTGAGTTCTGTCATTCCAATAGCTCACAGTTTCTAAGGACAGTAAAATCAGTTTGAGCAGTGGCTTACTAAGTGAGTTTGCACAGTAACAAAATACGCAAACGGGAATACCGTTGGGTCCTGGCAAGAAAATTGGTTTTACCGGATGAAGATCCCTAATAAGGGAACTTTCGTTCAGGAGTTGGGTAAAAATACCATTCGAACTGGGAACATTATATGGATAAACAGCAGCAATTTGTATAGCAGATGAATAAGTCGTTTGAAAATTTTTTTGCAAATATATAGGCCATAGCCTGATCTGTGTCTGCATCAGTATTTTCAAATGATAATTTAGAAGGAAATACAGCAGACTTACGCTACGGGGGCTTACTCGAAATGTAGGATAGATATACGGAACACAGTTATCAATGAAAAAGTTTGGTGCATTATAATATACATATATTTATCGCAACTGACACATCAGTGGATAAATAGAGAGCAGACCAATCAAATTCAGATATTAAAGTATTCAACCTTACAAAAGCTGCACATATTTTAATGGTTAACGATACAAGTTCCAAAATCAAAATGTATTTCGAAAGTGGGGTGATAAGGATCTACTGGTAGAGAAAGTGGATGGGTCCTGTGTAGATTTACCCAGGCGGATCAGAGGCAAAGCATAGAATCAGCGTTGGGGCGGTGTCTACGGAGTGCCTGGTTGATCGATCAGCAGGATTGGGATGCTAGCAGGCAAAGACTTCTCATTACGAGCGGATTTCTTGCGTTTAGGAGACTCAACCTACAATTTTGGGTTGTTAAACGTCGAGTCCAAGGCAGAAAAATTTTTAGCCATTTCACTAAACGTGCCGGAAAGCTCTCTCTTCGTTCCTTGTCTGCCGCATAAACATGATCATGTCATCTTCCACCTTCCGACATACATCACAGCAAGAGCGCAGACCAGTTCGCTTGGCTACAGCATCAGCCGTTATGGCTGTTTGCCGGCACATTTTATGTGCGCTACATTTTCACAAAGCCAACATAAAACAGTTGGCTCAGCGGAAGTTACCTGCTTTTTACAGGATTGCTAAAAATAGACAATACCTTCCATTTTAACGAGGTTCTACTATTCCAAGCAAAAGCAACCGCAAATTAAAATAAGAAGAGAAGATAGTGAGCGAGCGTTAAAGCGATATAAGTGCAAGCACTAAACTATTGTAGTAGAGAGCAAATAATGTGTGGGCGCGAGAGAACGTTAAGCACACACACACTTAAAGGCGTGAGAGGGAGAGATACGAATGTTAGTATTAGAGCTGCAGCAAACTGCAACAGTAACTAGCAAAAGCAGCACGCACAAAAGAAAATATAGAAATACGCAAGTAGCTAATACACAGAAATATGTAAGTTTAAAATAAAATAGAACAAAGTAGATTTAACAACACCAGGCATACACGCGTGAAAGTGAACGAGAATCAGAACAGAATGTTAATAAACTTTAATGTTAGAAACTAACGCCGATTGTTTGTGCAAAAAGAATAGAAAGGGGGAGCAAAACAATAACCCGTCCGTTCCCTTTGAAGTAAAGGAAGAGATATTGACACTTTGTTAAGGCTTGTTGGGTGTAACACGGCAAGTCAAAAATTTTTTATATTTTTTTTTTAATGTACAATAGATGATTAAAGTCAACGAAATCAATGCATTACAATTAAAAATTAATCTTCCATCACGTGGTTTTCAAAAAGTGGCTTCTGTCTGTGTGCAGCGTGCGAATACCTAAAAATTTTTTTAACTTGAAAACGAACAATTGCCCATAACCGGTATTAACTCCATAAATAATGCTAATCAAGAGTTTTAAGGTTTTTATTTTGTAAAAAAAAGTCTTAGTTCCTTTTTTTTTCAGTTCGAATATCGCATTCGATATCAGAGAGTTACCCACATACTTATAACCAGTATACTCGTATAAACGGTCGAACGACCTTTCTTTCTGCTTTAAAATCTGTTCCCAAATAACGGATCCATTAGCATTTGAATTTGTTCAAAAATTATTTTGTGAACTAGCCAATTGCATCTGCAACCTCTACTATTGTTGTTTCTATTTTTGTATACCCAGATTCATTTTTATATGACGAGTTTTTATTAAAGAATGGCAGTTGAACTGTAAGCAGGGGTAAGAAAAGTAGTGTTCATTGAGCATGCTCAGTAAAGAATAAAGTGCCAACCCTTATATTCTTGTATTCAGTTTTTGAGTGCGAGAAATCGATTGAAAAGTAATTCTGGAGTTTTTTAACGAAATATGTTTTCATTAATATTTAAATATGTAAAAATTTAACATTAAAGTAATTAAGTAAAAATGTATTGTCTAATCAAAAGTGTTAACATTTTTGTGCAATTATAAAGAAAAAAGAACGAACTGCTTCAGAACGGATTAAGACATCCGAAATTAATTGTATATAAAAAAGGGTAGGTAAAACAACAATTTATTGGGTAACTTTTCTTAAAGATACTAATTTATTTATAATAAAAAGTTAAAAATAATAAGAATGCACAAAATATTGATTTAACAATAACATTATTATTAATTTTTATAGTCTTCAAATATTTAGACATCATGGGAACGGTTTTAAGTTTTAATCCACGGGAAAGACATCCCATATATTCGTCACAGCCAAGTTTTCCTTATAGTCACTCCACTGATGTTCAAACTGAAAAAAATAATGATAATACAGGTTCAATTGACTCACATTTGAATAATTTTTCATATGAACAATTAAACAACGCTAAAAATCGTGAAAATAAGAAGTCACTTTCACATCAAATATCACATAATGGAACAGGACATCCAACTACAATTAATATGCATTCACAAATAAGCACGCACAACTTTAACAACCTAACAGTTTCATCTAAAGATACAATCAACAATGACCTAGACTCCCATAATGAAAACTCAATTGTTATATCAGAGAAAAATTCAATCGAAAAAAGCTTAAAGAAACACTCACTATTTATTAATGCCCTGACTTGGAAAAAGCTGTCTACATCACATAATAAGAAAAAAATCGAAAATAAAAATAAATGCGCGAATATGCCTTCAGCATGCTTCAAAGGCCAACTTCTTGAATCTTCGTACTCGTCCTCTGCTGATAAAAATAAAAATATTCAACTCCATTGCAATCATATTGAAGAACATCAGCAGCAGCATAACTGCTATCAAAATCAGGCCAATCGAGAACTCCCATTTTA
The DNA here is from genome assembly GCA_018904035.1 of Zaprionus ornatus. Taxonomy (NCBI): domain Eukaryota; kingdom Metazoa; phylum Arthropoda; class Insecta; order Diptera; family Drosophilidae; genus Zaprionus; species Zaprionus ornatus. Next base: position 1,402,088 of record JAEIFZ010000194.1, read on the forward strand.
CCCGTCAACAAAAACGCAAAGGACGTCAACAGCAAAAGAATTGGGCAGAGTTAATAATACGAATTCAATAACAAGTCACAATAAACTAATTCAGAAGCAACCCTTAGCACTAACACTGCCCCAGCAGATACCGACTACAGCAATTCAAATTAAAAATACGAATCACATTCCCCGAAAAACTGTAATTCAGGTAAATGTTTCTTAACTTATTGATTGTACCCAGCTTCTATAAAGCTTATCATTTTAGGCGTCTACATCTGAGTTATTGAAGTGCTTGGGCATGTTTCTACATTACCGATGTCATAGGTTAAACAATTTTGATCCTGGGGATGCAGTCATGTGGCTAAGAGCTGTTGATCGTAGCCTTTTATTGCAAGGCTGGCAGGTAACATTATAATAAATACGAAAAGTACACTGTAACATACTCGTATGTCTATTAAAGTATTCGAGTAAACAAATCATTAATAAAATCAGTTTCTGTAAAATATAAATATAAGCATGGAGTTTATAAAGTATATACTGCATTCATATACTATTTTAAGTTGATTTGAGCTACGTCGCTAAGTCTGTCCGCCTGTAATTATTAACCTTTAGTTCAATTATTGTAATTTCCACATACAGCAATTAAACTTACCACATCGGTAATACTCTGATATAATTATAACTATTCTTTATACCCTTGGACCATTGAAAATGGTCAAAAAAGGGTATACTAACTTTGTGCAAATGTATGTAACGGGCAGAAGGAGGCGTCGGAGACCCCATAAAGTATATATATATTCTTGCTCAGGATCACTAGCCGAGTCGATTGAGCCATGTCCGTCTGTCTGTCCGTCTGTCTGTCTGTCTGTCTGAGTGAACGCGTCGATCTCAGCTATTACAAAAGCTAGGGACACCGAATTTAGCATGAAGATTCCTGTATACTATACGCAGATCAAGTTTATTTTCAATTTCGAATAACATGCCTACCACCCCCGCAAGCCGCCAATTTTGATTTACATGGCGATTTACATTCGAAATACTCATTTCTTAACGTTCTGCTTTAGCATATATATAGATAAATACTATATGAACTTATTCCCAAAATTGCAATCCGATCGGACAATAAACACTGAAGTTATTAGATAAACCATTTCGACCCTTCAACCAGCAAAGAAATTGTCGATGACGTCAGAACTAAATTACTTGAGCATGAAAGAAAAGGACAAACGATTCGAGCGCGAAGCGCGAGCTGTTTCTCGACTCTTCTTTTCCATGCACATGTCAATTACGGAAAAACATGTGCATAAATATATACTAATACTCAACCAATAGGTGGCGTGGTAAATGAATATTAATGTATGCAAGTATTTACATGCTTGTGTACATATTCATAATATGCTTACGTGCACATATGATTATTATTTAATAATTCATATTTTAGGGTCAGTAAAAAATACAAAACCATAAAATGCAATGAAATAAATATTAATTTTGATTACTCTATATATTGCAAGTTATCGATATTGGCCAATTCAAAATTTATAAAGAAATACCGATCTGTACAGCTCACACCGCTTTTTGCAGTCTTGCGCTAGGAAAATTGCAGCGATAAATCATTGACAACGTATCGAAATTGATGCAAGGTGGCAGCGCACTGCAGTGTTATGATTAATTTGTAGCTTACGATTAATATTATACAATTAGATACTTTTTATGGCAACATACGTCCAAGGGTATCCCACCGTCGCGTGTCGCTCGACTAGCTTGAAAAATTTCTACATCGTACAGTACAAAAATATGTCCTTTTTTATTGCTTAAATAAAACGTATTTTTGATATAATTTTAACAAAAATTTTTCTTAAAGTCGACGTAAACCCATATAAGTTATGTACAAATCGGTTTCCCAATTATTGGATTCGATTTCACAGGCCCACAAAAAAGAGTGGCATGATCTGGTTTTGCGGCATATGCAGTTTTATGTATTTTGGGTCGCTGAATCCGAATCCGGGGTCAGAATTTCGACATCACGTTTAGACTTCATCCTAACTGCAAAAAACTGAAAAACCTTTAAATCCCCAAAAAGATATTGAATCCTGATCTAAGCATGCGATATATATTTTAATATGTATTTTGACCCTCTTACCACGTCTTTATTTCTAAAATTTTGAATTTTGCTAATTTGGAATTTTGTTATGAAGACTAAAATACATGTAAAAACATATATTGCATGATCAGATCAGGATTCTATATCTTTAGGGGGGTATACAACGGTTTTAAGTTTTTTATGGTTAGGTCAAAGTCCAGACGTGTTGGCAAAATTCTGACTTCAGATTCAGCGACCTAAAATACAGGGACACATTCTTTTTGTAGGTCCGTGTAGTATATAATATTTTTGTACATAATATTTTTGTACAATTTTATGATAATCAGACCAGATAATGTACCATATGTACACATAGCTCGCAATCCAATTAAGGTTTTTGTATGAAGAACAATAGAATAAAAGAATACGGTGAAGTATGCATTGTTCCGCTGCAAAGAGAGTCGGCGCTCGTCTTGCTCTTTTTGCCGCTGAGCGCGCAATTCGCGTTGGCTCATTTTAGAACGATCGATTTGTTCGTTGTCTATTTGTTTTGTAGTTTTACTTTATTATTCCACACACAGAAAGATATCAATTTAACATTGCCAATAGCGTCTCTTTCGCTTTCGATTTATTTATTTATTTTATGTTATTAACTATTTACTTCACTAAAATCAAGTGATTTTATACGGAGCTCGATGAAAACACGTCTGACTTCGTTGAAGACTTGATTCTGAATATCAAGGAAATATATGTAGATGAAACATTAGACAAAAAGAGTTTTCTCCAAAACATGAAAGTTATGTATCTTCTTAAGAGTCATAAGCTCACGTGCTCGCTTCCTTTTGGCCGACCATTTTTCTATTGCGACTTCGCTTTCCTCCTGCATACGCAAAACTGACTTTGAACTATGAAAAGTCCGAGCAAAAGAATTCTATTAAATTTTCTTCGCCAACTTAATTTCCTTACGCAAATTTTGCACTACATGTGCCTTTGTTCCGCATTCTGTCTTGCAAACCACAAGTAACCAACCAAGGGGGATGCAAGAAACTCGCAGCCGAAATCAAAACCCAGCATAGCTGGGTATTTTTCAGAGCTTTCGCAACGTATATATACATATATAGCTCATTAATCAGTGCTGGGAACCTGACTGTAATGTCATAAAATTAATCATCAAATGTTAGAACTTATGTTTACTAGCAATTAAGAAATGTAAGTATTTTATTTTATAGGGTAATGTTTTCCTCTTTCAGGACGTAGCATTCATCAACCCAGCGAACGTTGTGTTTGTTTACATGTTGGTACGTGAGCTCGTTAATGGAGAGGAGACAAAAGAAATCGATCTTCAAGCATCTGTACTTACCTGTTTGTACTTGTCATATTCATATATGGGTAACGAAATAAGCTATCCTCTCAAGCCATTTTTAGTTGAAGATTCCAAAGAACATTTTTGGGACAGGTAAGAAAAGAATTTAATTTTTTTAATAGTGAAACCCTGAAAAAAACATGGGCTATCTGTTAATCGCGTTAACAAATCGGCGTGCTCATTAATAAAATGTAATACATTTCCTTGATTTCGACTCTGGATGCGGAAAATTAATATGGTCAATAGATTCGCTTAATATTCGCAAACAAAAGGGTACAAAGAACAGAGAAGGGTAATATGCTTACCACGTCAACAGTCAGTTTTGGCATGCATTGGTTTACATGTATTAATTCAAACATTTTATACCCGCATTCTATAAGGTAGAAAGGTATTTGGACTTTGTGGCTGCGAGAATGAATATTATATACATCTTTGTCTGTCCGTCCGTCAATGGATTGTGTGGCGGACTCTAAGGCCAATGATACTGGGCTAGATATTATGATCAATGAACATTTTTATACCCTGCGATAATTGAAAATGGTTTTAAAAGGGATTACTAAAATTTGGCATAAAGGTTTTTGTAAACAGTACGCAGATCAAGTTTATTTCAAATATTGAGTTTCACTCCTACCGCTACCGCTAATTAAAAATGTAATTTGTATTTTGCAACTCGATTTGTAAGCGTCGTATAAAAGATACAAATTCTGACTTTGACATATAATTAGGTAATTGAAATATCTAGTTGAAATATGTCCTTCAAATCAATCAATCAATCCAATTAGACAAACAACACTCATGTTATTCATTCAATGTATGATCATAATACCAAGTGATTTTGTCAGTTAACAAGGGTTGCAGGCGAGCGCGACCAGCATTATTCGAGAATAATTTGTGTTTTTAACAAATTAAACTACAGTGGATACTCTCCAACTCAACTGATGGTCATGTGGGCTGTGCCGACTACCGTCATGGCCACGGTTTGTACGACAAGGTGTCGTGTGGAGAACAAGCGTGGAAAAACGTGGACTAGAGGAATCCCAAGAATACGAGACAGCGCTGTAATCCCAATAGTTTTGTGATCTGCGGGGGTAGCATGGGTCAAGAGTTATGGCCCCTCAATAAATATAGAAAAATATATAGCATGGCCCGAATAAGTACTCCCCACCCCCCATTATTTATTGCTTTTTCCAAGTTATGTGGGTACTCAGACGTGTTAGGTTAATTTGGACTTGGGCTTATAATGTTAAAATACATGTTAAAACATATACCCAGTGTTGGCCCACGACGCGTCGTTTTGATTTTGCAAACGTTACATTTGAAATGCGTCGTCAATGTCGAAAATACGTTATCTACAACAACAGTCGACAACAGAATGTACAACACATGAAATGTAATGTTTCGTTAGTAAATTTATTGAAATTTTTGAGTGCACGTTCATTATTGTTTTTACTTTTACTAAATAATATTCTCGAAGCGTCGACATTAATTAATTAATTTTATTCTCGACACACAAACGTCGACTCGTCGATAATTGTGTAGTTTACACACAATAAGATGACATACATTGCAATCAATAAATGCAATTTTTCATTTCAGGTGTCTTGTGATTGTTAACAAATTAAGTAATAAAATGCTAAAAATAAATGCAGAACCAGCTTTTTTTACTGAAGTCTTTACTGAGCTAAAATCATGCGGTCAATTTCAAACCAATTCTATAAGGAGATCGTCTTGCGGAGGCGCCTGACGGAAGGATTACCGAAAAATTGTTCTTCGGCTTTCATTGGCTTCACATCAGCAGTCCTTTTAAAGAAATTAAATAAAAGTAGCAACAATAAGAATTTCGTAAATCATTAGAAAATTTCTTTGTGTCACCATCACACTTGTTCAAATAAATATGGAAAACTAAGACATTGAAAACGTTTTAACCTCATTATGTTTACTGTGTAGGGAGGTTTCTCTGGGTATAACTCTTAGGCTGGTCAAGGTCTTTACATAAATATATGTAAATAACTGACACTACTATATATATATCTTTAGGGGGATATTCAACGGCTTAAAGCTTTTTATGGTTAGGTCAAAGTTCAGGCGTGATGGCGAAATTCTGACTTCTGATTCAGCGACCTCAAATACAGGGACACTTTTTTTTTGTAGGCTTGTGTAGTTAATTTTGTATTTCGCGGGCAATGTAGTTTCGATTATCGATTTTATTGTTTTGTTATGTTGGTACACTCTTTTTTGTTTGGTTGTGAGAGGCGTAAAAGTTATAAGTGTTTTGCATACTCGGCGATTTTTTGCTAAATTTTGACCAAAAGAACCGTCGCATGAGCATCGCTCAAGAGCTGTTGAATGACGTCAACGATGACCCAGATTTACTCAAAGGGTCATAACTGGTGACGAATCATGGGTATATGGTTATGATATCGAAACCAAAGACCAATCGTCCCAATGGATGAGCCCAGGTGAGCCAAGACCGAAAAAAGTTCGATAAAATGTCAAAGTTTTGCTCACTGTTTTCTTCGATTACCATGGCGTGGTGGATCAGGAGTTTTTATATGGTCGTACGGTCATTAAACAGTATTATCTTGAAGTTATGCGTCGTTTGCGAGAAGAAATATGATGAATGAATATGAAAACGGCCAAAAACAACACCACAATCATGCCTCAGCCACCATATTCACCAGATTTGGCCCCATGTGAATTTTTTTGTTTCCAAAACTAAAGAGACCTATGAAAGGACGGAGATTTGCAACGATTGAGGAGATAAAGACTGCATCGCTGGAAAAGCCCAAGGCTTTATCGAAAAATGCTTTAAGGTTTGGAAAAACCGTTGGCATAAGTGTATTGTATCTGAGGAGGATTACTTTGAAGAGGACAACATAAATATTGATAAATAAATAAATATTTTTTCTTAAAAATACAAAGTCACCTTATTTTTTGAACACACCTTGTATAATATTTTTGTAAAATTTTATGATAATCAGACCATATAACATATATTCATATAGATAGCAATCGAATTAACGTTTTTGTATGAAGAAGAATAGAATAAAAGAATACTGCTTCTTTGAAACAATTCAACTTATCATCACCAAGCAAAGCCAATCAAAGCTTCATATACTTACGTACATAGTTCAGGACCACTACCCGAGTCAATTAAGCCATGTCCGTGCATCTGTCCAGTGTCAACACACAGATCTCAACTATAAAATATAGAAACAGCGTCTTCATCCGAATTTATTCAAGTCCCTTAAAGTTCTGAGCAGAACTGAGAGTCTTCAGCTCTTCTAAATGCTGAAATCTTAACGTTCAAACAGACAAACAAACTACCGAGTCAATTGAGTACTCGGCTAGTAATTCTGAGCAAGAATATATATTCTTTATGCGGTCTCCCATGCCTTCTTCTGGCTTTTAAATACATTTGCACAAAGTAAGTATATCATTTTTTGACAATTTTCAGTGGTGGAAGGGTATAATTAGAAGAACTTGGGACGACGAATCATCGATTAATGAGATATTTGTAGATGTAACATTGGGTAAAATAAGTTTTCTGCAAAACATGAAACGCGCACACACACAAACAAACACACTACGATTGATGCCATCTCAACAGTCGTTGACATAGCGGGCAGAGCTCTGGAAGAAAACCCGATAGAAAGGTGGTTCCAAGCAACACTGCGTGGTGCTGACGCTAGACATAAAGGAAACTATTTCAATGACAGGATCCTGCAGTACCACACATTGGAAGGAGAAATGAACTACCGAATTACCGCAAGTGTTCCACAGGGATCAGTCCTCGGACCCTTACTGTGGAACGCTATGACGTTGCCGTACGGGTGGTGGCCAAACATATCCACGAAGCCGAGGAGAAGTTGGGGACTGCAGTTTCCACCATTAGGTAGAGCAGGACTTCAGTTAGCGAACCACAAGACGGAGGCTGTGGAGAACATCGAGTTGACAGTGGGCTCTACGATCATCCAATTGGTGAGAGCTTTAAGGTACCTGGGTGTCTATCTAGTCGCAAGGCTTTCCTTTAAGAACACTTAAAAGACGCAAACGCAAGAGCAGCTGAACTTGGGAGACCCCCAAGCAGGATAATGCTCAACACAAGGGGACCCAGGCAAGCAAGGAGGCGGCTCCTTATGGAAGTGCTGAAAGCAACTATGCTTTATGGTGTTCAGATTTTGGCAAAGGCCGCAGAGACCAAGAGCTACCGACGGGGACTCGAGTCTACCTACATACTCGGCGAGTTAAGGGCATGCTTCGGCTTTAGAACGGTATCAGACTATACCGCAGTAGTCATTGCGGGGATGATACCGATCGATCTGCTGGCAGTCGACACACAGGAGATATTTGTCCAAAGCCGTCAATCAAGTGAAGATTCGCAAGAGAAGACTCGCATAAGGAAGCTCCCAGTTAGATATCGATCACTTAAAATGTGGCAGAGGAGATGGAATGCATCTACGAAAAGAAGATGGATATGATGTGAGGAAGTGGGTGCAGAGGAGCCAAGGACAGGTCAATTTTTACCTAACTCAGCTGCTGAGTGTCCATGGCGTTTTCAGGAAGTATCTGCACCGCTTTGGACATGATTCCTCCCAAGAGTGCCCCCTGTGCGCATTGGACGAAGACGCGGAGCACGGGGTATCGCCTGCAAAGCTGTTAGCAATAAACTGAAAGCCGTCGAAGTAGGAATTCTACAGGACCCAGTTTTGCTAGTAAATATAGTAATGGATACTCTATGGCAACCCGTCCAAAAAACCCCTGTCCCCGAATCCCCGCGTGTCACAGTATGCGAGGTCATCGTAGCGGCAAAAAGCATAAAACCCAACAGAACCCCTGGTCGTGCTGGTATCCCAGTAGTTGTAGTTATGGCCTACAAGAACACCAGTATAGCATCCGAAAAGGGAAATGCACGCTCGACGCTCTCAATGCCGTAAAAGATTCGGCCAAGACCGCTCTCGACGGTGACAGTTGGCTAGGCGGCAGCAAGGAGTACTGCGCCATCATTACGTTGGACGTCAAAAATGTTATGAATACAGCAAGATGGCCAAACATTCTCGGGCCATGCGCACCATTGGTATACTTAGATACCTCAGGAGCGTTATTGGCAGCTACTTCAGGGACCTTATACTATGGTACGTCACTGAAGCTGAGCCAAGAAAACACTACGTCTCCGCAGGTGTCCCACAAGAGTCGGTATTTGGACCAATCCTAAGCAACATAATGTACGACGGGATACTGTCCATCAGCAAGCCCGACGACGTGGTGGTAACAGCTGTTGTCAAAATAATATCGAAGCTACAGGATAAGAGCAATGCAGTGATTAGGTCAACCATTAACTGGTGGGAGAAAGTCGGTCTAAGATTTGCTGCGCACAAGTCCGAAGTTTTGCTGTTGAGTAGCAAAAAGGCCGTTAAGAGCATACAGGTCTCGGTTTAAGATGCCCAAATACAGTCCGCCGGATCACTGAAGTACCTGGAAGTTCTATTTGACCATAGATTGACGTTAAAGGAGTATGCAAGATACGCCAGTAGGAAGGCAGCGATATCAGCAGCATTGGCGAGACTCATGCCAAATGTAGGGGGACGCGCGTGCAGTATCACGGACCCTAGCCCAGAGACTGATCAGAGGATTTAGAACAATATCCGCAGATGCAGCTCATGTACTTGCGAGCTCTCTCCGATTGACCTAGTAATAGAGGCCCAATATATAGTCCGAGAAGGTGCTTCCCGGGTATAGCTGATTGCAGACTTAGCGGAATGGGCTGGGTAAACACAAAGTGGTGGACTGCCACTTAACCCAGTCCCTCACCGATCATGGATGCTTCCGGGGGTACCTCTTCAGGTTCTGCCAAGTGGACGCAGCCCAGGGCCTATTCTGCACAGACTCAGCGGAACATATACTACTGTACAGTTCCAAGATTTTTACAGAGATAGAGCTGCTGGAGTCTCGTACTGGAACTCTCCTCAGCCCGAGAATGTTAATGAGCACTATGTTGGTGGACAAAGCCGTGAGAAAGAGGGCACATGGCATCATCATCTGCATGGTGAAACGTGAAACGCCACTAACTAATTAATTAAATTTTCTATACCAAAAATATGATACATATACATTTTAATCAATAAGTGCAATTTTTCATTTCAGGTGTCTTGTGATTGTTAATAAATTAAGTAATAAAATACTAAAAATAAATGCAGAATCAGCTTTTTAACTGAAGTCTTGAGCTAAAATCATGCGGTCAATTAAAAATCACAACAGTCCTTTTGAAGGAATTAAATAAATGTAGCAGCAATAAGAATTTCATGAATCAAATTTCTTTGTGTCGCTATCACACTTGTTCAAATATATATTGAAAACTTAGGTATTGAAAATGTTTTAACATCATTATGTTTACTGGGCTACCATTAGTCAGCGCGTAACTGACAGAAAAAAAAACAACTTAGCCAAGACGCTGCCTCCAGCCACCCTCAAGTGGAGAATACATCCACACTTGCGACAGTAAGTGCAAGGACGAGCCGATTCTATGAAAACTATTATCTATGCAGGATATCTTGCCGTCGGTCCCATTAAAACTACTCTCTATTCAGAATGTCTTGCCATCGGTCCTTTGAAAACTACTCGCTATGCAGTATGGCTTGTAATCAGTGCCATAAAACTACTCTCTACACAGGGTTTCTTGCAGTGTGCTGAATTGTAGTTTTCTTCCCACACATACACACACAGCTGCTCTCCATATGGGTCATTCGTGGTAATCAATAACTTAATTATACTAGCACTTCTGCGGGTCGCTAGCATGAATACGCCACTGATCACAGACAAAGGCCCTAACGATGCCCAAAAGACCACAGCCGCCAATCACACACGCAAACACCGACACACCTGTACACACGACTGTTTCTGCAGCGAGCAGTTTCACTTAACCTTGCGCACGTAGTTTTGTCTTCCTTTTATCTTGCAACATAAAACCGTTTTGATCATTTTTTTTTAATTCACTTTCATGCCGAAGTTATATGTCTAAGTATACTTTACTTACATTTCCTACTACATTGCACCATACGTAGTTCTTTTCTATTTTGCACTTGTCTTTTTGCAAACGCACGTATTTGCCTGTACTTGCCGTTTAAATTTTATCGCATTTGAAACTTACGCCTTCGACGATCATCGTCGTCTTTTCGACCAATGTATGCCTAACACATGCGTATACTTGTGCTTTTGATCCCACTACATTTTAATACTGGAGGCACCTGTGGCCGACCACCTGCAGTGTGTTTTTAGTTCCGTTGGAATCGAAATTTAAAAAATAAATTAATTTTATGTGGAGTGCATTTAAGCGTCACACAAACTTGCTCGGGAAAAAATGGTTTGATTATTTTTTTTCTTCATGGGATACCTGATTTACTTTAAATTTCAAACAAGTCTGGAAATTTCGGACGTACCTCGCAACGTCCCGGAAGAGGCTCGGCCAGAAATATCGCTGTCAGAATCGATTTGTGGTCTTCCGAACTCCTTGTTGGCTGGTTGCGACAATCTCGAGTCCATTGTTAGCGTAATGGCTTCGGCCCACACAGCTTCGATAGGTTATAGTCCTCATCTTCTGGTCGAGGTCGTCCACGATATTTTCCTTCATGAAATCAGGAAATTTCTAGCGTTATCAAGCACCATCATTCCATCATTCGTTCTATCCACGCACATTGTAGGTTTGTAGTGTGTTGTCTGTTGCAAAGTCTCCTGGGTTGTTTATGCTACCACGTTCTAACGATTGTGTACATTGAAACGGAACTGCTGCACCTGTATCGCTCAACGTGGAATCCGTCTACTAGGGTTCTCGTTTGTACTTGTCATATATGGGTAACGAAGTCAGCTATCCTCTCGAGCCATTTTCAGTTGAAGAAAAGAAAAGAATTTAATTTTTTGTATAGTACAAGCCTGCGAAAAAACATGCGCTATCCGTTAACCGCGTTAAAAAATCGGCGTTTTCATTAATAAAATGTAATACATTTTCCTTATTTTGACCCTAGATGTGAAAAATTAATATGGTCAATAGATTTACTCAATATTCGCAAACAAAAGGCGACGTAACATATTTTGCGTTAAGTTTCGGGTAATTCTAAAAGGAACAGAGATGGGTAATATACTAACTAGGTTAACAGTCAGTGTTGGCATTCACTAATTTACATAAATTAATTCAAGCTTTTTATACCCGCAACCTACAAGGTAAAAAGGAATATGAATATTACATACAAGCATCTCTGTTTTTTTGTCTGTATGTCCGTTTTAAAACCTAAGTCTCAGAAATTATAACAGCAATAGCTATCGTATGAAATACCAATATGTACGAGGGTTGCCTTTTATATTTGGGGATTAGAGAACAAAAACATATATTAATTATCGATAATCTCTTTATTGTTTTTCAAAATATTAAGATCTATATACTTTTGCTAGCGTTTGACCCAATTGTCGAAGCACTTTTGCCACTCTGATGAGGTATCTCCAAAACATGCATTCTGAACGCATCAACCGCTTCTTCAGGTGGTGAAAAATGTTGACCTCGTATTTTATTTTTTACGTACGGAAATAAAAAGATGTCATTCGGTGCCGAGTAAGAAATATACGACGGATGACTCATCAAATCGATGTTTTGATGTTTGCTCAAAAATGCAGTAGTTTGAGCCGATGTGTGAGAGCTCGCATAGTTGTGGTGAAGAATGATTCGTCTTTGGTGGTTGAATTTCCTGATTTCTTCGAAGACAAGAATTGACTTTCAGCGTTGTTCTAGTGGTACGATTGCGATTTCCGAAAAAACAGGCGATCACTTGCTTGGGAGTGCTTAGGGTGCGAGCAACTTTTGTTGGATATGGCTCTTCTTAAAACACCCATACAATTGACTGCTGTTTACTTTCCGGCACATACGTGAAAATCCCCGATTCATCACCTGTCACAATGTCATAGACGTGTTACGAAGCACCGCGATCGTATTTTTGGAGCATTTCTTTCGACCAATCGACTCGAGAAGAACAAATTTGTTGACGGTCAAATGATCATGCATTATTGAATGTATGCCGGTCTCATTAATGCCTAAGGTTGTCTCAATCTCACGATAGGTCATATGACGATCTTGCAATATCAGTTGGCGCAGGGCATCAATAGTTTCCGGAATAACAACTGATTTTGGACGACCTTCACGAAATTCATCTTGGAGTGAACTACGACCTCGGTTGAATTCCCCATGCCATCGATAAACACTGGTCCTTGATGGAACTTCATTGCCAAAAAGTGAATTAAGTTCATCGATGCACTGTTATTTGATTAACCCACGTCGAAAGTTGTAAAAAATGATCACACGAAAATTTTCAGGATTTAATTCCATTTTTTGGCGAGTTGAATCATTTAAGTTACTGTAAACAAAGAGCCCTGGTAAGTCCAAACGTTCTTAGTACGTATAGCCTCAAAAATGTCAAGTTTTACGATAGAGATGTCAGTTGCCAGATTGCATCACTAAAATATAAAAGGCAACCCTCGTACCAGTACTTGTGCGGGTCGCTAGCACTCCAATCAACCAACCCAATTAAATAGTTTAATTTTTTAATGCGTATAACAGCATATGCCGTATACCCAGTTTATTAAAATTTTTTTGTGGGCTTGGGTTATTTTTCGAAGACACAACATTTCTCTCTTCCCCGACTTGGTTTCTGTCAAATCATCGCTATAAGAATGTGCACGAAACTTCATTGTTTGCAAAACAGGAAAATCAACAAAAAACATTAGAATATCACGATTTTAGTTTTTAGTACGACTCAAAATTTTACCCATTTAGTCTTCAAACAAGCTTTCAACTGCGTATAATTATTTTAAAAAAAAATTCACTTTTCCCCCCGACATGGTTTCTGTCGATTCATCGCGATCCTCCGATATGCGGTACCGCGATTTTTTTGGAAAGTAGGAATCCAGCTTGGACAGATTCGGCGTACTCATTATTAATATTAATATATAAGATATTCAGCGAATTGGTGACAATGAAAATTCGAAGGAGCTAGATGACTAAGCCGGAACAATTATGTGAATAAGTTCTGAAAGGATAGATGTCAATAAGCAACGGAAATAGACGAAAGCAAATTCAGCCTAGGATTCGATGTTGTCTCCAAATCCCCCACCCTACCTATGACCACTTGACTTGTGGACAGAGATTATGACCACTTGACTTGTGGACAGAGATATATTTAACATTTTTGAACCGTAGATCGATAGAGATCGAAACAACCTGATAGTTGTTAACGAAAGAAAAAAATTTGTTAACACAAATTAACTGTTCCAATTTTTCTTTAACATATAGCACTAACTCATATCTTTCACCGGACGACTATTAATTTTTTTTTTTGTTCTCTTTTAGTTATTCATATCATATTCTATTTATTCATTTTTTTTCATTTTCTATTATTCTTATTTTCTGTGTTTAATTTATTCTTACGAGCTTTACTTTAATGTTTATTCTTATACTCTTTTTATCTATTTATTATTCTTATTTTTGCTTGCATTATTCTCCCACGATCTTTATTTTTAGAATTTATTCCTTTACTCTCTATTCAATTTCTTTGCTTTATTGTTCATTCTTTGCTTTTTTCTTATTATTTATATTATCACTCTTTCGTTTACTCGTTCTTCATCAATTAAATAATTATTCATTTTCTTTTGATTCTCATATTTTGTTGGTCACTTTCTCACTTTTCATACCCTTGGACCATTGAAAATGGTCAAAAAAGGGTATACTAACTTTGTGCAAATGTATGTAACAGGCAGAAGGAGGCGTCGGAGACCCCATAAAGTATATATATTCTTGCTCAGGATCACTAGCCGGCTCGATTGAGCCATGTCCGTCTGTCAGTCCGTCTGTCCGCCTGTCTGTCTGACTGTCTGTCTGGATGAACGCGCCGATCTCAGCTATTACAAAAGCTACGGATACCAAATTTAGCATGAAGATTCCTGTATACCATACGCAGATCAAGTTTATTTTCAATTTCGAATAACACGCCTACCGCCCCCGCAAACCGCCAATTTTGATTTACATTGCGATTTACATTCGAAATACTCATATCTTAACGTTCTGCTTTAGCATAAATATAGATAAATACTATATGAACTTATCCTTCAAATTGCAATTCGATCGGACAATTAACACTGAAGTTATTAGATAAACCATTTCGACCCTTCGACCAGCAAAGAAGTTGTCGATGACGTCAGAACTAAATTACTTGCGTAGGAAAGAAAAGGACAAACGATGCGAGCGCGAAGCGCGAACTGTTTCTCGACTCTACTTTTCCATGCACATGTCAATTACCGAAAATACATGTGCATAAATATATACTAATACTCAACCAATGGGTGGCGTGGTAAATGAATATGAATGTATGCAAGTATTTACATGCATGTGTACATATTCATAATATTCATAATATGCTTATGTGCACATATGATTATTATTTAATAACTCATATTTTAGGGTCAGTAAAAAATATAAAACTATAAAATGCAATGAAATAAATATTAATTTTGATTACTCGATTTATTGCAAGTTATCGATATTGGCCAATTCAAAATTTATAAAGAATAAATATATGTATACTGCTCACACCGCCCTTTGCAGACTTGCGCTAGGAAAATTGCGGCGATAAATTATTGACAACCTATCGAAATTGAAGCAAGGTGTCAGCGCACTGCAGTGTTATGATTAATTTGTAGCTTGCGATTAGTATTATACAATTAAATACTTTCTATGGCAACATACGTTCAAGGGTATCCCACCGTCGCGTGCCGCTAGACTGTTGTCTCGTTTTTGGCTCATTTTGGTTTGCATGTTTTGACTCAAAGCTTCCCCTTTTTGTGGTTCTGTTATTAGCACGTTTTATAGTGTCTTTTTGTTCAGTTTGAGTTGTTTCCATTTGCACGTTCTGACGTTTTTAGGTTACTCTATGATTATTCGAATGCTCTTTTGTTCATCGGCCGCTGTGCGATGGTGAATGGGTGCACCTCTGGCGTCCGGAGTGGCAGTGGCGGCTGTGCTGATAGAAGAGTGCTCTTCTGGCCTCCTCAATGGCTACGGCGGCGGTCAGAGGTGTACTCCTCTGGAATGTGTACGGTGGCCACAGTGACGGAATGTGCTCTTCTGCCTGCGAAAATGTACGCGATGGCTACTCTGCTGGCAGCTGCCCTTCTGGCCGCGGAAAATTGCACGACGGCTTCTCTACTGTGGGCTGATCTCTGGCCAATACACCTGGCGCCTGCGCTGGCGAAGTGGCGTTCCCTGCGTGTAATTTTTACGCGGGTGCAGCGTCGGGTGTCACAGACGTGCACTTTCGAGTCGCGGGGCGGCAAACGAATTCCACTCGCGACTTCCCCGTGGTTTCCAAATTATTATTAACGACAATTTCGAGCACGTCGTGCCCATACGACAGACTTAAATGAAAGAAAGTTAACCTGGCGACAGGTTGTGCAGCTACGGAAATGCTGAACCGAACTTCCCAATACGGCCCTGCATCGTCTGTTGTATGTCGCCCCAAACATGTTAGCATTCTTTAAGGCGTACCTGTTATTCTTTATTTCTATAGCTTCGGGCGCATTTACAACGCCAAAGTGCCATAATTTCGGGCTATCTTATGACGCTTTAGAACGTTCACCAAGAAAAAACATACATACATACATACATACTTACATACATGCATACATACATACATACATACATACATACATACATACATGCATGCATATATACATACACACCCGTGTGGTGGCGGGTCCTAGAATACCACCTCAGCAAGTCACCGCTGGTCGTACGAGGCGACTAAAGGGACACAACGGGGATGGCCTCTCCCCGAAAGGCGCCAGGGAGGCGGAAAGGCCCTGTTTGCCACTACCTTTAGTAGTGGACGGGACGATTCCTTTTCGGGGAAAGGCAAGTAGCTCGCAACCGCCGGCCAATGACCAGGTATCCCCTGGACGGTCCGCGAACACCTGTTCAAAGACTGGCAAACGCGAGAAGGCGAGAAGGTCTTTTGCGGGTAGACTATAACAACCGCATGGGTGATTCCATCAAAATCAAAGTGGTAGGTCCTTTAAGGAATACTCTTACGGTGCAGGCGGTCGGATCCCCAGTGCCGGCGACAGGAAGGGGCGAGCAAGCGGGCCCCTCGTCGTCGATATACAGCGACCGCAATGCCTCGGTGTTGGGAAACTTGGCCACCGTTGCAGATAACATCGCAAGCAACACCCCTACTAGAGACAGGGAAAAAAATGTGGAGGAACTCCCCTTCACTATAAATAAGAATGGAGAAGACGAAAGTGCCTTCTTCAGGAAGAGCACAAAAATGGCTAGATCCCCTGTGGGATCAATAGCGCAGCCGGCAGTCCCAAAAAAGCCACCCCCAATGACCAAAAGGAGACAGAAGCGCCAGCAAGGTCCCCACCTATAGATAGCAGCCAGGTGGAAGACGTCACCGAGCTCAGCCAGCTATCAAGCATGCTTGACCAAGTGCTTGAGATGGTGACCGTCAGAGGTGTCCGTCATATCAACCAGGGTATGAGGGATACCTTTGTTGAAATGAAAGCATTGTGTAGCAGTGCACTTGAGAAGGCTAAAGGGGTATCTGAAGGACATAAGGTCCCTCAGGTAGTATCTACGGCAGCCGATACTCCGAAAAGACCTAGGGAGAATCTAGCTGAAACAAGGCCCACTTTCCCAAAAAAGAATCGCCACCTGGAGCCAGATGGGGCAAACAGGACGACATTTAAAAAGGCCAGCCCGACTGCAGCAAAAATGCCAGTTAAGGCCAAAAAAGCTGAACAGGCCAAACCGGGGAGAGAGATCACTCGTGGAAAGCCAGCAGAACAGACGTGCAGGCCTAAGGTTGCTAAACCAAACAAAGAAGGGAGCCAAGTAAAGCAACCAAAGAAGGAAGGGTGGACCAAGGTCACCAAGAAGGTGACAAAACCCAAAAAGGTCGATGCTATCATCGTGTCTACAAAAGGCGACATGTCCTATGCAGACATTCTCCACACGATAAAGGGGAATGATGCGCTCAAGGGCCTAAGTGACAATGTCACAAGAATCAGAAGGACGCAAAGTGGTGACTACAACTTAAGAAGAAGCCTAGTGAGGTGCCTCAGAACTATGAGGTAGCTGTGCAGCAAGTCCTAGGAGATAAGGCAACCGCAAGAACACTTACAAAAGAAGTGTTCTTGGAGGTCAGGGATATAGACGAGGTCACCAATAGGGATGACATTGTAGAGGCGGCCCAGCACCAGTTAGGAGAAGGTAGAAAGCTGGGCGGGATTGTGAAGAGTCTGCGTAAGTCTTTTGGGGAGACACAAACAGCTCTTCTTAAGGTATCGGTAGAAGTGGCCAATAGGGCCATAGAAAAGGGGCACCTTAGGATAGGATGGGTTAGATGCAGGGTTAGGGTGAAAACCAACACCCTAAAGTGTTTTAAATGCTGGCACTACGGGCATACGGCTCGCACATGTACCAGCACCGTAAACAGAACGGAGTGCTGCATAAAGTGCGGGCAAGAGGGGCACAAAATTAAAATGTGCAAGGCTACGGCTTGCTGTGTGGTCTGCAAAGACCAAAAGCGACGAGACGTAGATCATATTGTGGGCAAGAAAAACTGCCTAGCTTTCCAGGACGCAGATAAACCTTAATCATTGTGAGGCAGCGCAAGATCTCTTGACGCAAACCTGCTTTGAGGAAGACATAGACGTTGTTCTAATCAGTGAACAATACAAGAACCTAGCTACAACCAACTGGGTTAGTGATAAAACTGGTAAAGCGGCGATTTGGGCATGGGGAAGCAAGCCCATTGACGATAAGCCGCTGACCACTGAAGTTCATTTCGCTAGGGCAAAAATAGCCGGTGTACATTTTTTCAGCTGCTATTTACCACCGAGCTTAGAAATGTACGACTATGATAGGACTTTAGACAATATAGGGACCCATGCTAGAAGTAGTCACCCAAACATCATAGGCGGGGACTTCAATGCCTGGGCTGCCGAATGGGGCAGTCGCCTCACAAATATAGGAGGCTATGCAGTTATTACAGCCTTCTCCTTATTAGACGCAGTGCTGCTTAACACAGGCAATAAAAGCACTTTTGAGCGAAATGGCAGGACATCAATCGTTGATATATCCTTCGCCAGCTCCAACATTAGTAGAACGATTACGTGGCAAGTGAGCGATATCTACACTCATAGTGACCACAGAGCCATATTAATGAGTGTAGATAGACACAGCAGCAGAAGCACCCAGGAACGAGTAATCAATGGTTGGAAAGAAGACACTCTGGATGAGGACGTCCTTAGATACCTCATCACAGAGCAGAACAATGCTGTCCTTCAGCATGGTAATACCTCTGACGCGAAGGCAACATCACTTTCCAATCTATTGACTTCTGCCTGCGACGCCTCTATGGCGAGAAAATCCAAAGGTGGCTCAAGATGGAAGCCAGCCTTTTGATGGAGTCACGAGATCGCGGATTCTAGACGTAAATGCATACGAGCTAGAAGAACCCTATGCCGATGTAGAGATGAGGAGCAACGGGATACCCTCAGATCGCTCATCATGGACGCAAAAAGGGAGCTAAAGAAAGCGATAAAGCTAAGCAAAGCATCGCACTTTAACACCCTGCGTAATGGTATGAATACCAGCCCTTGGGGTAGGGCATACCATATAAGGCTGTAATGAGCAAGATAAGAGGACAGCGAGCAACCGCTCCGGCTTGTCCCCAACTCTTGCGCACAATAGTCGAGACCCTTTTCCCAACACAGGTGAAACGTCAAACGTCACACCAACCTGCATATGTTTGGACTGAGGGAATGAGTAGACACCAGGAGGAAGTAGAGGTAGGGGAGGTATTAGAAATAGCTAGGACCTTCGCGAACAACAAAGCATACATACATACATACATACATACATACATACATACATACAAACATACATACATACATACATACATACATACATACATACATCATGCGTACGTACGACACTTCAACAAGGCGCGTTTTCTTCGTGGTGCGAGATTTGCCGGTTTTTTAGTGGTTTTATATGCTTGGAACTCCGACCTGAAAGCGGGGGTGCTCGATTAAAGTGTGCTGCACTTGCAGGAGTACTCACTACGACGTTCTCCGGGTCCTGGGGACCATAATATCACTTTTCCCAATTCTCGTCACGTTGGTGGCGGGGGCGGGGAGAGCGCTGCGAGGGCTGAGTGAAAGTGAAATCTAATTTTCACTCAACTTTTCCTTGCTTTCTCCTATTTTTCCTAATTGCGCATTGCGGCATTGCGGCACTGCTGAGACAGCAGCTGATAGCGCTGCCAACTGATCGCAAAGGCAGAGAGTTATCAGACGGACAGCGGTGCGGTGTTGCCAGACAGGGCTGCCAACTGATCGCAGCGGTGGAAAGAGCTACCAGACGGAGTTGCCAGATTGGTTATCGATAATAAGGGCGCGAAAAACAAAATTTTTGAATTTTTATGGCTGTACTAAGAGAAATCTCTTGCAAACGTGGGATCATTTTAACTCTACAACTTCAACTATAAAGTTTTACTGTGACCATTGGTACTTAGATGGATGGTCCAGCAGTGGGCAACGACCCCTCTGGGCTGAACCCAATGGGTACGCGGGAAGATTCGGATCCATTCCGCAGAAGACCTGTGCTGCTACGTACCCCTGAGAAAGAAGGGCCTGCAGTGCACACGTCGTTAGTAGAGTCTTTGGAGGTCGTTTTTGATCCTAAGTCTTTAAATGAAGCTATCACCAAAATGGGCAGTATCCTCGAAGGATTATCGGCCGTTATATTCAATAAAGGCCAACGGCATATAAATCAGCTCATGAAAGATGAGATCACGATGCTCATGAGTATCCAAAAGAAGGCTTCAACGCTATGCATGGAGGCGGGAAAAAATAGCGTGACCACGGTGACTTGCCCGTTGGAAGTTGCTACTATTAGCAACTCTACACAAACGGACAGAGTGAAATGTGTCCAAAACATTTCCACTGATGGTGCTTCCCATAGGGGGACGCCCAAGAGACCACGGGATCCACTCTCCGGGACTCGCAAGACGCCTCCCAAAAAAGCAAAAAATGCCGCTAAGGACCCAGCTGCAGCCAGTGATAATGGAAATTTAGATGCTGGGGATAAGGTTCCGAAGAAGCACCAGGGAGATGGATGGATCAAAGTCCAACGACCGCAAAACAGGAGAGTAAGACAGGATGCCATTGTCCTGACTGGAAAGGACTGCACCTATGCCGACTTACTCAAGTCTGTTAGAGGCGACCCCTCGCTCCAGCACTTGAGTGGGGACGTCCAGGCTGTTCGAAAAACAGCAAAAGGTGACCTGCTGCTTCGGCTCAACAAAACCCGAGCCCACAGCACAAAGGAGCTAGAGGAAGCCGTAGGCAAGGCAATCGGAGACCGAGCTGCAGTAAGATCGTTGGCAGACGTAGAAGAAGTAGTCATCAGGGACCTAGACGAGCTGGTCACAAAAGAAGAAGTTCAAGCAGCGCTGGACTCGGCTCTTGAGGGGAACGGGGCCATAATCAAGTCATTGAGAATGACCCAGTATGGCACGCAAATCGCCCTTTTGACTCTGCCAGTTGCGAAGGCAAGAAAGCTGAATGCGCAGGGAAAAATTCGCATTGGGTGGACTGTGTGCCGCATCCAGATGCAGCCGAGGCTCAAGCGATGCTACAAATGCTTTGAGTTTGGGTATATCGCAGCCAACTGCAAGAGCTCGACGGATAATTCGGGAAAATGTTACAAGTGTGGCCTTTCTGGACACAAAGCCAAAGGATGCGAAAATGCACCCAACTGTCTTCTGTGCACGAAGGACACAGTCTCCGGTAACCGCAAACAAGCTGAGCACGTAACAGGCAGTTTCAAATGCCCGGCATACAAGGAGGCTATCAAAAACTTAAAATGTTGAGGCTCCTTCAATTAAACCTCAATCATTGTAGAGCGGCACAGGATCTCCTAGCCCAAACTGTAAGGGAATTTAAGATAGATGTCCGCATTTTAAGTGAGCCCTTTAGGAAAACCATCCCTACAGACACTAATCATTACGCCATAAGCTCCTCAGGAAACGCAGCCTTATGGATTTGCGAAGGAAACAACCTTCAGTTAGAATCGGTAAGCCGGGAAGATGGATTCGTAAGAGCAAAAATCGGAAACTTCTGGATATATAGCTGCTACCTCGCTCCCAGCCTTCCGATGCAGTGTTTCGAAACCATCATGGACAATATAGCCCAGGACGCTGGTGGGAGACACAACGTTGTGATCGCGGGAGACTTCAATGCATGGTCTGAGGAATGGGGATGCCCAACCACAAACGCGAGAGGCAGAGTGCTCCTAGAAGCCTTTGCAGCGCTTAACATCGGACTGCTTAACACTGGAACGAGGCACACATTTAGTAGAGGTGGAATAGGGTCAATTATTGATCTGACCTTCGCTTCGTGTGCACTCAGCAGGCAAGCAAAATGGTGCCTAACCGAAGCCTACACTGCTAGCGATCACTTGGCCATTGTCGTCGAGTTAGGCAATACCCGGTATCCAGGGACCCGCTTTCAAGCGCAATCTGGTTACAAAGCCAACACCCTGAGGAGGCATGAATTCGAGGCGACTTTTAACCCTCCCCACATATCATGCGACGCTAACTTGGCGGCGAACGGTCTAATGGGAGCCATGGAGACTGCATGCAATAGAAGCATGGTTAAAAAAAGAGGTTATAGGAGGCACCACGAACCTGTTTACTGGTGGACAGAGGATATAGCGAATGCCAGGCGAGCCTGTATTGCGGCCAGAAGACAATACCAAAGAGCAAAGGGCAAACCTGAGTTTCTAACTCTACAAGCGGAGTACTCGACCTGCCGTAGGATACTGAAAAAGGCGATTCGAGCTAGTAAGTTAGCCTGCTTCCTGGAACTATGCGACGCTGCAGACAACGATATCTGGGGATTAGCTTACAAGGTGGCAATTAAAAAGCTAAAAGCTGCTAAGCCTGCACCCCCAATGCAGGCCGATACGATGAGGGCCATAATTAGGACATTATTTCCACCAATACAGGCGGTTAGTATGCATCCACCCCCAGGCAACATTCAAATCCCGATCGGACATGAGGTCACAGTGGAGGAAGTGGTGGTAGCTGCGACCAAACTCGGGAACGATAAAGCTCCAGGGCCGGATCGGATTCCGAACAAAGCCGTCAAGCTAGCCATTGAAATAAATCCAGGTGCTTTCGTGGACCTGTATAACCTGTGCTTGAGGGAAGGCAGGTTTCCGGATAGGTGGAAGGTGCAAAAGTTAGTCTTGCTCCCAAAGCCCAATAAACAAAACGGAGATCCCGCATCGTTTCAACCCATCTGTCTCATTGACACGGTTGGCAAACTGCTGGAGAAGATACTGGCAACTAGGCTAAACTGGGCCATAGGAGAAGCTGGCGATCTCTCACCGATGCAATTCGGATTTAGGAAACAGAGATCTACGTTAGATGCGATCTCAACAGTGGTGGACATTGCTGCCAAAGCCCTGGAAGGAACTCGATGGAAAGGAGGCACGAAGCAATATTGCGTAGTGCTCACCCTGGACATCAAGAACGCGTTTAATACCGCAAACTGGGCGAAAATACTAAGTGCAATAGCGAATTTCGAGGTTCCAGACTATTTATACTGCATTATTGAAGACTACTTCAAAGATAGAGTCCTTAAATACCACACACTGGAAGGCGAGGAATCCTACTCCATCACAGGAGGTGTACCACAGGGCTCTGTCCTTGGACCCATACTGTGGAATGCCATGTATGATGGGATACTAAGGCTGCAGCTTCCAGGGGATACCAGCGTAATAGGCTTTGCAGACGATGTAGCTGTAGTTGTGGTGGCCAAACAAGTCCATGAGGCTGAGGAGAAATGCGGGGCTGCAGTTTCCATCACAAAGGACTGGCTAAGTAGAGCGGGCCTCCAGTTAGCGGACCAAAAAACGGAGGCAGTCCTCATGAGCAGTAGGAAGGTACCAGAAACAATTCAGCTGAACATGGGATCCACAATCGTCCAATCAGCGAGAGCCATTAAATATCTCGGGGTATACTTAGATGACAGACTCTCTTTCAAAGAACATCTAATGCATGCCAGCAGTAGAGCGGCCGAGCTTGGTAGATCTCTAAGCAGGATAATGCTTAACACGAGGGGCCCCAAACAAGCACGAAGACGCCTACTCATAGAAGTAATGAAATCCACGATGCTGTATGGCGCACAGGTATGGGCTAAAGCAACGGAGAAGAAAAGCTACAGACGGGGCCTTGAGTCCACATACAGACTCGGAGCTCTAAGGGTATGTTCTGGCTTCAGAACCATATCCGATGACGCCGCACTGGTCATAGCTGGGTTGATACCAATCGACCTACTAGCAGTTGAGGCACAGGAGCTCTTCGTCCTAAGGCAGCAAAGTAGGAATGACCAGCAACTCGATGCCCGCGACCACAAGCTTCAGGTCAGGACACGAGTAATAGAGGATTGGCAGAGAAGATGGGACGAATCTAGTAAAGGGAGGTGGACTCACACACTTATCCCAGATGTGAGGAAATGGGTGCAGAGGCGCCATGGTTAGGTCAATTTCCACCTGACCCAGATGCTGAGTGGCCACGGTGTCTTCAGGAATTACCTGTACCGTTTCGGACATGATTCCTCCCCTGAGTGTCAGCTGTGCTCATCAGTAGAAGACGCGGAACATATCCTCTTCCACTGTCCTCGTTTCGCGGAAGCAAGGGAGAGCATGAGCAGAACAGTGGGAAGCCCCATCAGTCGTTCCACTATAGTTGAGAAAATGCTGGAAAGTGTCGAAAAGTGGGAGGCTGTCTGCGGTTTTGCAGAAGATGCTATGAGGACGCTGCGATCTTTAGAGAGGCAGCGAAACGCGGGAGGGGTGCATTAAACAGCATCCGCTTAGATCCTGCGTAGCAATGCTTCGCGGCCGTACCGCAGGTCATCTAAGCAACTACTCTCAATCCTTTCTTTCCTTACTTTTATCCTTCTTTGTTATTATACTTTATATTTTCTAGCGTTGAATAAAAAAAAAAAAAAAAAAAAAAAACATACATACATACATACATATATGCATACATAATCTTATCTCATATGCTACTAAATATCCCCTTCATGAATTGTAAGCACGCCCTTCTTTGCAAACGGTAAAACACAAAACAGGAGACAGAAATTCAAATCCGCGGAAGGACTCCATGGGGTTTTCAAAATACTACAGAGCAGGATAAGCAAATTTATTGCAAACATAATTCGTACCGCAGGAACGTGCAAATCGCGTGTTTATTGAGTTGCGATGAAATTCGAGTTTATTATATATCATGATCACGGTATACGAGTATAGTACATGAACAAAATAGTTCGCGAGGTAAAATCGGTGCACAATGACCTATAAAATGATTCCGATACAAGCGAAATTTTTGGCGTCTTGGCCGGGTAAGTACTCATGCATTTCCTAAAGTTTTAAGAAACCTTCGGAAGATAACTTATTAAATATTAAATAGCTGCCTATTTTTGTTCATTTTTTTTTTTACAATTCAATTCAATTTATTAAGAATTTACAAATAAACAAATTGTGTCTCAGACGCTGCTAGTTTTTTATACCATTGCAGAGAGTATATTTGTTTTGGCTAGGAGTGCAACGCACCTTAGCAGATAAGTTTCATCAAAATTGCTTTTAAACTGAAAGACTAGTTGCAATAGACAAACGTACGGACAGACAGACAGACATGGCTAGATGGACTCCCCTGGTGATAGTGATTTATTTATTTATTTATTTTTATTTAACGTCAACTAAGACAGTCGACTTGAAATTAAAATTAGATTCTATTTTTTAAATTTAAATTAGAATTAATTAATATTAAAACAAAAAAAGAAAATAATAAAAGTTTAGGGCTTAGATGTTAAAATTAAATTTGGTAATAAATAAAGAATTTTAAATTAATTAAAAATATGTATTTTTCAATTTAGGCTGGGGAATATAAAACAATTCCCAAACCAACATTTGCTGCAAATCAGATCGGTAGATTAATATTAGTTATTAGCATGTAGTGTTAATTGATTAAGGATAGAAAGTTTAACAGAGTAAAGGGAGGATTCGGAGTTGAAAACTCTGGACAGTCTGTTGTAGTCAGCACAGAGAACTCGGAAAGGGTCATGCAAACTGTAGTTAGTATTAAAAAGGCCAAGGATAGTGGCATAAAATTACTTGTAACTCTAGAAGGAATACAGAAATTAATTTGAGTAAGCAGAGTAGGGGAATCTATATTGTACTTTATTAGCTTTACAATAAACATAACGCCTAACATAATACGACGGTTAGTTAAAGAAGGTAGGTTAATTAGAAATAGTCTACTAGAGTATGGTGGTAAGTCTACACCCCGAACCCAATTAAAACTGCGCAAGGCAAAGAGTAGAAACTGATTTTGAACAGACTCAATTCTATCTTGGTGAATATGGTATTGCAGCGACCACACGCAAGACCCATATTCAAGAGTTGGACGAACCGGAGAAGTGTAAAGCCACTTTGTCGTGTAAGGATCCTCGAAATCTTTGACCCATCTTTTGATGAACCCGAGTAGTCGGAAGGCCTTATTGACAGTTTGTGTAATGTGACGATCAAATTTCAATTTATGATCAAAGAAGATACCTAAATCAGCTACTTCAGATATTCTTAAGAGTGGGGTTAAGTTAAGATTGTAATTGATGACATGATAGTTACATCTGTAAAATGACATAACCTTGCACTTCAAACAGTTAAGATGCAGCATATTATGGCTGCACCATTCAAAAAACAAATCAAGATCTGTTTGAAGAAGGTTATTTGCAGGATCACTGTGTGTCAAACAGAGTTTCACATCATCAGCATACATAAGAATGTTAGAGTGAAGGAGTATTGAAGGAAGATCGTTAATAAAAAGGTTAAATAGCAATGGTCCAAGGTGGCTGCCCTGAGGAACACCAGAAGTAACTAAGATCGGCTTAGAAAGACATTCTTTAAAAATAACTCGTTGAGACCTGTTAGTTAAATAATCAGATATCCACAGAAGGAGCTTTTAATGAAAACCAATCAAATTTAACTTATGAATTAAGAGATTATGATTTACGGGGTCAAATGCTTTACTGAAGTCAGTATAGACCACATCAGTTTGCATTTTGTTCCGAAATCCTAGATTGATGAGAGATGAGAATTCTAAAAGATTAGTAGCTGTTGATCTTGCCTTTATAAACCATGTTGATGGGGTGAAATTATAGATTTACACGTAAAAGTTAACTGAGCCGTAAAATTTTTTTCAAAAATCTTAGGAATTGCGGACAATTTAGAAATACATCTTTAGTTCTTCACATCATGGTTTGAACCACTTTTGTGAAGAGGAATGGAAAAAGAGTTTTTCCAAATAGGTGGGAAATAACTATTGGATAGTGACAAGTCAAGTAGTTTATGAAGTGGCTTCAAAATCGAATCAGCACAAAATCTAAGTACGCATGCTGGAATTCCATCAGGGCCAGGAGAAAAAACGGGTTTTATCGATTTAAGATCATTTAGTAGAGAGGTTTTGTCGATAGAAGGACAGAAGACAATGTTAAAATTGTCTATACTATAAGGGTATGGATGTAAAGGGGAACTATAAGGTTAAATAAGTTGATTGAAAAAAGTCTGCAAACAAATCGGCGGCTGCCTGATCATCAGTTGCTTCCTTATTTTCGTATGATAGAGAGGGAGGAAATCTACTTGATTTACGTTTTAAGTTAACAAAGTTATAAAACTGCTTTGGGTTTTGAGCAAACTGCAGACGGCAGCGACGCAAATTCTTTTTGTAACCTTTTGGACTTTACGGGAAAAGTAACAGGAACACATTGATCAAAAAATGAGTTCATAGATGAATAAAAAAATGAAGTGCATGTATTAAGATCAGAACATGAATAAAGAAATGACCAATCATGTTCCAAAATTAAACAATTCAATTTTTGAAAATCGGTCCTACGAAAACAACGTGATTTTATTATAGGGGCAACAGTTGCAGCTTGCATAGAAGTTGGCAGAGTTAGAACCAGGTCCAATGTAAGATGATAGGGACAACAAGAACACCTGTAGTCCCTTAACGTAAGCCCCGTTGGAGTGTAATGAATTTTGTCCCTTCCCTTCTATCTTTCCCATTTTCTTACAGTTTCTTTTCCTTTTTTTTTCTATTTTTTGAAAAGCTGTCTCTTGCAACTTTGAACTTTGACAGCATTCTCTATGGTTTTACGCGAAACCCGTCGATAAGCCTAGGTGGTAAAGCTGGCAAAAGAACCTCCAGAAGCTATTTTTGCTGGCTGTAAGTAGAATCCCAGTGGCGGGCTCAACAGGACTGGAAAGGTATTATCCGAACAAGAGTACGGTGGACCATTTCAAACTGGCACTCAAAACGTAGGGCAATTGAAGTTAAAAAAAATAAGTAAATAAACTCAAGATATGCTTTGCAAGATGTCAATAAATACAAAAGTTCAAAAGTGTTATAACGGACTATAACAACCGAATATATAAGTTTTGAGTAAGATAACGGATAGGTTAGGTAAGGCGTAGGGAATTAGAAACTCTAAGAGCAGGCTCAAATTTGAGTTCAATAGGCGAGGCCTAAATATCGATTACTGAAACTCATACTTGGCGCCTATATTAAACAGTTTAAAATAACAGTAATGCTAGTAAACTGGTAAGGTACCTTTCTTTCGTTACTTTTTTTTCTATCTTTCTATGGGCTTCTTTCACACTATTTCAACTGCGGGAAGTTAGGTAAAGTTTTCGTTACCCTCGAATCAACCTGAAGATCAATTTATGATAATAAATGAAACACATAAATAATTAACCAAATAAAAATAACTGAAAAGATAAACGTATTAAAACGATCGACACAAACAGAATTAAAATAACAATGATATGTATGGAAAATCTAAATCGTGTGGAGAATAACAGCGAAATCATCATGTGTGTAGCTGTATCTGTATAGCTGACTGTGTGCGGCAGTATAAAGAATGCCCAATTTGCCACAGAGAGAGACATTTTAGAGATTTATAAGAAGTCAAAATGCCAGATGGATCGCCGGAATCAGATGTAACTCTGGCTTTAGAGCTATCTACTTCTGCAAATGCGAGCTACAGCTACAGAAACTAGTCAACAGGAAATTCACTGTCACGAGAACAGTCAACATACCAGCAGCTCTTGATTTAGGACGGTAATAAATCTCGAAAGGATTACACAGCTCATTCATAATTACAATTAAAAATTTGCCAGGAAACATAAGATAGGGAAATCGTTTGAACCAGTCATAATTTTGTCTTCATGAATGTTGGACTCCATTTCCGAACAGCAGCTAATTGAGATGCTAACCAAGATGCATCCCGATCTATTGCGCACTTGTGCAAAGTTCCACAAATGCAAGAGACCCTTCTCGAGGAAGTAGCATTTCGTACGTTGCCAAAGACAGTATCTAATCCTTTTTTTTCAAAAAGAAATGTTGCAGCCTAAGACGAAGACCCCTGTCAAGACGTAAACCTCAATAAGAGCGAGATCGCTGTTGAACCTGTGATGAAGAAGGACATAGTTGGGATATGTAAATGAATCTCTCTTTTGCAAGGCGCAAAAAAATATCTATATACCACATTGCCCAGGTACCCTGCAAACAGGCGGAAAACCAAGCGAAAGGACCATTCATGAGTCAGACACGAACAGTCCCGAAGCAAAAATAGTTTCCCTATCCCCAGATTTACTGGCTAGCTCAGTAATTCTAACAAGAGCTACGCCCTTAGCAAACTTACCGGCGCTATCATGCGCAAAATCAAATATTTCAAACTTTCCTATGCCGACGTTACGCACGTATCCGAAACGACTTGATAACTAAAAAAAGTTCGGTTATTGGTCTCATCGACAATCAACAAAGAGAATAATGGTCGCTTGTACGCTATAATTTCTTTTTCGAGAAGGACTACAGAAGGGTTGTTAGACACCGAATATAAATTGTGTGGGTTCAACTTTAGCAGCGAAAGAATGGGAGCCAATTACAAAATTTGAGAAAGTAAACTTACTAGTCCGAACAGCAGATCGCATGCTGTCGTAGGTTTACTATTAACAGTGGTGAAATATAGGGGTCAAGTATCGAGTATTGAAAAGATATTCGCACGACTACTGCAAGCCAACATGAATTCAAAAATCGAACTCAAAATAATATGTATATAAAATTTCTTCAAAATTATTATTATTTAGTTCATGGGATTGAAGGTTTAAGAAAGAGTAATATCCATGTCTCGAAAGTTAAAGTATATTAACCATGAAATTTCTTAACATCTACTCGTGCGAATTTGTGATTTCGAACCCTGACATTTTTTCGCTTTTTGCACCCAGCAGACGTTCAGCCAGCTTAATATTTTAAGTCAGGTGGAAAAGTGTTCACACTTTTTAAAATGTCCATCAAAGTTGAAAAATAGTGAACAAATTGACAATTTGTAAATAACGGATAACATGAAATAAATACTGAAAACCCCATCTCTATGGATCCTTTCTGGCAACTAGTAAACACAGCTTTCAATTGAAATGAAAACAAGGGCACTCTACTACCTACTTTTACAGTAGCGGACACAAAGATAAGAATTCCCATATACCTGAACTTTAAATGTTTTCAAAAGTTATAATAGAGATTACATGTGATTGTGTTTTAAAAAGTGATTATTTTATTCATTTTACGGTTAAGATGTCCTTTATTATACCCTTCGACAAATGAAAATGATTAAAAACTGTATACTTACTTTATGCAAACGTATGTAACAGACATAAGTTGGCGTGGTAGACCCCACAAAGTATGTATATTCTTACTCAGGATCACTACCCGGGTCAATTGAGCCATGTCTGGGTGAACGCGCCCATCTTAGCTATTACAATAGTTAGGGAGACCGAATTTGGCATAAATAGTCCTGTTTACCATACACAGATCAAGTTTATTTTTAACTAGCTGACCCGGCAAACTTCGTACCGCCTAACAGTCAATGAATGTCGTGTAACTTTTTAGCTGAACTAATTTAGGTTTTGTTAAACGTAAAACAATGATACAAAATAATCTATTTATATAGATAGAAACAAAAAAGTATTTTATTATGAGGAATGATGATGAAAACATACATACAGAATGAGAATAAAAATAAAAAAAAATAAAAATTAAGTACTTCAAAATCATGTCAGAAAAAAATGATTAAAAACTATGTTGTGCAGATTGGAAAAAAAAACTCGAATTAATTCAATAATAGGATTTTCATTCAAGCACTTTGTGGTAATTGTTTTTTGGTCAGGCGCAAGAACAAATAAAGCGGATGGTTTGCCGACATGTAAGCATGCCACGTACAATTGACCATGAGAAAACCATGCTTTTTCTAGATTGAGGCCACAAATAGTCAAGGATTGGCCCTGTGATTTGTTGATCGTCATGGCGGAGGCAAGACGAATCGAGAATTGAATTCGTTTAAACTCAAAGGGCATATCCGTTGGGATCATCGGAATCCTTGGAATAAGAACTTAATCTTTAAATTTTCCTTTAAGTAATGACGCGTGTATCACGCGTGTATGTTTTGGTTGGTTTTAATTTCTAAGCATGATGACTACCGAGCCAACTTTAAGATTTAAATTGTAACAGTTTAAGTTTAAAAATTCAGTTGGATAATTAGTGGCTTCTTCTACGATTTTGAATTTTAAAATTGAGGTCACCTACATCTTTATTTTTAGCAGCCAAAATTGCTCGCTCACTTAACCATTTTATATTTTTGTGGTTAGCAATGATATCCGGGAATACTTTGTTGATAAGCTCGTCCTTTGATGATACGAAATTGCAAAAATTTGGAGGAAATGAAATCAAACCACTCGATTTGTCAACAGGAACACGGCCATTACCGATAGTCAGCAATTGCTTCGAGAAATCATCAGCACATAGATCGTTCAACAATGCAACTCTCTTATTTACAGGCAGTTGAAATTTCTTTACATATCGCCACAGATTTGATGCTTTGAGGCAAGCGTTTATTTCGTCGGCAGCAGTAGATCTAGGAATGACTAATAGTGTTTGACGGAAATCGCCAGATAATAAAATCATTGCACCACCAAAACATCTCGAGTCATTGCGCAGATCTTTTAATTCGGTCTAGTGCTTCCTATGCGCGTTTGTGCGCCATTGTACATTCGTCCCATATGATGATTTTTAATGCTACTATAACTTTGGCCGTTGCGGAGTGTTTCGAAATGTTACATGTCGGTTGTTCAGTAGTTTGAAGGTTTATGGTAATGTCAATTTTAACGCTGAGTGAGCCGTACGGCATCCGTCTAACAATGTGGCCGCTATTCCAGAAGAAGCAATTGCTACCACAATTTCGGATTTCGCACGTACAGTGGCCAAAATCAATGACATGAGGAATGTCTTCCAGTTCATGTGGATCATATTCACGTTCACGTTCCAATTCTCTATTAAATGCGTCATTCATTCCGCGATCTGGCGCTGGCATTCCTAACTAACAAACTGCCGCACATAAGCTAACACATATCTTCAATCAAGAGCAAAGTCTGCTTATGGATCTCCTCATTCACCTCAAGATCGGAATTTCTTGAGCTGACGCGAATTCGATGTAAAATAACTTCTGACATGTAATCTTTGTATTTGTTCCACAGGTCACGTGGGAAGCATGTTGAAATGATGATAGCAAATAATGTGCGTATCTGACTTGAAGATGCAGAAATAATTGCTTCAGCGATTGTCGTGTCCCAATGAGTATCGTTTTCAAGCAAATTTAGCTCTTGATATGCTGCACGAAATGTGGAGCACACGATACTATTAACAGTTCGTAGTGATTCAAATGATGTTGGCCCTCGAACATGTACCAGCAACAGCCGCAAATAGAAACATTTATTATTCTTTGGATGAACTGTGTAAATACGACCAAGAGCATCAGTAGAACGCATATCTGGATGACCAGGAACTGCATCGCCTTGCTTCCGACGTTGAAATTTCTTCGGTGTAGCGTTCCAAGTGTATTATCGTGGCATTTCTGAGTAAAGCAAAGTTCGTGCGAACGGGTCGCTTTGACAAATCGTAAAGAAACTGGTCAGTGTTGTCGCTGGAGGTGTTTCGGCACGTTGAGCAGCATTCGACGCTGTGAAATATACTCTCTGACCGTTTTACACTTTTGTTAACTTCTTTAACTTTCACAGTGAACGGACGTGTTTTTTTTGTGCGCTTCGATTTGATTTTTTGATTTGAATTCAAAACAACCGGTGTTTTGTTTAAATATCTAAATTTAAATATATCCTTTTGCTAGCCCGTTCACGACGCGTGTGCATGCCTTATATTGTAGATTAGTCAAACTAAACTTTGCTAATTTTACATTTGTTGTGCATTGGTTCTGCTCGTCCAGTGTTTTGTTTTTGTCTTCTTATTTTCGGTAAGCGACGTTGTTGTAGTTAGTTCACCGCTATAGCTCTCTCTCCTTATCTCTCCTAATTCTTTGAGTGCGCCTAAGCAGCTCTCACGCTTTGCCGCTCTCTTTGCTGCACTGTTGTTGCTCTATCTTTCTGCTCTCTGTGCTCACTGCTCTTTACGCGCGCTAATTTCTTTCTCTCGCGCACATTCCTTTTCTTGTTTTTGTTCGTATTCCTTTTGGCATTCCTCGTTTTACAGTAGGTGCCCACTATAATGGACGGGGTAATTTGTTTCAAAAAATCCTGCCTTAAGCAGGTGACTGCCGCCCAGGCAAGCATTTCGTGCTGGCTATGTACCAACGTAGTACACGCGAAGTGTGCCGGATTTTCTGGCCCGACGGCTGACGCCGTAGCCAAGCGCACTGGTTTGCGTTATTGCTGCGATGTGTGTAGGGAGGTGGAGAACGACATGTGTTCGTTTATGCGTCAAACGAAGACTGGATTTAAGGAACTGCTTGGAAGTTTTCGTAAACTTTCCGACCAGTTCTCGGCGCTGGATTCTTCTTTCAATAACCTTAAGTTATTGAATGAATCCCCAAAGCGTAAGAAATCCACACGGGCAGAGAAGTCTTCTGTTAGCGCCACCCAGCTCCCTCTAATTGACCAGCCAGGTACGCCAGTGACACAGCCGCTGATGCCGTTCACCAATCCTCCGATGGTAACGAGATCTGCGGTTCTTCTAGAGAATGTCATTGGGGGTGTGCAATCAGTGACGCCTAAACCGTCCGAAATGTCTGCTGTGGTCTCGTTGCCTGTGCCACAGTTATTAGATTTTCATAGGGCGTGTTCAAGTTCTGGATTACCAGAAGAGAACCTCTGCTCTGGTATTATACCGGAGGCGCCAAAAAGCTTGTAGGTGTTCCACAAAAGAAACAAATTTTTGTTTCCAGGCTTGCCCCTGAACTCACATCAAATGATGTTACTGCTTATATTCAAGCAAAAATACAAGCCTTGGATATAAAAGTGGAAAAATTTAAGTTTTCTTATGAGAGGGACATATCGTCCTTCAAAATAAGTGTCCCCAACGAACTCTTTGGCATTATATGTTCCGCACAATTTTGGCCGGAACACGTAATTTTTAAAGAGTTCGAAGCAAAGAAGAAAAAAATCGCCCACCGATTAAACTTCCTTTGCCTTCTTTAGCATCTGCCAAGAAAAATCCGAGCAAAAAAACTAACAAGCTTCTTAACTCTTTCATATCAAAATGTTAGAGGTCTTTGTACTAAACTTTCAACTTTATATTTAAACAGTCTCTTTTTTCTTCTCAAGTTCTTGTGTTTACTGAGACTTGGTTAAAGCCGGAGATCCTTAACTCTGAAGTCTTTCCAAATAAGTACACAACCTACAGGTGTGATCGACCTGACCGTCGTGGTGGTGGAGTTCTTATTGCAGTTGATTCCACCATCAATTCGGAACTTTTACAACCGGAGATTCAATCTGCTATTGAATTACTCTGTGTAAAATTACACTTCCCCGGCTTCTTTCATTATATAACCTGTTCTTATATTCCGCCGTCATCGGAGTTATCAGTCTATTTGCAACATTTGTCGGCAATAAAGACTATATTTAATCTGTTATCAGACAGAGATCACTTTTCAGTCCTTGGGGACTTTAATATTTCTAATTGTAATTGGACAACAAGTGTTGACTCAAATACTCTGTTGCCTTCACGGCAACATGACCTTTTCGACGGTCTGTTTGATATGTCATTGTCACAGGTCAATCATATCTTAAACTGTAGTAACAGATCGTTAGATTTATGCTTTGTCTCCGATCCATCTAGAGTGAGTCTAAACAGGACACAACCACTTTCTCTTCCTGAAGATCCTTACCATCCCACTCTTGAAGTTACTTTTGAGTTTGTCGCATGTATGGATAAACATGAAAAACTGTGTAATCGTGTACGCTGCTTTAGAAAAGCAGATTTTAACTTATTAAATTCATTAATTTCTAATTTTGATTGGTCGGAACTATATTTGTCTACAGATATTTCAGTAGCGACCAATATTTTTTATAACACAATTAATTCATTTTTTGATATTTGTGTTCCGTGCTTTTATCCAACTTCCTCGAGTAAGCCGCCATGGTTCACAAGAGAGTTGTCACGGTTAAAAAATTTAAAGTCGAGTCTATTTAAAAAGTATAAAAACAATAATTCGCCTTCAGCCTTTTCGCGCTACTTAAGCGCGCGGTCAGATTTTACAGTCTTAAACGCGAAATGTTATAAGACCTATCTAACTCGTTGCAAGGTTCAGTTTACTCAGAACCCCAAACAGTTTTATAGTTTTGTTAACACGAAGCGCAAGTCTCCCGCATTTCCAACGAAACTAACGTTTGAAAATGCTTGTGCAGATACCGACCAAACCATGGCCGATTTGTTTGCAAAGTTTTTTCAAACGACATATTCACCCTCTACACATCACACTCACTTTTATCCATACAACATTCTAAGTTCGAATGGTATCTTCACTCCCTTTCTAAACGAAAGCTCACTTGTAAAGGATCTTTATTTAGTTAAGCCAGTTTTCTCACCTGGCCCTGACGGTGTTCCCGCTTGTATACTTCGGTTCTGTGCCAACTCCTTAAGTAAGCCATTGCTCAAACTATTTTCGCTGTCCTTAGAAACTTCACTCTTTCCTTCTATTTGGAAAGAATCTTTTATTATTCCCCTTCATAAAAAGGGCAGCAAGTCTGATGCAAGCAATTATAGAGGTATCTCTAAATTGTCGGCTATACCTAAATTTTTCGAGAATGTTATAACTCCTCAATTGCAACATTCCTGTAGATCCGTTATTTCTCCTTTTCAACACGGATTTATAAAGCGTCGTTCAACTACGACAAATTTACTTGAGCTGACATCCTTTGTGGTAAAAGGATTTCAGGAAAATCTTCAAACTGATGTTATTTATACTGATTTCAGTAAAGCTTTTGACTCAGTGAATCACTCCCTTCTCGCACATAAGCTTGACCTTCTAGGTTTTTCACCAAAAATACTTAGTTGGATTGTTAGCTATCTGACTGACAGAACTCAAAGAGTCCTCTTTAAAACCACCCTTTCAAACCCACTTCATGCCACATCTGGGGTTCCTCAAGGGAGTCACCTCGGTCCCCTACTTTTTACGCTTTTCATCAATGACCTTCCTTTGGTCATACGTAACTCCCGTACTCTCATGTATGCGGATGATGTAAAGCTTTGTTACCAATTTAAAGACGACCACTGTCACTCACTCTTACAAGCCGACCTAAATAGTTTTTATTCTTGGTGTTGTGCCAATTTTTTAAACCTGAACAGCTCTAAATGCAAGCTGATGACATTCTCTCGAGCCAGTCCAAAGTATGCTTCTTATACTCTTTGTGGTTGTGCCTTGGAAAGAATCACCCTAGTTGATGATTTGGGGGTTCTTTTGGACCGAAAACTTAAGTTTTCCAATCATATTTCTAATATGGTCAATAAAGCCATGGGTGTCTTAGGCTTTATTAAGAGATGGTCTAAGGAATTTGACGATCCTTATCTTACAAAGACCCTCTATATCTCACTTGTTCGTCCCATTCTCGAATACGGGTCATGCGTATGGTGTCCCCAGTACACTATTCATAAGGAACGCATAGAATCTGTACAGAAAAACTTTTTACTTTTTGCCTTACGTGGCCTTAACTGGGATGAAAATTTAAGACTGCCTTCCTATACTAATAGACTTCTATTATTAAACCTGCCTTCCCTAACCAATCGCAGAACCATGCTAGGTGTCTTATTTATTAACAACCTTATGCAAGGTGACATTGACAGTGAGACCCTGGTAAGGCAACTACACTTCTCTGTCCCTTGCAGAACGACACGTAATTACCTTCCACTAACTCTTCCTTATTGTAGATCGAACTATGCACTGCACGATCCGTTCAGGGTATTATGTTCGGACTACAATAAACTTCAACACGTCATAGCTAGCACTAACTCTATCGCTGCTATGAAGTCTTTAATTCTTGTCTATCTAGCACGTAATTAGTATTAGTATTAATCAGTAATAGTATCCTCCTAATAGTATTCCTCGTCATTCTATCTTCTTTTCTTAATTTTCATTTTTCACTTGCATGTCGCGTGTATCCTCTATTCGACTTTTTATTCCCTATCGCGTTAAATTTCTTTCTCTCGCGTTTCTACTCGCATTTTTACCGCGTTTCCGTGTCGTCCGTTATGCGACGGTGCCTCTCGGTCGGTCAGGCGGGAGGTGGACTTCGTCTGGGTTCCGCGCGCAACAAGCATCGGCTTGGTGTCGTTTGGACCACTTGCTAATACATTCATTGTATTCAACGTCCAACCTAAAAAAATTTCTTAGTAACTAAAACAATTATAAATTTCATTTCTTAAGAGTAAAATAACACATTTTCTTATTTTAAATTGGAGATCATTCGTTTATCCATTGGTTTTTTTCCAAAAATAGCAAAATGTTGACAGTTCGGCATCAGGGCTGACCGTCTCTCACTTATGATCTGACCAGCTTTACTGGAGCAGCGCTCTGACTCAGTGGATGTGGCCGGAACACACAAATACTTTTTTGCGATTGCGGAGACTTACTTTGCAAAAACTTATCCATACTGTTTAGAAACCGCCAAAAAAGTAAGAGCGTCACAGCACACAACTTTTTTGAGTAATCTATCGATAATGAAAAAAACCATCGATGGTTTCACAAATTCTCAACCATCGATAATATCGATGGTACCATCGATGGTTTTGCAGCTCTAGTTCATAAGCTTTTTGTCTCGTCACAAATCAGCATCTATTGAAATGATTAAGTATTCATAACACATATCGAGTTTTTATTATTTTTAAGATGTATTCTGCTATTCGGGACGGAAACAAATCCAACAAATCAAAAACCATGGCTATCGGTCCAACCGTTCTCGAGTTATAAGTGTTGTAACAAACACGACTTTATTTTATATATATAGATTTGGGTACCACGACTAGCACCCCCGCAAACCGACAATTGGTGATGTACATTCGAAATAATCATGTCTTTACGTTCTGCATACATATAGACAAATACATTATGAACCTGTCCTCCAAATTGCAATCAGATCGGACAATAAACACTGAAGTTATTAGATAAACCATTTTAACCCTTAGACCAGCAAACAAGTTGTCGATAGCGTCATAATTTTAATACTAGTGCAGGAAAGAAAAGGACGAACTATGCGAGCGCGTAGCTCGAGATGTTTCTAATCTCTTCTATGCACATGTCTATTAATCAAAATGCATGTGCAAGTTAACATATGAGTTAACCAATACTTCAATGTCCGCTGATCATGCCATATAACAATGACTACAATGCATGATCAGCAAAATTTCAAGCTAAGATTAAAAAAAAAAATAAATAAACAACAACGTCGACTAAAACGGCAACAAGCAGCAAGCGACAACCGCCACCAACAACAAAAACGAAGAGCAAATAAAACTGACGACAGCGGAAGTAGCAACAGCAGCACCAGCAGCAGCCTATTAAATATATAAAAAAACATGTGAGTAGAGTGCTCATTTTTACAAAAATGAAAAATAAAAATAATTCAAGAGAGAATAGAAGCAAAGTAGTAATAATTGAAAAAATATATAAGTTTTCGCGTGAAAGTATTCAATATTTTCAAACTAAGGGCATTTCAAAATCGATCTTTGTAAGGAAAATTATTGGCCTTCTTTTAGCAAGAGACCTTATGAGTGACAGTAAATTAGAACGAGCTCTTCTAATATTTCTCAACAACTGAAAGAATTTAAGGCAGAACGAACTAACAGCGAAAATAATTGATGGTCCGATCAACAGTTTAAAAATTTTAATCGCGACTGCGGTCAACGCTGCACTCGATCACCAGGGAAAAAATTTTGCCACGAAGTTACAAGAAGTAGAGGATAAATTCAAAAGTTCTCAATAACCACACCAGAGGTTGAAGTTTTCAAAGACGCAGAGATAGATACGAGCGTTGAGTGCCATGAGACACTTGACATTGTAAAATCAGTTCCCGATTTTGAAGGCAAACATGAGACAAACGTGTTTTGGTGAAAAGCTGCAGCTTATAAAATTTTGAGGCATACCAGCTCAAAACATTACCAAGCATTGGGTATTATAAGAAACAAAATAAAGGGCCAGAGAAGATGCTTTAAGAGTGTTTATCTCTGGAACTAAAAAACAGCTAAGCGAAATACTCTTCTCAGCGCGACCAAAGGATTTGCCATCGGCCTTAGCATTAGCTCAAGAGGTCGAGTCAAATCACGAACGCTTTCATGTTGCAAATAATTATGCAAAGAGTCTGAAAGACAGGGCTCAGCGAAATGAGCAACGTTATCAAAAACAACAGACTACAGAAAACTCGCAACAGGGTAAAAGTCCATATTATCTTAAACCACGAATACATAATAATGGCCCGCCTCAAAGGCAGGACGCACCACAGCCAATGGACATAGAAAGTTCGTCTAAATTTAGTCAACCCACACAATACCAGACAAATCAAGGGGTTCCCGCCTACTTCCCTTTTCAAACCCAAACCCAAAAAAGACCAAATAGTGGTACAGCTAGGTTTACAGGACCAAAGCAGCAGAGAATAATAGATAATAGTAAACGAAACTGTGGTAAACTGCAAAGTTTGTAACAGAGCCAAATACGACCGGCATCCACAAAAGCAAGTTATTGGTGAAACACCCATTCCTCCCCAAATAGGAGAAATACTACACACTTGCATAGATAAATTTTCAAAATTCGCCATTGTGCAACCAATAGCCTCCAGAACCATTATCGACACCAATACTACAACTTATGAATTTTTTCCCAAACACCAAAACCATTTACTGTGACCATTAACCTTCTCTAAATTTTGGTACAATAAAATCACTATTAAATAACCGTTTTAATGTCCAAACCTCCAACGCTCCACCTCTACACAGCTCATCAAATGGGCAAGTAGAAAGATTTCATAGCACTCTTGCAAAAATAGCGAAGTGCTTGAAAATAGAAAATCACCTGAATGACACAGTTGAACTGATTCTTCAATCAACAATTGAACACAATGTTCCAAAATTTAGAGAAGATTCAATACACTCTGTTACCAACAAAAAACCAATCGAAATAATATATAACTCTGCGCCAGAATTCGAAGCAGATATAAAAGTAAAAGTAAATAGAGCTTAGGAAACACAGATGAAAAGGTTGAATGAAACTAGAAGAAATAGAATTTTTTAAGTAGGTGAAAGAGTTCGTTTAAAATCTAATAGAACATTGGGTAATAAATTGACTCCCTTGTATGAAGAAGAGGTAATAGAGACCGACCTGGGAACAACAGTTTTCATTAGGGGGAGAGTGGTCCATAAGGACAATTTGAGATAATTTTTTTTCTTATTTTCTCTTATTTGCTTTATTAATATTTATATTCAGGATTTTGATCGTGCTACTTCTCATGACAACAACTACTGCCAAATTTACTGATTACTCAAGCTGGGGCCATATCCCACTTGTGGACGGAAATGTAGTCACCTGAAAAGATTTTGATTACCTCAGACACTCGTCTAATCTCAGTCTGTACTCGGAAATAGCCGAGGAAACTTAATCATTAATGAACCCCAATCGCACATGAAAAAGATTTTACAATCTCATTAGATAGATAACTTTGACTTTGATAAGCTAAAATCCAAGCAGCAATCTTTAACTGAATCAAAAGACAAACAGGTTGTTATAAATACAAGAGTGCAAGAACAAATCAATAAACTAACGGACACAATGAACATAATAATAAATAATGAAAAAACAAAACAAATCGGCACCGACCACCTCTATGAAACACTTCTCGCAAGGGACTGAATTTTGATTTTAGAACTCGAAGCATTAATATTGTCAGTAAACCTTGCAAAGATTGAAATTATATTGTAAATCCCACTATTCTCGATACTAAAGATTTGGAAAATTTATTAAAAGAGCACTTTACAGATATTACAATTACTGATTTAATCGAAGCAGCCTACATCAAATTTTTTACATTTTATTATTAATTATCCAAGCCCTAGCTTAGTATGTAAAAAGGTCACTCCATTTTCTGTCCAACGCAATGGCCCAATAAGAAATTTTGCTGGATATAACAACGTAGCGGATTGTGATAACAACATTCTGGCAGTTGGAAACTGCAGTACTACCCTTCCATCAACATTCTTCAGAGAACTCCCTTTTACAACTTGCGCACAACAGCTACACGCCGGCACTACAGCACTTTGCACTACTCGTCCCAGCCACCTTGAACAAGTTGAAGTTGTGGATAATGGTGTCATAATTATCAACAATGGAATGGCAATCGTTACCATGTTTAGTGTTACAGAGAAGACTATCGACGGCACATTCCTTTTAAAGTTCGAAGAAGAAGTTAAAATGAATGGATCTTTGTTCTGTAACTCGAGAGCCACAGTTCAACGTCACCCAGGTTCGGCGGCAGCGGCACTCTTAAACATTACTGGACATCAAGTGTTTTTGAGCCTGCCATACCTACAACGAGTGAACATCCAAAATCTGAGGTAAATCGGCGACGTCGAAAAACAATTCGTTACAAAACCTGCAACCTTCAGCATAACTATTCTTCTTGTGGCAATCATTGGACTTTCCCTTTGGAAGATGTATCAAAAACTCGTGAGAGCAAGAAAATCAGCTTCCTTGCGAACAGCCATCGACAACTTAAAGAAGTCCGGGGACGACCTTCATCTTAGTGAGGGAGGAGTTAACATATGAGTTAACCAATAGTTCAATGACCGCTGATCATGCCATATAACAATAACTCCAATGCATGATCAGCATTTCTTTGCGATAGTTCCCCATTCTGTTTGCAAAACATAGTTGCATAACAACATTGTCCGTAACGTTCCCATGCGTCGGCCACCCGACATTTAAGCTGGATCAGGACTTTAAGGCGACAGGGCTAGCTTCGCGTTAAGAACATTTTGTACTTAGCTTTAGTTTGATTTTGACAATTAAAGAGTTCGGTATCCAAATAAGACAAGTCTTTTTATTTACTTGGAACTTAAATCTTAATAACTTAATAACTTGCATATGTGCAAACACTATTACATACTTAATTTATGTACACACATACATATGTATATTTGTATGCAACTAATAGAGTGGTAAATCGGTTTGCATGTATGCTAGTGTTTACATGCGTGTATACAAATGCATATGCATAATTATGCGTACTTGCACATATTATCATTAAATAATGAATGAAATTGCAATTATTAAATAAATGTTAATTTCGATTTCTCCATATATTGCAAGTTATGTTCTCGTATATTGGCCCATTTAAAAAAATGCCGAATAGCGTGAAGAGTAAATGATCACACTGCTCTTTGCAATTAAGTTTATTTTAGCTGTCGACTACAGCAAACGACGTAGTTTCAGCTGCTTCGAGCCATCGGTGTATAACCAGCGAGTTGCAGCAAGTTGATTTTCTGCTAAGAACCGGGAATGGTAAACGGAGCTAGGTGTGAAATTTTTTGATGCGTTTCAGAGTTTCAAGTTGATATTAATTTGAGGGCGGAAACAAGGGGGGGGGTCAATGTTGAAGTGTGTGTAGTTGGGTATGGCTAAGCAGTATCCAGCACAACGTTGGAGGCTGGATGGGCATTTATATTTTCTTTTTTGTTTAAAAATAGCCCTAAAATCGTTTGAGATTATTCGATTCAATGTGCTTAACAACTTCGGTATGCGACCCATCCGATATGGTAGTCCATAATCAATTTTAGAAAGTTAGAGGGAATTTGTAATATTTATAAGGGTGTTAGTATGTACATTAGAGTATTTTGAGCTTTAAAATTTAATTATATTTTAACGGTTTACAAGTTCATTTTTTAAGTACATGACTTTAAATGTAATCTTCGAGACGGGAAGAAAAATGGCATTAGACAAGAAGTGTTGTATACGCAGTAAAGCGTCCATAGTGCTGTGTTTTTGTTTAAATGGTACTTTATTGTGTGAGATTGCGTGCAAACATTTTGTCAATTGATTTCTTAAGGAATGATAGAAGAGATATTGGACGATAGCTGGTGATCTCATTAGGGCGCTTATTAGGCTTAGAAATAAGCATGAAATAGGAATTTGGACAATGGCTGAGCTCCAAGGGTGGGTATTAGTCCCAGTTTTCAGAGGGGGGAATCAGTGGAAGTGTAGAGCAAAGTATGTTTGCATTAACAACTTTATGGTGCATTGAATGAGCAC
The DNA here is from genome assembly GCA_018904035.1 of Zaprionus ornatus. Taxonomy (NCBI): domain Eukaryota; kingdom Metazoa; phylum Arthropoda; class Insecta; order Diptera; family Drosophilidae; genus Zaprionus; species Zaprionus ornatus. The sequence continues at coordinate 1,445,311 of JAEIFZ010000194.1, forward strand.
ACCTATTCCTTGTCTGGCCGATGTGTTATATGATTGATTGTAAAAGTATGCAATATATGTCTTAGGGCAAATAAATGAATTAAAATTATAAGATAGGTGAGTTTCTTGCAAACATGGCACATCGGGGGAGTGATCATATATAAAAAGTGAATGTTCATATTAAATATACCGTTTATATTCCATTGTAAAATTTTCAAGTGCATTATTACTACATTTTATTGAATGTCTTATATGATTATAATAATTATAAATAAAGAGTCTTTCATTGACTCGTCTGAGTTATGTGAGTCTAACAGGTCTGAGACGTGAGAGTCTACAACAAATGTTTTATTTTTCTTTTTATTTGGATTCCTTATAGTTGAGTTATTCTTATTATTTGATTTTATTGATATTTGATTTGAGTGCCCTTGCGCTGGAAAAAGGGCAGCCGAAGATGTGTTTAGAGTTAATAAATTACTGTTTAAGCAAACCTGCTTTTTGGTAGAAATTCAGGGCTCGAGAGCAGACAAAACTGCTGATAAGGAGGTATGGATAGGAAGCGGTAGTTGGTGAGTTTTTGTCGTTGCTTTTTGGTGCAGTTGTTGGTGTTGTTGACGAATTTTCCGTGCGAAGCGAAGTTGAAAAATTGGCTGCGATCCTTGAACATGTTGATTGCAGATTGGTTGTGTTATTTGGTATACACTAGTCGGCATAAGTAATTTGACAAAATAAACGCTGCACATTTGTCAGTGAAACTTTTAAATGGCTTGATATGGTAGTATTGATTATTTTTTAATTTTTGTGTGCAAGTAATATGAACTTAAAAATTAACAAACGAAATTTTTTTTATTGAAACTTAAAAAGATATAAACAACTTAATGAAATATGATGATTTTTTTTTCGGCATAAGTATTTTGACAGGCCTTTAATACAATGAAAATAAGTTTAAATGAAGCTGGATTAACTCGTTATTGAAACAATTAATAAAATATATATCCTCCTTTGGCATCAATAACTTTTTTGAGTCGGTCCTTTACTGAATCCACCAAATTGTGAAGGATCTCTGGAGTTATCTCTTCCTAAAGGAAAGTGAGCTCAGAAATCGTCTCCTCTCGAGTTTTATGTAACGAAACTGTTCTTTTGCGTTTCAAAAGAGACCAGATGTTCTCAATTATATTTAAATCTGGACTTTGAGGTGGCCTGTCCAAGACGGTAACGCCAACATCCTTTAGGAACTTGGTTATCATTCTGGCTTTGTGGCATGGAGCATTATCTTGCTGCAGGATAAATGATTCCCCGATCAGCCTATCTCCAGAAGGAAATGCATTTTCGTTTAGGGTCGTCAAATATTGCCCTTGGTTCATCGAGCCGGATATAGGGACCAAGTCACCCAACCCATTGTAGGCAACACATCCCCACACCATGACAGAGCCTCCACCATGGCTCACTTTCTGACAAACGGGCCGTCTTTTTTGCCTTTGCTGAGTTGGCAATCTTACAAAATTTTTTTGTTTTGACGAGTTATACTGGAAAGAGCTTTCATCCGTGCATAAAACACTTTTAAGCTTGTTAATTTTTGAAATATACGGCACATCCTTAGCAATATATATCTTCATGTCCTGTTCCTTTAAACGTCGACGAACTGTGCGCTCACTGACTGCCTTACGTTCACTTATCGGAAGGCTGGCGGTCAAATTCCACTGCGTTGCAACAGCTTGGGGCTTCGCAAGAGGATTTTTTTTAAATTCCCGTATAAGGATTTTGTCGTCAACTATCGTTGTTTTGCGCTTAGGACCTGTTCTTTTTAGGTTTTTTAAGTCATTATGTTTCTTAAACTTTTTAATTTGATAATACACAGTTTGTCGCGACACATTAAACTCATTAGCAATGTTTTTTACTATAATTCGAACGTTAAACTGCGCTACCATTGATGATCTAATAAATAAACATAACTCAGCCTTTTTACCCATGGCTATCAATTAATTTTTTGTTTTTTATTAACGTTTAATATCCAAAAAGAGTTAAATTTAAACAATTGTTGATTAACACGTGATCAAAAGCAGAATACCATTTACTAAATGAGTTTATCAATATACTTGTGCCGAACAAAAATTAGTTGTCTGCTTGCATACTTATCAGTAGAAAGAGAATGCAAAGGGTAAACCGTATAAAAATTGGCATTCTGTGTGCTAAATATTCATTCGTTGCTTTGCTCATCATCTTCGCACCGTTAGTTAACGCTATCAAGCACAAGCTAGGTTTAAAAGAAACAGACAATTTTGTCAAAATACTTATGCCGACTAGTTATGTTGTTTTAATATTAATTTAGTTTCTCTCATACTGCATTTCTCTGTGGTTTTGATGCAAAGAATTTATCTCTGCTGCTGGTATTTTGGGAGGATGCGGCGTGGTCGCCGTTACAGTTGACGCAGTATGTACGAGTACAGGGCTCGAGTGAGTGAGGGGAAGGCTGGGTGTATTGCAGTGATTTGCTGTGTGACCGAGTACTTGGCAGTTTTTGCACCGCATTGGGTTCGGGAAATACTCCCGTACTTTGACAGTGAGCCAGGCAACGTCCAGTTTGCTGGATAATGTGTAGAGGTCAAAGGTTACTAAGATGACGCCCGTTGCCATCGATTAGCTTAGTAAATTTGAAGATTGAGTGAAAGTTTTAGGGTCTTTCAGCTCGGCATTTATTTTCTTATTTATGTACTAAGTTTTTAAGTAAAAAGGTGTATAATTTTATTTTTATCAACAATTGGCTTTAGCTAAGCTAATTTTTCATAAAATGAAGATTAATGAATTTTTCAACGTGACGTGAGTTTTTTGTCCCCTACTGTGTAATTTTCTACTCCTAACATTACCTACATTTGTTGGGCTTTTTTGACATACGAAGATCGATGAACATTAAGGGGTATATCTTTAAAACTAATGATCCGATGTAAAAAAGAGGAACATAATTGAGATTTCTTGTCTAAAGTGATTTTTGCCACCTCAAGTGGGCGAAGACGCCACCGTCCATTCGTCAACATTTTTTTTATACCCTTGGACCATTGAAAATGGTCAAAAAAGGGTATACTAACTTTGTGCAAATGTATGTAACGGGCAGAAGGAGGCGTCGGAGACCCCATAAAGTATATATATTCTTGCTCAGGATCACTAGCCGAGTCGATTGAGCCATGTCCGTCTGTCTGTCCGTCTGTCTGTCTGTCTGTCTGGATGAACGCGCCGATCTCAGCTATTACAAAAGCTAGGGACATCAAATTTAGCATGAAGATTTCTGTATACCATACGCAGATCAAGTTTATTTTCAATTTCGAATAACACGCCTACCGCCCCCGCAAACCGCCAATTTTGATTTACATGGCTTTAGTATATATATAGATAAATACTATATGGAGTTATCCTCCAAATTGCAATCCGATCGGACAATAAACACTGAAGTTATTAGATAAACCATTTCGACCCTTCGACCAGCAAAGAAGTTGTCGATTACGTCAGAACTAAATTACTTGCGTAGGAAAGAAAAGGACAAACGATGCGAGCGCGAAGCGCGACCTGTTTCTTGACTCTACTTTTCCATGCACATGTCAATTACCGAAAATACATGTGCATAAATATAAACCAATACTCAACCAATAGGTGGCGTGGTAAATGAATATGAATGTATGCAAGTATTTACATGCTTGTGTACATCTTCATAATATTCATAATATGCTTACGTGCACATATGATTATTATTTAATAATTCATATTTTAGGGTCAGTAAAAAATACAAAACTATAAAATGCAATTAAATAAATATTAATTTTGATTACTCGATATATTGCAAGTTATCAATATTGGCCAATTCAAAATTTATAAAGAAATACCGATATATGTATACTGCTCACACCGCTCTTTGCAGTCCTGCGCTAGGAAAATTGCGGCGATAAATTATTGACAACGTATCGAAATTGATGCAAGGTGGCAGCGCACTGCAGTGTTATGATTAATTTGTAGCTTGCGATTAGTATTATAAAATTAGATACTTTTTATAGCAACATACGTCCAAGGGTATCCCACTGTCGCGTGGCGCTCGACTGCTGCTCTCGTTATACCCTTGGACCATTGAAAATGGTCAAATAAGGGTATACTAACTTTGTGCAAATGTATGTAACGGGCAGAAGGAGGCGTCGGAGACCCCATAAAGTATATATATTCTGGCTCAGGATCACTAGCCGAGTCGATTGAGCCATGTCCGTCTGTCCGTCTGTCTGTCTGGATGAACGCGCCGATCTCAGCTATTACAAAAGCTAGGGACACCAAATTTAGCATGAAGATTCCTGTATACCATACGCAGATCAAGTTTATTTTCAATTTCGAATAACACGCCTACCGCCCCGCAAACCGCCAATTTTGATTTACATGGCGATTTACTCATTTCTTAACGTTCTGCTTTAGGATACATATAGATAAATACTATATGGAGTTATCCTCCAAATTGCAATCCGATCGGACAATAAACACTGAAGTTATTAGATAAACCATTTCGACCCTTCGACCAGCAAAGAAGTTGTCGATGACGTCAGAACTAAATTACTTGCGTAGGAAAGAAAAGGACAAACGATGCGAGCGCGAAGCGCGACCTGTTTCTTGACTCTACTTTTCCATGCACATGTCAATTACCGAAAATACATGTGCATAAATATAAACCAATACTCAACCAATAGGTGGCGTGGTAAATGAATATGAATGTATGCAAGTATTTACATGCTTGTGTACATCTTCATAATATTCATAATATGCTTACGTGCACATATGATTATTATTTAATAATTCATATTTTAGGGTCAGTAAAAAATATAAAACTATAAAATGCAATTAAATAAATATTAATTTTGATTACTCGATATATTGCAAGTTATCAATATTGGCCAATTCAAAATTTATAAAGAAATACCGATATATGTATGTATACTGCTCACACCGCTCTTTGCAGTCTTGCGCTAGGAAAATTGCGGCGATAAATTATTGACAACGTATCGAAATTGATGCAAGGTGGCAGCGCAGTGTTATGATTAATTTGTAGCTTGCGATTAGTATTATACAATTAAATACTTTTTATAGCAACATACGTCCAAGGGTATCCCACTGTCGCGTGGCGCTCGACTGCTGCTCTCGTTTTTTATTCGTCATGTGAATAGCTTCGGCACGTTCGAATGATTAGTTTTAAAAATGCGAGCTCGAACTTTGTTATATTTATTCAGTCTTTCAGTATATGTGCGTAACTTAGGCATAGAAATGAATTATCTATTGTAGTTTTGCGCATGATTGCACCGGTAAGACTGGTTAGTGCGTAGCTCTTATCAGAATTACTTAGCTAGCCAGTACAGCTGGTGGTAGAAATGTTATTTTTGCTTCGGGGCTGTTCGCGTCTGACCTTAGCTTGGTTTTCCGGCTGATGTTCTTTGCTCCGCAACCATAGCAGAATTCCTTCATATCCCCACCAAGACCTTTTGCGGCACAGTTTCAACAGCGAAACACTCGTATTGGTGCCTGGGTTGCCCGACTTAGCTCATATTGGGGTCTGCGTCTAAACAAAACTCTCTTCATCCACCGCTGCCACATTTCTTTTATAAAATTCCGCATTAGCTATTGTCTTAGGAAACCTACAAAATTCCCCTAGTAAGTTTTCTCGCATTCTACGAGTTCATACGTAGATGCACAACAGAATTCACTTGCACATGGAGCTTACTGCGTGAAATATATGTTTGTTAAAGCCCACTTGTATTTGACAATTTTTGTTTTGTTGTTTTGGCAGAACATTTGGGCTAGATAATAAACTTCAATGCGAATTCTTACCGAAATGTTAAACCTCGAGTTTAACAAAAATACCCATTTTACATAAACATGTGGTTATTAACCACAAATCATCGAAATGTAAATACTTGCATACATTCATATCAATCTACCACGCCACCTATTGCCACTAATGTACAAATGTATGTGTGTATACAAATTAAGTATGCATGAGTGTTAGCATATATGCACATGTATTTTCGGTAATTGACATGTGCATGGAAAACGGGAGTCGAGAAACAGCTCGCGGTACGCGCTCTCATTGTTCGTCCTTTTCTTTCCTGCTCAAGTAAGATAGTTATGACGTCATCGACAAATTGTTTGTCCGATTGGGTTGCAATTTGGAGGATAAGTTCATATAGTATTTATCTATATATATGCTAAAGCAGGACGTTATGGAATGAGTACTTCGAATGTAAATTAAAATTGTCGGTTTGCGGGGGCGGTGGGCGTGTTATTCGAAATTGAAAATAAACTTAATCTGTGTATGGTATACAGGAATCTTCATCCTAAATTTGGTGTCCCAAGCTTTTGTAATAGCTGAGATCGGCGCGTTCATCCATACAGACGGACATGGCTCGATCGACTCGGCTAGTGATCCAGAGCAAGAATATATATACTTTGTAGGGTCTACCACACCTTCTTCTGCCTGTTACATACATTTGCACAAAGTTAGTATGCCCGCACTTTGCTATTAGCAATATTTGAGTGCACCGCCGGTTCGCACAGACCTCACCGAGTGTTTGACCTACGAGAACTTGGGTCGCTGTTAGCAGAGGAAGTTCCTCCGCCCACTACCATATAGTGGTCATCCAATATCCTGCCTAAGCTTACACTGTTTGCTCCGCCAGTATATTAGCTTTTACTAGGGCAGTTATGTTCGATAAATTCCTTTCAGCACTTGGTATGAATACAGCTGTTTCGCAGAATGCAACAGCATACAAGCACTAAGCATCGAACATATGGAGTACTCACACAACAGATTGTACTTGCCTGACGTCTATTATGACCCCAGATTCTGTGAAATTTTACAAGTGAGCGTGAAGTCAATTTTATGCTTTGGCATCAATTGGTTCACAAATTTTGTCAATAGTTGTACAAATTTATATCACAGGCAGTAAAGGCCATAAAGGGCATAATGAACCCCTCAAAAGTCAAGTCATCCTGTCTGCATGTGATAACACACAGATCTCAGTTTTTAGAAGCTACAGTAAATTAAAGTAGATTAAGTATATATCAAATGTTGACTGGCACGCCCAATATCCATGAATATTGATAAATTCATTATTTTAGTTTTAACTTCAAGTGGTTAGGTGTAACCTTTAAAAATCACACATCCATTAAAAAGTAACAGCGTCCTACGCTTAGGGAGTACGTACACTGTATTTGTTATCGGCACCATATTTTGTGAACTTTTATAATACCATAAATACGAAATTCTAAATTATTTCGTTACTGGCACTATTAAATTATAGAATCTTCCATTTGCTTACAAAAAATTATTATTTTGATGACTCGTGCGTATACCTGTGTGGCCTACGTTTATTTATATAAAAATTGTGGAATTCTAAAATTTCAAATTATAAAAATTATGGATTTATGGATTCATAAGCGAAAATTACTTTATAATTTTTCAAAACAAAATATCTATTATGGCACATGTATTAAGTAACTGTTACAATAATATTTTAATATCCGCATTTATTGAGTAAAGTAGCCAAACGAAATCACGAGTTCCACAGAACTGTCATCTTTAATTATTATATAAACATACCAATAACTACATTAGCTGTTCCCGTACATAGAGAAATGCAAAGGTAACATATACATTAAATTATAAATAAATATAACTTTTTTCTAAAATTTCGTTTGTAGAACTTTACCATGTACCAGATTAATGTCAATGTACCCAGCGCATTTTGCCAATCCTATTCAAAAAAACAATTTAAAAACCAGTCGATCAAAAGAACTTTTGCACATACCAATCAAAGCGGCTCTTCAACCTTCAGAGACTCTATATTACGGGGATCTTAGGCAAAAGTTTCTCAACTATATTACTGAAGATGGGAACAGAAATTTGGCAAGAGAACTTTTAACCAAAACTTTTGAGGCAATTAAGCGGACACAAATTGAGCGACTAAATCTTGCACGAAACCAAAAGGAAATTATTACCGACCCGGAAATCCACCTTATAAATGCTATTGAAAATTCTCGGCCATTGCTCCAATTATCTGCAATAAAACGAGGTGGAGTCAAATACCAAGTCCCAATACCATTGACAGATCAAAAATCGTATTTCCTTGCTATGAAATGGATTTTGGAAGCCGCACGTGAAAAGGAAAGGAAAATATGTTTACCGGATAAACTTGCTTGGGAAATATTAGACGCGTCTTGCGGGCAGGGAAGAGTTATTAAAAAGAAAGAAGATTTGCATCGACAATGTGAGAGCAACCGTGCTTACGCACACTATAGGTGGAGCTGAGGCTACGTAGGAAAATAGGTCATTATCTATTATATGTACTTTTCTTAAACCGCAATGTAAAAATATTCGGGTTAATAAATGATTACTTATTGAAAATCCGTAAGCGGAAAATAAAAAGTTGAATGGTTTTTGTTAGGGTTAAGAAAAAACGTAAATACATTTATTTCAAAGGTTTTGCACCCAACCAATAAATTGGAGGAGTCTGCTCCTGATTATCGCTATAACTTTTTCTATTCGATTCTATACCCGCTACCCGTAGGGTAGGAGTTTTAAGTTTTTGTCAACCGAAAATATATGTAAAAGGCAGAAGGAGGCGTGGCAGACCCAAACCACAAACGTTCTATATTCTGAATCAGCTTCAACAGCCGACTCGATACAGCCTTTTTCGTTATAAGACTATAGTCATGCATCAAAATAATGATACATTCTCTTTCTGAAACTTGAAACCTGAAAATTTGTAAGGGAAATCGGGACTTATCGGAGGTTATATTTCCAAAACTAAGCCGAAAACGAAAAATTTGTTCTTAATATTTCCATTTTATCTCGTCGAGATCTATAAGAATTAGTCGTCAGATCTTAGCGGCCTGGAAATTGCATTCGTGCCCTTAATTTTTATCAACGGCCAAATAATTTTTTACATCGGGGAATTAACATAGAAGTTATTAAAGAAATAATTTTAAAGAGGTATTGATTTCTAATTTGATCCCTACAAAGAATGCAACACAAAATACGATAAACATATAAGTTATATACCTAAATCATTTTGTCCAGATAGGTAGCGAGTATACTAGCGAGCACACTCGACTGTAACTTTAGTGCTTGTTACAATGTTCAAATGCATCATAGCACCAATCGGGTGCCAAATCTGGGGTTTGGCTTGCGATAACCAAATCAGAAGGATCCGGGTCATCTGGCCTGCGAGACTCATCACCGTTTGCGTGTGGTTTGCACGAAACACCACCCTGTACAGAGACCTGCAACTGGCCACGGTCTTTGCCGAAATTAACCACCACTCGAGTCGCTACCATGAGCGACTGGGGCGTCATAAAAGTCGATTGGCAAACGCACTAATCAGACCTCGCCCACCTAGGAGACTCAACAGGCGAAAATCGATCGTTTCATTATCCATTGACGAGGGTCAGCAGGCGCTGGTGTTCCTTTTGTTAACTATTATTTAAATTGTTATACTTGTTTTATTTATTAATATTTTAATTTAGTTACTGTAACAACCTGTACTTTAACATACAACGCACAATCCGGATTATTAAATTATTTAGTTTCATTTCCCACAGTTACAGCTAACTTTTGTTAGCCGGCGCGCTAATATAGGTTGAATGAATAGCTGCCAAGGGCACAAAGGGCTTCCAGGTCGTGTTCATTTAAGACAGTTTCTAAAGAATCGGTTTTTGCCAGGTAGACTTTGGTCTGGCTTCTGGTCTCACTATCGTATACCAGTATGGATTTGACACACTCATTTGTTCTTCGAATTATATGTGTATTTCTGCATATACGGTAGAGTCTCCCAAATGCAGCTCGTGCATTGGCAATTCGGTTCGAGACGTCTTCATTTACTGCACCACTGCAGGATATGATGGCGCCAAGGTACGGCAAGATGGAAACGAACTCAATTGAATTCCCATTTATGGCGATATTACCTTGATTTGGGTTGGTATTGGTACATCGATTTGATTATGCTGATGATTTTGACTGGTACTCCCTTCCATGCAAGTGCTCGCGATATTGACGCTCTGTCTACTGAGTTAAATACCTTCTTGAAATCGATGAAAAGCTGGTATACCAGGCTCCGCCATTCCACAACTTGCTCCGTGATGATGCGTAGTGTGCTTGCCTGGTCTACGCAACACTTGTTTAGTCTGAAGCCTGCTTGTTCATCACATAGGAAATTTCCTATATAGTAAATTTGCAATATCTCGACAAACAACAAATATCGGTCGATAGTTTGTATGGCAGCAATACGACATATCGGTCCGATAACCTCGATCCCACTTATTTACAGGTGTATCAACAAAAAAAAGCATATGTGCCAAGTTTTATCAAGATAGGTTAAAAACTGAGAGACTAGTTTGCGTTGCAACAGACAGAAAGACGGTCATAGTCAGATCGACTCCCCTGATGATGTTTATTTAGAATATATGACACTGTACACCTTGCACACGCCTAGCTACGACCTACGATTTCCTTCAACAAGAAATTACAAATGTACCCATGCTGAGAATAATGTTATATTGTTGATTCTATTAATGAACAAAAAGTGGCGATTCTCCTGTACAAAGTGATTATTGGTGCGAGTTGAAAATTCGACTGTATAAGGAAATAGTAGAAATTCTCAAAAATAACTGTCGAATTTCGACATGAAGGGAACTTCATGGGTACCTATGCCAAATTTCTAGTTGAATAAAAACGAATTTCGGGTTGAAGGAAGAATCATGTATACCTTGATAATATTCTGATTCAGATAATTGTTCGTATACATAATATATCAAACAGCCATGAAACTACTGTAAGATCACAGAATGCTTAAATTTCAGATTGTTTATGAATAAATGAGAATTTATAATTTTTTACGAATTGACATTAGATTGTTATTAATTATCTTTTATTTCACTTAGGTTAAAATGTATCGAAGCACACAAGTTTATAGACGTGGATAAATCCATAAATATTAACTACCACACATTTTGTTCCTTGTTCCTGTACAATCATGCTGGAAAATGTTCGAGTAAATGTCATCGAAAATGTCAATTTTGAATCATCTGAACAAGGAGAAAAAAAGTTACTCGTATTCTGTTTGAGCGCGTACAACTCGTACAATTTTGTCTAAGACAACTGAACAACGCACAAACAAGCTTGCGATATGATCGATAAAGACGAATACGGCACGTTGATTTAAATCCTAATGCTTTCCATTATATCGTAACAGTAATTATGATTACATGTCTTCATTCAGTAATTTACTTGACTTCATCCAAAGGCTTTTTTAGAATCATGGATCAAATTTGAAGATACTTATTGTATTAAAAACAAAACGCCAGCAATGTGCTGCAGTAGGGGTAAAGTCAAGCGATCAGAATTACATTTACCACCTGAACCATTATCCACGTTTTTATCAAGTGTTACACGTGAGTCGAAGCAATTTGTAGATAATATCCGTATTGATATTTTTAAATGATATTCAGAATGGAGTACTGAGCAAACGGAAACATAGAAGACGATCGATAGGATGAATGAAAGTTAAATTGTCAACTAACTGAATTCTTGAATGGGTTGATTTACCAGGCGTCCCACCACACGTCGATACACTAAAAGTTGGCGTACCATCCTTATTCTCAAAAATAAAAACCACTGCGAATGCAACAATTCTGACTAGAAATTTAAAGGTAAACCCATACTCTTGCTACGTATCCCAATGATCCCGACAGATATGCCATTCGAATTCGAATGTTTGAAGTTCCTGAAAAATTGGGATCATAGGAACTTTATTCCACTATTTTGTTAAATTAGATTTCTACGGAACCTCTAGTATCGAATATTTGTGTGATAGACCACTATCGAATTTTTGGTTTCGAGAGTGGACGACAGGGTTTAACACTATCCCAATTTGAATTTTAGGGAAAACAGCACGTTTTATAAATAAAAGTGGAATTTCTCTTTTCAAGCAATGTAAGGATAGGTAACCAGGGCTGGCAAATTGGATATTGGACGCACTGCAATCGTTTTTGATAATTTCAGCAGAGAAATTATATGGAATCAACGGCTCCTAGAATGAAATGAAAATGTATTCTATTGGGATAAATCCCCAAAAGCTTCAGCCACATATGCCGATTATGCGTTGTTGGATTATTGAGCATCGAAAATGGTTGGTGTTTCGAGTTCATTTGGCATGTTGATGTCATTTATACCTGACAGTGTGCACAATTTCAGTTGAAATGAAGGCAATGAAGACGAATTGCCGTAGTTGGTGTGAGGAAGCGGCTTGTGATTGCTCTGTATGACGCAAGCTTGGCTTTCCAAAAATATATTCGAAAAACAGAGTAGCAGTAAATACTTCAAGAATTCGCGATCGTAAGTGCTGTTTTTCTTGGCTGGTTAGTTTCCGTGAGAAAAATGTGACGTTGCCTCTAGCTATTCCAAAAAGCTCCAATCGCAATTTCGGAAGGGTCAGTCCTCTAAGACAGTTCGGATAACGATGCAAAGAATGTTGCTCTGATTGCGTCCACAATGCCTTGCTTACACTAATCAAATGAGTTCTTTCGTCGGTCCAAGCTATCTCGCACTTTTTATTTTTGGTTGCTCAATTTAGATACTGTGTGAGTGCGTTTTGTGTTTTTGCAGAAACTAGATTCAGTTACCTAATCATTCCCAAGAACCGTCGGAGCTCTATGATTGCTATTAGTTTAAAATTTTACAGTTTTGTGAAAGAACGGACCTGCTGATTATCGTTGGGTCCGAATGTTGATGCGGCGAAGACGGGATCGGTCGCAAACCTGCGATAAACTTCTCGCAAGGTGGTTAGGATGTGAAGTTTTTGCTCATGTACTTTTATTTTTGGCTAGTTATCTCTTCTCTGGCGGATATGACGTCCAGGTCAAGGTGTTCCAGTGATTGTTCTCAGTATTTGCGATTGAGCTCTTTTCCCTTGGTGCACTCAACCGTTTAAAACAGGGTCGTCGGTCATATTAGAGTTGCATCTCATAGCAAAGACTCAGTTTTAGGGATGCGACTTCAGGAGTTTTTGGGTGTTTTGGGGAAGCATTGTTTTGATTTTGAACATTAAACCATCTAGCCAGACCTTTTTAAATGCTTGAGAGACTTCCAGAAATATTGTTGTGCAAAGAAGTTTGTACTTCTGATCCTTTTCGATTGACTTGTTCAATGATTTCATGCATCTTTCTAAAGCCGAACTGGTGAGTTGGAATAAGATTGCGTGTCCTCAAGTAAGGGGTGATCTTGGTCATCAGACTTTTTTGAATGCTCTTGTAAGGCCATATTTTTGGCAGTTCGTGTATTGGACGGAGCCTGTGCGCTTGTGTGATTTTTCTACGGTAATCCAACGATTCAGAAGAAACTGTAGCTTGTAAATTGAGAGCACTTAATTTTTCCTGATAGCTTAAGTGTCAGGTTCCAGCTCGACATTAAAGAGTGATTGTTGTTTTGTGTCTTTGTTCAAGATGCTGAAGACAGTTTTCGCTTTGAAATCGTTATCATTTAATGCCTGCGTTATTACAGCAGGTGTTATTCAGCCTCTATATCATTAAGTGGCACCAGCAGTTTTTTGTTATTTTTTGCAAGAGTTTTATGGATGGAGTACTTTTTTTTTGGTATTATGTGGAAGTTGTCTTTTCCAACAAGATCAATTATTGTATTTTCTTTACAAGAATATTCAAGTTTTCGTCTCGAATGTATAAAGGTGCCCTGGGTTCTTTTTGCTGAGGTTAGATCCACACCGTGAGCTGCCAGTATTGCGAATCTGTTGGTACAGTTTAGGGTCTCCTTTCACTGACATAGATTGTTTCTTTTGATCTCTGTTTTATTTCCCGCATCAAACTTTTGTGGACTCAGTTTTTTTTTTATTTGGAAGTAGCGATGCATTCCAGTTTGCAGTGTTTATAGCTTTATTGCTGATTCAAAAGAAACAAGCGTTATAGTCGACACCGGGTTTACGGCCTATACCGTTTCATTATTTGTTGTTCTTGTGAATGCGGTGGATAACCGTTGGTCTTGACGGTGAGCAAAAACGCCCTATGTCTTTCGTTGTTGGCATAAATTTGAATATCGGGCTGGCTGTGATTGAACATGGCTGATCGATGTTTGCATTGGTTTCGTGCACTTCCGCGGGTAGCGAAGAGACAAATGTGAAATACGCGTTGTTTTGTATGAAAAGAGTCGATGGTCTTGCTCGCGTTGACGTTGAGCGCTGTGAGAGGCTGTGATCACGTTTGGCCGTGTGATTGCTAGCGAGTGAGAATTAAACATATTGTTGCGTGACTCCACTATGTGCGCCGATTGTTGAGACATTTTAGAGGCTCATTTGGTATAGTTTCCTTTTTGTTTCACACGCTGCTGTGGGATCACAAAGGCGTATGCGCTTTGGGTCATGTGACAACCCGTTGGGAGTTAAAAAGTTGTCGCCTATGGTAGCTGACTACTTATTATTTCCGAACCTTTTATTTTTGAGCGTTGGTATCGGTATGAGTGATATTACTAAGCCCGAATCAATCCAGAATTTTATTTTGGACAAACGACCATAAATTTGGAGTTTATACTTTCCTGGAGAGGCGAACAGAATTTGCGCTATCAGTAGTCGCCTGTATTGATAGCTTGTTTAGTTTTCTTATCGTGGCGTCCATAAACAGGACTATACGCAGTGCCTTGGTTTAGAGCCAGACCGGGTGTGATAAAAGCATGTGTGCGGAGCAATATAGCGCTTACAGTCTGCTAGTTCGTCCGTCATGCGTCTAGTGTGAGGTCGTGATCCAGGTTTTCTGCGTGTGCTGCCGCCATGACACAAGCTCCGGCTTCATCTTCCGTTGGGCTATCGACGAGCTCGGTTAATTCCTCTATAGAGGGGGATTGTGAAACATATACTTAGTACTCATTGTACTTGTTTTGGCAGAAAGGAAAGCCAGAGCACACGAAAAACGTCATCATTTACGTATCCTCCTGCGAGAACTGCCATCAAGCATAGTAGCTGTGAGGGTGAATTACTTTCAAGTTCCAGATCAGATAGTTCAATAAGAAATTGACGGGTGCGGGCAAAGGGGTCACTTAATGATGCATGCCTTCAAATTGTTATATTTGTTGATCTCTAGTGGATTCGTAAAAACCTTTATTAATTTCGACATGCTGTTAGGGTCATGTACGCATATTAGCTGGTAATATAACATATTGTTTGACACAATGCTGTAGCTATAAAATTCCAGAAACCATAAATGTTATGTTTTCAAAATGGTGAAATGGTTTCAACAGCCTCAAGTGCAGCATTACTGTTATTGTAGCTGTTGCTGTTCTGCTGAATTTCACGAGAGTCTGGCCACTGGCTGCTCCATTTTCCTGCGTGATCCCTCTATTATTCCGGGCTGGTGCGAGTTTTGGTTTTTGGGGTCGCCAATGTTGAGATTGACAGCTCGGTTAAACTTAACTAAGACCATTTATTTCATATTCGTAGCTTAACTTAATGAGAACATAATTGATTGGGGCTTATGCGTTTTAGGTAGAGTTGGGTTATTCATGAGTAAGTGAACATGAATGAGCTGCTAAACTGAGCAATGTTTAGTACTCACTGTTCACCATTCCTCTTTTGCTCATTTGTTCAGTTTGGCTCAATCTTGGTCTTTTGCTCTTTCTTGTTCCCTTGCTCCTTACTTCAGCTCAGTTCAGCTGTTTTATTCGCCCTTCGTTCATATGAATGTTTTGATTCACTTTCGCTTATGTTGTATTAGCGCTAAAAAAAATTTAATAAAATTCGCATAGAGAAATTTAGTTGAATTTTACCGACATGGTGCATTGCCATTCAGTTAAATTCAAATATACAAAATGATTGTGATTTTAACAATTTTAAGTACTATTTTTAATATGGTGTTTATTTTTAAAATAGGTTTAGCTGAAAAAGAAAACGAGTTATTTAAGGAATTATGAAATAAAATAAAACTGTGAGTCAGTTGAACTGAGCTGGAGGAAGCATATGAGCAAGTGAACAATAAAGCGCAAGTGAGCGAACTGAGCATGTCGACTCACTTAAAAAAAAAGACCAAGTACATGACTTCACCAAAGTAAGCAGTGATTACCCAACTCTTCCCTAACTTCAAGCATTGGTCTTTTACTTGGTAATTACAAATATCGCCCGCTGAACTATCGATTGTTTCCGGCGCTGACGAGTTGCCAATCGGGCTAATATCGCTGAGGCTACGTCGCCACACGTCGAAATATGTAATTGACACAATTTATATATTTATATTTAACAGTTCTTTTGGTATTCAGTAGAAGGGCAGAAACATTGATGCCAACATCGATGAAACCACAATGGAAAAGTTGCTGAATCACCTGAATATTTAAAAAAATGCCTGCATTATAGCTGCGTACCATATGGCAACGGCGTATATTTGGATGTGTAAATTATCCAGTTTAGGTGTGTTAGGTACCAATTGCCCACGGGGGTTGCTTAGTCCAGTCGGAGACTTGGTGATTAACCGATGAGAATTTTATAAATGTTATTTATTGGGAAGCACGTTGTGCTCTCATCAAAACCAATTTAAAAGTTAGCTTGTAATCGAATATTGATATTATTATGAACCCCAAGACGCAGCGGCAGAGTTGCTGACAGAGCGGCTCGCAAAACGATGGTTGCAGCGGCTGGATTGCTGTGCTGACCTTACAGCATGTGCAACGCATCTTGTTACGCCCGCCAGAACTGTATCCGCTAACCCCTGTTTATGCAAAGCTGCAACTATGTAACAATGCACAACGGCGGATGTGAGCCGCGGGATCAGTGGCTTACGTTGCAACTATGTAAGAACGCAAACACACAACGGCCGGGGGTCCTTGGTTACTGGTTAACTGCTCCCCCTCTCAAGACAATGCCGTTCTCGGCCATGGCGATGCTCGCAATCACCTCGGTCAGCTCTTGCGCTTCTCTGACGTCATATGAGAGAAGTGAGAGCGCATACTATGATGAAGGTGATCAATGTCCCCATTACAGCAGTTATTGTCGCTCTTCCAGTGGCCTCCTTTTTACGTTCTCTGATGTAGGTCAGGTCATCAGAGTTCAATCGGTGTAAGAACCGTCGTGTCCGGTTTACGGTGGCCGTTGACTCGAACGTTGTAAGGAATGTGCCGTTGATTAGTAGCTCTGAAACACCATCTGTGCTCACCCGGGCCGACCTTCGTTGATGATGATTATTTCGTCTTCGATTATCACGACGGGGTCTAGATTTCTAGCCTGTTGTCTGCAGTGTGCCACCTTTCCCGAATGAAGTTGCTGGGCGCATATGCTGTTATCCGTTAGTTCGCAGCCTGTTGTCGTGGTTGACGCCGCACAGTTAGTTAACGCTATGACCTTGGTGTAGCATTCGGTCACGGTGGTGTCGTGGTTGGGGAGTTGTTCAAATCGGCTGTAAGTTCTACTGTGTTGGCACTCCCAAAAACGGTGTGTTACTAATATAGATGTTGAAATGGATTGAGTTTCTGAGTTCAGAGCTGGGTCCTTGTCGCAATATTCGGATCTAGCGTGTGGGATAATGTTCATTAGTTGTATGAGTGCGACTTTTACATCCTTAATTGATTGCGATGCTATCGGTTGTACGACGGCGAACTTAGAGAATTTGTCGAGACAGGTGAGGAAAATCTTCATGTCTGTCGAATATATGACGATATGCAAAAGTTCCCCTGTTATAACATTGCCGTTACATCCAAGGGCTGCTTGCCCGGTTTGTCAGTGGACTCTATATGTATGACAGCGACGCCTCGCTGTGTATTGTCGCTTCGTCAGATTTTGCGGACTGACTTTATAGAGCATTTAAATCTTGTGTTCGTCAAGATTTTTAGCATTTGAGTTTCTTTCCGAACTCGCATATACAAATGGTTGGTGGTCGGTAATGATATTTATGCCGTCTGCTCGGTACATGTAGTAGCGCAGTTTTTCCAAGGCCCAGACAATCGCAAGTAATTCTCGCTCGTTTATCGCGTAATTGACTTCCCTCTCTTTTAAAGTCCTTGAGATCATCGTTATGAGACGACCGTTTTTAGAAAGAACTGCCCCTATGCCATGAGTTGAGGCGTTTGTGTTTCTTATCTTCTCAAAGGAGTGCCTTAATACCTCGTTTAGTTCAATCGGAATTTTTCATGATCGGTGTTTGCTGACGGAGCCGTTTTCTCCTTTCAAAATATCGGACAACGGCCTCACTTTGGATGCAAAACATTTTATGAAGCATCTGTAACTTACTTTTTTAGGGGCAGTCTTTACACCCTCTCCTGTTACGATAAATACGAGATAGTCGACATTTTGCTTAAAAAACTGGGTCTTCTCTTGGATCACTCTCATATAACAGATTCCCTAAGACCGTATCGACGTGCTTGACGTGGTCATTTTCATTTTCCGAGAACACAATAACGTCATTTACGTAAACGTAACAGCATTTGCCTATATGTTCTCTAAGAACATTGTCTATGGCGCGATGAAAAATGCTACTAGCATTTTTCAAACCAAAAGGAAATCAACAGAATTCGTACTTCCCTCCGTTTACAGAAAATGAGGTCTTTTCACGATCCTTTTCTGCCAAGACTATCTGATGCACACCAGACTTCAAGTCTTTTGTAGTAAAGTATTGTATGCCTTACCCAGATTTGCTAAAATCATTGATATTTTCGTCATTGGGTACTTGTCGGCTTTTCTTTGTTCGTTAAGTTTCTAAAGTCCACAGCTAGCCTCTTCTTTTTTCCCCAAACTTGTTTACACCTTTTTTATCTACTACCCATAACGAATTGTTATAACATGACCTTGACTTTTTAATGATGCCGTCTTTAAGCAGTTGTTCCATCTCCTTGGCAACAAAGTCTGCTACACCCATAGTTGACTCATTGGTGCACCTGTGTTAATAGGTCGCGGGCAATTATCCCGTCAAATGTGGATAAGCTGCTTAGGAGGATGAATGGAGTTGTCGTCCCAAATAAAGAAAAATAAAATTTTTTCGGGTTGTTTCGGACCATGAATTAAATGTACTGCAAGCGGTTTTTGAGTGGGAACTACCTCTTTTAACTCTCTACAAGGTTTGATATAATTTTTGAAAGCTCCAGTATCTAAAAAAATGGGGGAGTCGGTGTCGCTGTTCTGTTCGTCAGCAATTTCAGTGGCAGCAGGGAAAACAGCTTTTTTTATGTGGCAGTGGCCCCTGTCTTCCTGTGACAAGTGATCCACTCTTTGTCGTTTTTGAGCTGTCATTCGTTCGGAGTTATTACCCCTCTTGTGGGCTTGACCACACTGTGCGGGCCCCTGTGCATTTTGGGATAAAGGACTCTAAGGACTTAGCGAAGTTGGCAGCAAGAGCATATTTATAGTGATTCGATTCCACTTCATTTGCCATTGCTAAGGTTGATGGTAGATCAGGTGGTCTCGAAGAGTAAAGTACACTTCTAAGGTTCCTCTTCAATCCTGATATGAATACCCTTAGGGCATCAGACCTAAACTTTTCACACATACCCATGATTAATACCGGGTCGTATGTCATCGTGACCTTCTTGGTCTGTATGATGGCCGAAATCTGTTCACTGTTCATGTTCGTTTGTTTTGTATCAAATCTGCGTACACCTTCTATAGACAGATATCAATGTAAAATACAATTAACGAGCAAGAAGGATTTATTTTGCACAAACAATATTATTCTTTAGTATTGCACGTGGTTATAAAAAAATTGTAATTTATTTTTTTTTATATTCGATTAACACATCGCTCAAAATATTTGTTAAACGTTTTTAATTTGTATATGGTTGTTTCTTTTATTTTTTTTTAACCTCACTGCCTAGATCGCTTTAGTTTACACAAAATTGAAAAAAAAATAAAAATGTTTCACCGGCCGATCAAACCCACTGGTTGATGCCAAATTAAGACTCTTAACAAGTGAACTTTCGTTAAATAGCACGGTAAAGATACCATTCCAACATGGAATTTTGTATGGATAGATAGAGTACTATGTGTAAAAGGTGAATTAGTCGTTTGAAAGAACTTTGTAAACATATCGGCCATGGCCTGATCTGTGTCTGCATCAGCATTATCAAACTACAATTTAAAAGGGCCGTAAACCGCGGACTTACGCTTCATGTTAACAAAATTATAAAACTGTTTATGATTCTGAAAAAATTCAATTCTACGAGTTAAATAGTTTTTATAACAGCTCGCGTTCAGCACGGTAAAATTTGTCCGGGCAATTAGGTAGCAGGAAAGATTACTTTAAACTTATTTTTTCAACAAACTAGATTTTCAGTTTTTTGGGCGTGACATCTCTTTTGTAAACTACGAAGGCTGGCTCGACCATATCGTATAGAAGAACGTATTCTTTCTTTGCTTCAAAATTGAACGGACGCGTTTTTTTTTTGCTCCCCGCTTTCTATTCCTTTTGCACAAACAATCAGCGTTTGTTTCTAAAATTAAAATTTACTAACATTATGTTGCGATTCTCGTTCACTTTCGCAAGTGCATGACTGGTGTTTTTAAATCTTGTTTGTTTTATTTCCTTTTAAACTTACCCGTTTCTGTGTACTAGCTACTTGCCTATTTCTGTATTTTCTTTTGTGCGTGCATTTGTATCTCGTGTGCTTACTTTACTCCCCACCCTTGTGAGTTATTGTTACAGTTTGCTGCAGCTCTAATACTAACATTCGTAACGCTCCCTCCCACATCTTTAAGTTTGTGTGTGCTTAACGTTCTCTTGCGCTCACTTATTTCTCTATTTGCTCTGCTACTAGTTTGGTGCGTGCACTTTTCTCTTTAACGCGCGGTCACTATCTTATCTTCTTATTTTAATTTGCGGTTGTTTTTGTTTCGATCAGTAAAACCTCGTTAAAATGGAAGGTATTGTCTATTTTAAACAATCCTGCAAAAAGCAGGTAACTGCCGTAGAGCCAACTGTTTTATGTTGGATTTGTGAAAACGTAGTGCACATAAAATGTGTCGACTACACAGCCATAACAGCTGATGCTGTAGCCGAACTGGTCTGCGCTATTGCTGTGATGTATGTCGGGAGGTGGAATATGACATAATTATGTTTATTCGACAGGCAAGGAACGGATTTAGAGAGTTTTCCGGCATGTTTCGTGAAATGGCTAAAAAGTTTTCTGCCTTGGACTCGACGTTTAACAACCCCAAATTGTTGGTTAGGTCTCCAAAACGCAAAAAATCCGCTTGTTTGAGAAGTCTTTGCCTGCTAGCATACCAATCACGCTCATCGATCAGCCAGGCACTCCGTTTACACAGCCGGTGATGTCGTTTACCGCCCCAATGGTGACGAGATAGGCGGCTCGGTCTGTTTCAGTATCCGAAAAAGTCATCGGTGAGTGTGCGCAGATAGTGTCGCAAAAAATTTCCAAAGAGTCCGCTGTGGTTTCTCTGCCGGTGCCACAGATAACACACGGACAACCGGATGTGAACAAGCCCACAAACCTGTGTCTGTGTCTGTGTCTGGGGTGCCTAAAAAGTTTTAGGAGTTCCACAAAGGAAACAAATTTTTTGCTCATGACGTCACAGCCTATATTTAAGGAAAAAACCAAGCCGTTGATTTGAAAGTGGAAAAATGCAAGTTTTAATGTGAAAGAGACTTATCGTCCTTTAAAATAATACATGTACCAGTCGAACTTTTTCCTATTATATGCTTTCCAAAGTTTTGGTCAGACCATATTATGGTTAAAGAGTTCGAGACAAAGAAAAAAAAAGAAAATTGATCTCTCTTCCATCACCTATACAGGAACAACGACAACTTCTAATAAAAACACTACATTTTTCCTTCTTATTACTTATCAGAGGCCTTCGTAGTAAACTATCTAGTCGTTTTCTTAGAAGTCTTTCGTTTGCATCTCATATTCTGGTGTTAACTGAGGCTTGGCTAAAGCCGGAGATTTTAAGCTCTGATGTTTTCCCGAGTAAGTACACAACTTACAGGCTTGATCAACCTGAGCGCATAGTGGCGGATTACTCAATGCACTAGATTTCGCCATTACATCTCAACTTTTACATCCGGAGATGCTTTTCCGATTTTTACTTTGTATAACCTGCTCCAATATTCCGCCGTCATCGGAATCCTCTGTCTACTTGCAGCATCTACAGGGGTGGTCAAAAGTATTTACACAACTTTGTTGACAATTGAAAAAAAAGCACGTTGTGTAAATACTTTTGACCACCCCTGTATCTGCAAGTAAGACCGTCTTTAACCTGTTATCAGGCAGGTATCAGATTGTCGTCCTTGGAGACTTTAATATTCCTGAAAGTAATTGGACAACTCGTGCTGAGGAAAAATTTCTGTTCCCTTCAATGAGGCAGGACCTTTTTGACGGTCTGTTTGACATGTCATTGTCGCAGGTCAATTATGTCAAACATTCTTTAAACAGAACGCTAGATCTCTGCTTTGCCTCTGATCCGTCTAGGATAAATATACTCAGGACCCACCCACTTTTTCTCTCTGCTATCTATTTATCCACTGACATGTCAGTTGCCATAAATAAATATAATAATGCACTTAACTCTTTCATTGATAACTGTGTTCCGTTTTTCTATCCGACATGCTCGAGTCAAAAACCATAGTCTAGTTTATTTCAAAAATTTAAAGTAAAACATTCTTCTCTTGTTCTTTCCCGCTACTTAATTGCTCGATCGAACTTTACCGTGCTGAATGCACACCGGTATATAAATTGTTTACTTCTTTGTAAAATTCAATTTTATCAGAATCAAAAACAGTTTTATAGTTTTGTTAAAATGAATCGTAAGTCTGCGGTATTTCCTTGAAAATTGTCGTTTGAAAATGCTGATGCAGACACAAATCAGGCTATGGCTGATATGCTTGCAAAATTTTTCCAAACAACTTATTCACCCGCTACACAAATTTCTGCTGTCTATCCATATAATGTTCCCAGCTCTTGTTAGGGCTAAACCATTTAACTTGCGAGGACCCGACGGAATTCCCGCTTGCGTACTTCATTACTGTACAAACTCACTTAGTAAGTCACTGCTCAAACTTTTTTCGCTGTCCGCAGAAACTGCCTTTCTTTTTCTTCCATTTGGAAGGAATCATTTATAACTCCTTTGTTCAAAAAGGACAGCAAGTCCAATGCAAGCAATTATAGAGGTATCTCTAAATTGTCGGCTGTACCGAAATTCTTTGAGAATATCCTAACTCCTCACTAGCAACATTTCTCAACTATTCAACACGGATTCATGAAACGTCGTTCAACGACAACAAATTTGATGGAGCTGACATTCTTTGTTATGAAGGGTTTTGAGGACAATCTTCAAACTGACGTCATTTATACTTATTTTAGTAAAGCATTTGACTCAGTCAACCATTCCCGTCATGCCCATAAATTTAACCTATTCCGTTTCTCACCAAAGCTTCTTAGTTAGATTGTGAGCTATTTGACCGACAGAATTTAAAAATAAATACCCTATTCATGCCACATGTGGTGTTCCTCAGAGGAGCCACTCAGGCCCTCCACTTTTTACGCTTTTCATCAATGACCATCCGTTGGTCATTCGTTACTCATGTACTCTTATGTATGCGGATGATGTAAGCGTTGTTATCAATTTAACGACGACTGCTGTCGTTTTTGCCTTCAAGCCCACCTAGATAGCTTTTATTCATGGTGTAGTGCAAACCTTTTAAATCTGAACAGCTCCAAATGCTAGCTGATGACATTCTCAAGTACCAGTCCGAAGCTAGTATCTTACACTCTTTGTGGACGTGCCTTGGAAAGAATTTCCCTAGTTGATGATCTGAGTGTACTTTTGGACCGCAAACTAAAGTTTTGTGAACACATTTCCCCAATGGTCAATAAAGCTGTGGCTGGCTCGGCTTTATGAAGAGAGTGTCTAAGGAGTTTGACGAAATTTATCTAAAACCCTCTATACCTGACTTGTTTGTCCATTGCTTAAGTACGGATCATGCGTTTAGTGTCTTCAAACTTTGTTCATAATAACCGCATTGAATCTGTACAAAAGAGGTTTCAAACTTTAGCATTGCGTGGCCTTTACTAGGTTTAAGTTACTTAATCTACCATCTTTATTTAACCGTATAATCATGCTTGGTGTAGTCTTTATCCATAATCTGATACAAGGTGATATTATGATAATAGTGTCGACCTGGTTAGCCGGTTACACTTCTCTGTCCCTTGTAGAATTAGTTGCCACAGTTCAATACTAACGCTTCCCTTTTGTTGATCGAACTATGCCCTGCACGAGCCTTTCAGCGTATTGTGTTCGAGCTACAACAAACTGTACTGTATCATTTCTAGCACTAACTCTGTACCTTCTTTAAAACTTTTAAACTTTTTTTTAATTAAAATAACTTTCCTCGAAACACCATTATTAATCTTATACTCTATCCATTTCCACTTCATTTTCGGCGGTCGGATTACTCGTTTACGGCATTGCTCTCGTCTGATTTTGGGCATGTCTTTTTAATAAACTCTGGTTTTTCCCCAATCCCAACGTTGGATCAACTTTAAATTTAAATTTAAATTTAAACTTAAATTTAACTCTAAATTTAAATACTACACCTTGATTTAGTCATTGTTAATATTTAAATTTAATCAGTTGACTGTCCACAGTTGTCAGCTTTAAATTAAAAAAAATATTTAGATAAATTAAAAAAATTAAAAAAAAAAACAGGTATCAAAGGGCAAAATTGAAGTCACCAAGGACTAACTTTAAATCCCTGTCTGATAACAGGTTAAAGATAGTACTAATTGCACT
The DNA here is from genome assembly GCA_018904035.1 of Zaprionus ornatus. Classification (NCBI taxonomy): domain Eukaryota; kingdom Metazoa; phylum Arthropoda; class Insecta; order Diptera; family Drosophilidae; genus Zaprionus; species Zaprionus ornatus. The sequence continues at coordinate 1,470,078 of JAEIFZ010000194.1, forward strand.
CAGGTGTTTCAAGTAGACTGATAATTCTAATGACGGCGGAATATAGGAGCCGGTTATAAAAACATATTGTAGAAACCGGGAATATGTAATTTTGCTTAAATTAAGTCTAATGTTATTACTAGGAATCTCCAGTTGTAACAAATCAGATGTAATGGGGAAGTCAACAACAATCAGCACCCACCACCATGTCGGTCAGATCGATGAAGTCTGTAGATTGTATATTTACTTTTGAAAACTTCCGAGCCTTAAATATCCCGTTTTAACCAAGTCTCAGTAAATAAAACCACATGAGATAAAAATGAAGGACTTAATTAAAAAAGATAAGAAAGCTTACTACATAGTCCACGAATGTTTTGGTAAGAAAGAATAAAGGGTAGATTTGTTTTTGTATTACCCTTTTGCGATGAGGTGGCAGGAATTGGCAAATTGAGAGCAATCGGTATCCGATTTTTTTTTTTTTGCCTTAAACACTTTTACCATTTCACGTTCAGATCAAATGACTGACAAAATGGAAGAGCATGTAGAGGTTTGAAAGGACGATATGTCCCTTTCATAAAATATTAAAATTTTTCCACCTTAATATCAGCCTTAATTTTGATTTAGATGTAGGCAGTGACATCAGAAAATGTTAGATCAGGGAAACTCGCGAAACGGAAATTTGTTTCCTGAGCGGAACTCCTAATATCCGTTTATTAGCCTAAGTGGGTTTGTTCGCTTCTAGTGGTTCAGAACTGGAATTTGACCTCACAGCAGACTTTTCGAATGAGATATTGGAAACCATCTGCACACACTCACTGATGACTTGTTCGAATGCCGTAACAGATTTAGATTTAACCGATGATTTCGTTCTTATTAGAGACATGGATGACATCACCCACTGTGTCATCGGAATAATCGGCTAGTCAATAAGCGGGAGAGAAATGGCCGAAGACGAGGATTTCTCAATCCAAAAAGATTTTTTGCACTTGAGTGACTCGTTCAATAGCCAAAAGTTCCCGAAGTTCCTTGTCTGGCATAGCCATTATCATTATTATTATTATTATTATTATTATTATTATTATTATTATTATTATTATTATCATTATCATTATCATTATCATTATCATTATCATTATCATTATCATTATCATTATCATTATCATTATCATTATCATTATCATTATCATTATCATTATCATTATCATTATCATTATCATTATCATTATCATTATCATTATCATTATCATTATCATTATCATTATCATTATCATTATCATTATCATTATCATTATCATTATCATTATCATTATCATTATCATTATCATTATCATTATCATTATCATTATCATTATCATTATCATTATCATTATCATTATCATTATCATTATCATTATCATTATCATTATCATTATCATTATCATTATCATTATCATTATCATTATCATTATCATTATCATTATCATTATCATTATCATTATCATTATCATTATCATTATCATTATCATTATCATTATCATTATCATTATCATTATCATTATCATTATCATTATCATTATCATTATCATTATCATTATCATTATCATTATCATTATCATTATCATTATCATTATCATTATCATTATCATTATCATTATCATTATCATTATCATTATCATTATCATTATCATTATCATTATCATTATCATTATCATTATCATTATCATTATCATTATCATTATCATTATCATTATCATTATCATTATCATTATCATTATCATTATCATTATCATTATCATTATCATTATCATTATCATTATCATTATCATTATCATTATCATTATCATTATTATCATTATCATTATCATTATCATTATCATTATCATTATCATTATCATTATCATTATCATTATCATTATCATTTTCATTATCATTATCATTATCATTATCATTATCATTATCATTATCATTATCATTATCATTATCATTATCATTATCATTATCATTATCATTATCATTATCATTATCATTATCATTATCATTATCATTATCATTATCATTGTTAATAATAAAGTGGATTTCTTTATTTTAGTTTTAATGTTTATTTATTTAATTTAGTTTGTGCTTCGTGCACTTCCATTCCGTTGTACATATTTTGAGCAAGAGAAGTAATTATGTTAATTTAACATTACGTTAAGTATTTGATAACAGCCGATTTAATCTTATGCTAATTAACATTACATATCGACGCATACACATTTATTCCAACACGCCTCTTAAATTTGTTGTCTTCGTTTTATCTTTCATTACTTTAACTTTACAGCATTTCTATTTCTTATAAATTTTTGTTTGTCTAACGCTTTGGTTAACATGTCTGCTATATTAAGTCTAGATTCAATCTTTACAATGTCTATAATACCTTTTTCATAATTTTCGTTTACATAGTGATACTGCACTTCAATGTGCTTCGAATTTTTTGTAAAATTACCAAATTCGCAATCGCTACTGCCCCTGAATTATCTTCATAAATCTTTATCGCTTTTTCGTTATTAATATTAAATATTTGACATAGCATGTTTTTGACAAATAATATTTCTGTTACTGCTTCCGACAGGGCAATGTACTCTGCAAACGTTGAGCATTTTGTTACAGTGTGTTGTTTGTGAGTTTTCCAATATATTATATTTCCATACATTCTTATTATAAATCCCGTTGTGGATTTTCTATCAACATTATCTTCTGCATAATCTGAGTCTACCATACAATCTAGTATTTCATTATTTTTATTCTCTTCAAAAGTTAAATTCAAATCTCTTGTCTTATATAAATATTTTAATACTCTTAACGCGTATTTATAGTGTGTTGAATTATAACAACTTTGATATCTGCTTAGATAATTTACGGAATATGATATATCTGGTCTTGTACCTGCGCTTATATATAATAATTCACCTATCAAGTTTCTGTATTTAATTTTTTCATCACATTCAGTTGCTTGATCTAATTTTAAGTTTGTTTCCATTGGAGTTTCGTACAGTTTAGCATTTTCGAGATCATACTTCATCGCTAGTGATTCAATATATCTTTTTTGATTTAACGTCATTTTCTTACTTTCAGTACTATAATTAATTTCTATTCCAATATAACTGCCGATTTTTCCTAAATCTTTCATTGTAAATTTGTTCATTAAACTGTCTTTTATTTCTGTTATTTTTGTTTTGTTCTTACTGCATATCAGGATGTCATCTACGAATACTAAGATATATACTTCATCTTTATCCGCTCTTTTTACATATAAACAATAATCGTAATTGCTTCTCTTAAAATTTAATTTGTCGAGATATTTATGTAAACATTCGTACCATGCTCTTGGGCTTTCTCTCAATCCATATAATGCCTTAATCAATTTATAAACTTTGTTTTCTCCTGTTTCGTAACCCTTCGGTTCATTTACATAAACTTCTGATTTTACATAGCCATTTAAAAAGGCTGTTTCGACATCCATCTGATTTATAAACAGACCATTTTTACAACAATATGATAGTAATACTTTTAATGTTTGCATTTTTCCTACTGGTGAATATACGTTTTCTAGTCGTTCTCTTTGTTGGAAACCTCTTACTACTAGTCTAGCTTTGTAAGTTTTCTAGTCGTTCTCTTTGTTGGAAACCTCTTACTACTAGTCTAGCTTTGTAAGTCCCATCACTTTTCTTTTTGTACACCCATTTAACATCTATAATCTTTTTGTTTATCGGTTTTTCTACAATTTGCCACGTATTATTTTTATTTAAGCATTGCATTTCTGTGTTCATTGCTTTGAGCCATTCTATTTTTTCATTGCTATTCATCGCCTCTTCATAAGTGTTTGGTACAATTGCATTTACATAATTGATATAAATAAAATGTGTTACTGGGTTACCGTATAGATTTACTGGGCTTTTCTTTCTATTTGATGTTCTCTGCACTGCTAAATGTTCTTTGTTCTCCTCACTCTCGCTTTCATCTCTAGTTTTTGAATTAACTTCGTCCATGTCATTTAGTTCGTGTGTCTTAGCGTTATCTTCATAATCTTCTTCATTTTCATTTATTTGACTTTCATTATCATTCTGTTTGTTTTTCTCTAGGCAAATTAATTTTGTTTTCTCTTCTACAACTTGAACATGTCTTGCGTTTATTACTCTATTGTTTAGTAAAACTCTATATCCGTTTGTATTATATCCGACTAAAACTCCTAATTCCGATTTGTTATCCCATTTGCTCTTTCTGCGTACTTCCGGAACTCTAACAAAAACTCTACTTCCGTATATTTTTAAATTTTCTACATTTGGTTTTATGCCGAAAAATATTTCGTATGGGCTTTTATTAACTGCAGTGTTTGCGATTGTTCGATTTTTTAAATAAGCTACTGTGTTCATAACTTCTGGCCAATATCGCCTATGAATGTTTGCCTCTCTCATCAAGCACCTACCAATATCCATTGCCGATCTATTGTATCTTTCTGCTACGCCGTTTAATTCATGTACATACGGTGGACATGTAGTTAACTGAATTCCCTTATATTTTACAAAGTTTGATATTTCTCTATTCATATATTCTTTACCGTTATCGCATTGTATTTGTTTTACTTTCTTACTGAACTGATTCTCAACATAATTTACATATTCTTTTAAGCAGCTCGCAGTTTCAGATTTATTTCTAATACAATAAATTCTCGCGCATTTACTAAAGTCGTCAACAAATGTCAAAAATATTTTTCCCCACAATAACCTGTTGTGCTGTGTGGTCCGTTTAAGTCTGTATGTATTAACTCTAATGTTTCTTTAGTTTTCTTTCTATTGTTCTCGAATGGTTCGTTTGACATTTTACTTTGTATACAATTCGCGCATTTCATTTCGGTATTCTCGATTTTATCAGGCAGACCATCTAGCATTTTACTCTTAATAATTCTATTCAAATATTGAAAATTTACGTGGCCTAGTGCCCTGTGCCATTTTTCCTTTTCAGTTAATTTTGTTACATTTGTGTATATTTCATTTGTTTTATTTTTTAGCATGAAGCTTTTTACATTATATAAACTATCAATTTTATTTGCAACTGTCAACAATTCTCTTTTTTCGTTGTAGATTTTTGTATCATTATTTCTGGCTACGACTGTACATTTATTTTCAGTTATTTTTGATATGCTCAGCAAATTTTGTTTTATGCCTTTTACAAAGTATACGTTTTTAATATTGATCAAATTTTCATTGTTGTATGTTCTAAAATATGTTTCTACATTTCCAATCTTTGTCGCTTGCAATTGTTTGCCATCGGCTACTTTAACATCAATCGGATTTTTTAAATTTACAAAGTTCTTAAAAAGTCTACAATCGTTTATGATGTGATCAGTGCATCCACTATCTAATAACCAGTTTACTGTAGTTTCGTGACTACTTTCGCTGTTATTACATTTTATTATTTTTTCGTTTCTTATCATTCTAATTGTCCATGACTGTACGCCGTCGCTGTTTTCTTGTTGTCTTCCTTGGTTCCCGTCTCCTGAGTAATGTCCACGTCCAGTTCCACGTCCTCGACCACTTCCATGACGTTGACCTCTGCCTCGACCGCCTCTTTGATTCGTATTCTGATATCGCCGCCTGTTGTCTTGTTGTTGTTGTCTGTTTTCGCCTCTCGCATTTTGCTCAGCATGCCAGCAGTCCCTTTGGATATGACCTGTTTTGCCACACACATAGCATTCTTTTTTAGTTTTGGTGTTAAATGTGCTTACGTTATTTTGTCTGTCCCCTGGACCTCTGTTATAGCTTTTTTCTTTCACTTTTGATTTTACGTACTCTACCGTTCGTTGAGCTTCCGGAATCACGTCTAAGAAGTCTCCAATGTAACTGTAGCTTGTTGGTAGCGCTTTTAACAGATACCGCATTTTTTCGTTTTCGTCTATGGTGCCTCCAGCGTATTTAAATTTATTCACTGCTTTCTCGAATTCAATAAAAAATTCTTCCACTGTTTCATAGTCTTTTAGTTTGATTTCGTCGATTTTTCCTCTGCACAGTATTTGCAGGGCTGTTGATTTTACCGAATACATTTCGTTTAGCTTGTTCATACGAGGGTCGTTTGATAAGTCCGTGACTTTTTGAATAAAATATATTTTTTTCGTCAAAGAAGCGTTTTATTTCTCAACATAATCTCCTTTTAGCTCTATACATTTAGTCCAGCGTTTTTCCAATTTTTTTATTCCTTCCAAATAATAGGTTTTCTCAAGGCCCTCAAAATAGTCGTTTGTTTCTGTGATGACCTCTTCATTTGACCCGAATCTCTTACCGCCGAGCCATTTCTTCATGTTTGGAAACAAAAAATAGTCACAGGGGGCTAAATCTGGAGAATATGCTGGATGGGGTAGCAGTTCGTAGCCCAATTTATGAAATTTTGCCATGCTGACTACACACGTGTGCACCCGTGCATTGTCCTGATGGAACAGCACTTTTTTTTTCGCCAAATGCGGTCGTTTCTGCTTCAAATCAATATCGAATCTGTCCAAAAGCTCTGAATAATATTCGCCGGTGATCGTTTTACCCTTTTCAAGGTAATCGATGTGAATGATACCTTGTGCATCCCAAAAAACTGTGGCCATGACCTTGTTGGCCGACAGACCCACCTTGGCCTTCTTTGGTGCACGTTCACCCGGAGAAACCCACTGTCTTGATTGTTCTTTGGTCTCTGGTGTGGTGTGGTGGATCCATGTTTCGTCTACGGTAACGAAACGGCGCAAAAATTCGTTTGGATTGCGGTTGAACATCGCCAAACACTCCTTTGAAATGGTCACACGGTTGCGCTTATGGTCGTGTGTGAGCAATCGCGGCACCCATCGCGCGGAAAGCTTTTTCATGTCCAAATATTCATGTAAAATGTGATGTACCCGTTCAGTTGAGATGCCTACAGCCTCAGCTACCTCACGCACTTTCATTCTCCGATCATCCAATATCATTCCATGGATTTTGTCGACGATTTCTGGCATGACGACCTCTTTTGGGCGACCTGAACGTTCGGCATCACTTGTACTGGTACGACCACAACGGAACTCAGTAAACCATTTCTTAACCATTGAAATTGATGGTGCAGAGTCCCCATAATATTTATCAAGTCTTTCCTTGGTTTCGGTGATGGATTTTTTACGCAAAAAATAATGCTTAATTAGCACACGAAATTCACTTTTTTCCATTTTCGTTAAAATTCACGAGATCGTCTGCTTTCAATGCCTATAAAACGCAAACTAAGAAACGCAGCTTTCTCAAAATTTTACAGTCAGCTGTTAATCGATAACTGCTGACAGGAGCAGTGTTGTATTTAGAGCAGGTGCGCGGCAAATACAAAAAGTCACGGACTTATCGAACGACCCTCGTAATTTGTAATGTCGTTTGGCACTCACTAACATATTCTAACTGTTTGTCTGATATTGTACTGATTAAAATTGTTTTTGCTTTCAAGTCTGTTTTCATCCATGTTGTTACATTATCTTCCGTTGTTCTTGTTCGCACTGCTGGTTCTTTGCACTCTTTGTATTCTAGTATTGTCATTAATCTGAACTTCCAGCTTCCAAAATTTACCCCATCGAATATGGGCATAACAATGTCTTCAATTTTTGCGTTTGCACTCATTTTTCCCGCTTCACTATTAATCTGTTTGTACACTTCTTTTATGTCTCTTTCTGTTTCGTTCATTTTTTGCTCATTTTTATATAGAGTAACACCTTTTTTTTTTTTTTACACTTTTCTTTTATCAAAGCGTGCACGTGGATTTTGGATTTTAATCTGTTGCCATCAAACCCTTTTAGTTTATGTTTTTAATGTTTTTCCGTTTATTTGTTTATTATTTTTCAATAGTCTTGTTTGCGTATTTGTATTTTTCAATAGTTCACACTTTTAATATTGTATTTCTCTTTTCAATGTCTTATACACTTGTTCCTTTTGTCGCTTCACTTGAACACCATTTATTTTTCTCGAACTTGGATTTAGTTAAGAGACTTTGGATTTTCAACCTTGCTCTGCTACCATGTTAATAATAAAGTGGATTTCTTTATTTTAGTTTTAATGTTTATTTATTTAATTTAGTTTGTGCTTCGTGCACTTCCATTCCGTTGTACATATTTTGAGCAAGAGAAGTAATTATGTTAATTTAACATTACGTTAAGTATTTGATAACAGCCGATTTAATCTTATGCTAATTAACATTACATATCGAGGCATACACATTTATTCCAACAATCATTATCATTATCATTATCATTATCATTATCATTATCATTATCATTATCATTATCATTATCATTATCATTATCATTATCATTATCATTATCATTATCATTATCATTATCATTATCATTATCATTATCATTATCATTATCATTATCATTATCATTATCATTATCATTATCATTATCATTATCATTATCATTATCATTATCATTATCATTATCATTATCATTATCATTATCATTATCATTATCATTATCATTATCATTATCATTATCATTATCATTATCATTATCATTATCATTATCATTATCATTATCATTATCATTATCATTATCATTATCATTATCATTATCATTATCATTATCATTATCATTATCATTATCATTATCATTATCATTATCATTATCATTATCATTATCATTATCATTATCATTATCATTATCATTATCATTATCATTATCATTATCATTATCATTATCATTATCATTATCATTATCATTATCATTATCATTATCATTATCATTATCATTATCATTATCATTATCATTATCATTATCATTATCATTATCATTATCATTATCATTATCATTATCATTATCATTATCATTATCATTATCATTATCATTATCATTATCATTATCATTATCATTATCATTATCATTATCATTATCATTATCATTATCATTATCATTATCATTATCATTATCATTATCATTATCATTATCATTATCATTATCATTATCATTATCATTATCATTATCATTATCATTATCATTATCATTATCATTATCATTATCATTATCATTATCATTATCATTATCATTATCATTATCATTATCATTATCATTATCATTATAATTATCATTATCATTATCATTATCATTATCATTATCATTATCATTATCATTATCATTATCATTATCATTATCATTATCATTATCATTATCATTATCATTATCATTATCATTATCATTATCATTATCATTATCATTATCATTATCATTATCATTATCATTATCATTATCATTATCATTAGCATTAGCATTAGCATGTGTTTAGTATATATATTTTTGAATGTTTTTCCATACCATTATTATTATTATTATAAAAGAGGGAGTCTCCCAGCGGAGAAGGCGCAAGGCACTGCGACCATGAAGATCTTTTGTACATATAATGCTCTCCCTATAATGACAAAAGCTGCTCTGCTTCCCTAATGAAGCATAACAGATCTTCGAGGAACGAACAATATGCTCGGGACTTGCGAATTCCACGTGCAGATGTTTCCTCCTAGTCCATACCAAGGCCGGACAGTCACATAGAATGTGTTTAGTAGATTCATCGTCCTCTTTGCAGAGCCTGCACTCCGCATCCGAGGACAAGCGCATTTTAGTAAGGTGATAGTTCACCAGGTGGTGGCCACTAAGGTAGCCAACAAGGAGGTAAAGGTCCCTTCTAGAGAGTAGCTTGGTCCTCAACTGGTCGATCAACTGTGGGATTGGTGAGCTCTTTAGCCTGTCGCATCCCTGGTTGGAAGAACCAGTAGCGTTCGGTCAATCTTCCAGCCCAGGTTTTCACCAGGGAGGAGATAGTTGACCACCCCACGCCACAGAAGGGTTCGGGGCCAAGCAGGGGGGCTGATGACCCAGCCCTTGCTAGTTCGTCCGCCTGCTCGTTGCCATGGAAGCCAGAATGTCCAGGTACCCAAATTACGCTAACTTTATTCTTATTCGACAGCCTCTGGAGACAGTTTCAGCAGTCAGCCACCATACGCGAGCTACTCTTTTTGTGGAGAGGGCTAGTATGGCCGCTTGGCTGTCCGAGAAGATGTATATGTTCGCTCCTCTAATCCCCTTCTCAAGGATAAGACGGCAGCAGAACTCGATGGCGTGAACCTCTGATTGGAAAACTGTGTGCCAGTTGCCCATAGCAATCGAGGTTTTGGAGTTTAGACTATATATCCCAGCTCCAACCCCCTGATCAGTCTTTGACCTGTCGGTGTACCAATGTATTCCATTGGGGTCTCTAATGGGGTTGCCAGAATCCCAGTCCCTACGGTCCGGGATGAGGGTTCTAAATTTTGCACCAAAGAAAAGTTCCTTGGTCATAGAATCTGATCTGGTGCAGATCTCTAAGCCAGGAATATCTTTGAGTAGGCTAGCATGCCCAGATTCGGTAGCTAGAAGCCCAGATTGGAGCTTGATTCTAAGAAGGCTCATAGCAGCAACTTCTTTTATGCGGATGTGCAGCGGAGTCAGATTCAAAATAGATTCCATTGCTGCGGTGGGACAGGTGCGAAGTGCACCCGTCAAGGAGAGGCAGAGCAGCCTATGCAGTTTCGTGCATTTGTTGATGGCAGTGACCTGCGTAACCTTAGGCCACCAAACAATAGCAGCGTAGGTTACGATCGGTCTTACCATCATCTCAAATAGCCACCGGATGGTGCAGGATTTGAGACCCCAGATTCTACCGAAGAGTCTTCTGCATGCCCACATGGCATGAGAAGCCTTTGATAGAGTGTTGTGTAGGTGGGAGTCTTGAGCAGAAAGGAGGTAAGGCTGATCGGCCGATATGATTTAGGCTGGTCAAGAGGACGGTTTGCCTGTTTGGGAATGAATACCACATTGACTCTCCTCCAAGAGTTGGGTATGTGCCCCACGTGAGACTAGCTCTAAGAAGGCTGACCAGTGGATCGAGGATATGATCCAGGCTGTTTTGGAGAAGGGCTGGAAAGATTTGATCACCCCCTGGGGCTTTAAAGGGATCGAAGGAATCTACAGCCCATTTGACCTTTTCAGGATCGAAAATGGTACCAGATAAACTGGTTCCACGTGAGTCAGGTGACAAGGTGGCGTCAACGTGACTGGAAAGATCTGGGTTCGCCACGGAACCTAGGAAGTGAACTTGCCATAAAAGTTCAAGTGCTTCCCTGCGATCTTGAGTGAAAGAGCCATCTGCTCTTTTGAGAAGCCCTATTCCATTAGACGACCCTTTGGCTAATACCTTGTGGATTCTCGATGCCTCTGGCAGCGATTCTATCCTACCACAGTAGCTGCGCCACGTATCGCGTTTGGAGCGTCTAATGTTCTTATTATAGTGTCTGCGAGCGTCCCTATAGACGTCCCAACTTATGCGGTTAGATCTGCGCGCCACTGCGGCTGCAGCGCTGGTGGACGCCACCGGGGCGGCAGCTACTGCCGTCGCGTAGGTGGGGGCGACCTTCGTCGCTTCCGGAGGGGCGCAGGTTGGGGGGAAGGGTTGGAGAAGGGGACGGGGGACGGGCAGGAGAGGAGGAGGCTCTGGGGACGGAGTTCTTCATGAGAAGCTTAACTCGTCCAAAGACGAATTTCATCTTCTCGTTGCACTCCGTTAGAGCCTTATACGACTCCTCGTCGACCAACATCGCGAGGTGAGTCGTGGTGCAGTTGAGGCTATGCTGGACCACCCGCCACGGCTGTCCTCGCCTACCAGGAGCAGCTATTCGGTTCGGGGTATGCAACCCTCGAAACCTGGACTGACGCCCGGTGTGGGATGAAGCAGCAAAGCCTTGGCAATGCTAGCTTTCACCGTAGCCACCTGCTCCGGTGAAAGCGGGTTTTTAGAGTCAACCGACGTCAAGCCCAGTTTCACGCTGCTTGTCACCTGGCTGTGAGATGGCTTTGTGGACTCCACATGAGTCATTTTGGTCTTCTTTGAAGACCCTTGGGGTGCGAGGACGGTATCGTCAGCGCGCGTCCGTTTGGCCTTGGTTTCCACGGGGGGCGCGGTGGCGATAGCTAGAGCCCCTCTCTGCTCGAACCCTTCGCGAGTACGGCTTTGAATAGCCTCTTCTCACGTGTCTTCAATTTTACGAAGGCGTTCTCAGACTGCAGTCGCCGCTTCTGGATCTGAGAGCCTGCTTCCGTGGGACCTGACCTCTGAGAGGCCACGGAAGCGTCGTCAGCAAGGCTGATCAGGTCAGCGTCAGCTTCCGCGTCAGAGGACATCACCTCGACGAGTTGCTGCCTGCCTGAGCAGCTATTGGACGAGAAGGCAGCACTAGCGAACTCATCGTCCAAGGGAGTCCGTGGCCTGTCCGGGTCCCCTAGAGTACCAGGGCCAAGACCCATGGTATTGGGGGTGGAAGCCAGCAGCCCACTGGCTGCAGTGCTGTTGTTGGGGTCGGCCGTTAAGGCTTCGCCCTGGGTGGATGCTGTTGAAGTCGCATCAGACTTATCATATTTAAGAAAACCATCCATAATTTTGGACCCACGATTAGGCGGGAAGGGTAGGCCGCCCACGGCATAGCCCGCGTACCGTGGGAAGTCTAGATGAAACTGGAGGGCGACAGGTATCCAGAGTCCGCATACTAACGACCGGGCTACCCCCCGGCCATGCATCCCTTGGCGTATGCTGTTCCGCCTTGGATTGGGGTGATTTATAGAATCACAATCTTCGCCCGACTACTAGGGGCCTGCTTCCAGCCGCCCTCACGTGGAGAGTATAGCCGCACTTCCGACAGTAGGAGCAAGGACGGCACGTACCTCAGCCAAAGCTAGGGTTACATGTAGTTCCCCTTGCTGCCTCTGACGGCTAACAGTCAATAGGCAAATTAAGTTTATTTTAAATGTTGGGTTCCACGTCCAGTATAAATTAATAATATAATTTTACAATCCGATTATTAAACGGCGTAAATATATAAATTTTTTACTTCGACATATACATAGGTGACGGCCGTCAGCCGTCAGAGACAGTAAGGGGAATCACATGGAACCCTAGCTTTGGCTGAGGTACGTGCCGTCCTTGCTCCTACTGTCGGAAGTGCGGCTATACTCTTCACGTGAGGGCGGCTGGAAGCAGGCCCCTAGCACGGTCATGTCTCTGCTAGGGGTGCTGACTAATTGTAGTCGGGCGAAGATTGTGATTCTATAAATCACCCCAATCCAAGGCGGAACAGCATACGCCAAGGGATGCATGGCCGGGGGGTAGCCCGGTCGTTAGTATGCGGACTTTGGATACCTGTCGCCCTCCAGTTTCATCTAGACTTCCCACGGCACGCGGGCTATGCCGTGGGCGACCTTCCCTTCCCGCCTACTCGTGGGTCCAAACAATGGATATAAATTTTACAAAAGACAAGTCCGATGCGACTTCGACAGCATCAACCCAGGGCGAGGCCTTAACGGCCGACCCCAACAACAGCACTGCAGCCAGTAGGCTGCTGGCTTCCACCCCCAATACCACGGGTCTTGGCCCTGGTACTCTAGGGGACCCGGACAGGCCACGGACTCCCTTGGACGATGAGTTCGCCAGTGCTGATTTCTCGTCCAATAGCTGCTCAGGCCGGCAACAGCTCGTCGAGGTGATGTCCTCTGACGCTGAAGCTGACGCTGACCTGATCAGCCTCGTTGACGACGCTTCCGTGGCCTCGCAGAGGTCAGGTCTCACGGAAGCAGGCTCTCAGATACAGCGGCTGCGACTGGACTCTGAGAACGCCTTTGTGAAAATGAAGACCCGTGAGAAGAGGCTTTTCAAAGCCGCACTCGCAAAGGGTTCGAGCAGAGCAGAAGCTCTGGCTATCGCCACCGCGCCCCCCGTGGAAACCAAGGCCAAACGGACGCGCGCTGACGATACCGTCCTCGAACCTCAAGGGTCTTCAAAGAAGCCCAAAAAGACTCATGTGGAGTCCACAAAGCCACCTCTCAGCCAGGTGTCGAACAGCGTGAAACTGGGCTTCACTTCGGCTGACTCAAAAAACCCGCTTTCACCGGAGCAAGTGGCCACGGTGAAAGCTAGCATTGCCAAGGCTCTGCTGCTTCATCCCACATCGGGTGCCAGTCCGGGATTCGAGGGTTGCATACCTCAAAATGAATGGCTGCTCCTGGTGTGCGAGGATAGCCGCACTGGGTCAGGGAAGCCGTTGGACACATCAGGTCCATCAGCTCCCTTGACATTAAACTACTGGAGGAGTCCGAGTTCCCCAAAGCTCACCTCATTAGAGGATACTTCCCCAGTAGTGCTGGACTCACACCCGCCGATATTTTGCGATACCTTGGTATCCAAAACGAGGAGTTGTTCTCGACAAAACTGTGGCGGGTGGTCCAGCATACCCTCAGCGGTACTACGACCCACCTCGCGATGTTGGTCGACGAGGAGTCGTATAAGGCTCTGACGGAGTGCAACGGGAAGGTGAAATTCGTCTTTGGACGAGTCAAACTTCTCCTGAAGAACTCCGTCCCCAGAGCCTCTCCCTCCCCGGCCCATCCCCCATCCCCCTCTCCAACCATTCCCCCCCTTCCAGTGCCCCTCCGGAAGCGTCAAAGGTGGCCCCTACCTACGCGACAGCAGTGGCTGCCGCACCGGTGGCGTCCACCAGTGCTGCGGCCGCAGTGGCGCTGAAAGCCCCCATCCCCAAACCCCCAACCATTCTGGTCTCCGCCCCCAACCCCTCAATGGGCCGCACCAGGCCGGTGGCTGGCAGCGGGCGCCTTCTGGCCCCTGCCAGACCCACAGTCAGCGCTGGGCGCAAACAACCCGCAAGGGCACCTCCCGCGACTGGGATCGCTAGGCGACCTCCCCCGAGCAGCTCAGCCAGACTGCCGAAGGGCATCCGAGGCAACGATCTCTGGGGGCAAGGCATGTGGCCTTGTCACCAAGGCGCTGAGAGAGGATGCGGAGCGCAACTAAAGTGCTCCAGGCGAACCTGCACCACGCCAGAGGAGCGTCAGCCACCCTGTGCAGGGTCGTCTGTAAAGAGGAGATTGACCTGGCTCTCGTCCAAGAGCCATGGTTAATAGGTGGCCTCGTCCGTGGACTATCATGTGGATCATGTAAGTTATTATATGACCGTATGGGAGGTGCCCCTCGCACTGCTATACTGATCAATAACAGTGTGAGACACATTCCTTTAACCAACTTTATTCACAGAGACCTGGTGGCAACGGCTATGGAGGTAGCCACTGCTGATGGCGTCCGGGAAGTGGTGATCGCCTCTGCTTACTCCCCGGGCGATGTGGATGACGTACCCCCCGCAGAGGTTCAGCGGCTTGTGGGATTCTGCTGCCTCCACAACAAACCGCTCGTGATTGGCTGTGATGCCAACGCCCATCACACAATCTGGGGGAGCAGCGACGTCAACAAACGTGGTGAGTCTCTCCTTGATTATCTAATGTGTTGTCATTTAGACATAGCGAACGTCGGATGTAAACCGACGTTTATTAATTCTATTAGGGAAGAGGTATTAGATCTCACCATAATAAGCAACTCAATTGCGAGTTCGCTTATAAACTGGCGGGTCACAGACGAAGCCACCTTGTCGGACCATCAGCACATCAGGTTCGACCTTCATGGCCAAGTCGAGATCCGCCAGAACTCCTTTTGTCCTAAAAAGACAAATTGGGAACTCTTCAAAGCCTCTGTGGCTTTGAAAGCAGACATGTTGATCAGCAATCCTAACTCTGTCAGTGAGATAGAACTTGTTGCCAACCTGCTCCAAGATGTGCTTATTACGTCCTTCGAAGCCAGCTCAGTTCGGAAGACACTAACGGTCAACCGTAAAGTTCCTTGGTGGAACGAAGAGCTGGCTGCTCAAAGAAGGAAGGTTAGAAGCCTTTTCAACAAGGCCAGATCTAACCGTATAAGTTGGGACGTCTATAGGGACGCTCTCACAAACTATAATAAGAACATTAGACGCTCCAAACGCGATACGTGGCGCAGCTACTGTGGTAGCATAGAATCTCTGCCAGAGGCATCGAGACTTCACAAGGTATTAGCCAAAGGATCGTCTAATGGTATAGGGCTTCTAAAAAGAGCAGATGGCTCTTTCACTCAAGATTGTAGGGAAGCACTTGAACTTTTACTACAAGTTCACTTCCCAGGTTCCGTGGCCAACCCAGATCTCTCCAGTCACGTTGACGCCACCTGGTCACCTGACTCACGTGGAACCAGTTTATCTGGTACCATCTTCGATCCTGAAAAGGTCAAATGGGCTGTAGATTCCTTCGCTCCCTTCAAAGCCCCAGGGGGTGATCAAATCTTTCCAGCCCTTCTCCAAAACAGTCTGGATCATATCCTCGATCCACTGGTCGGCCTTCTTAGAGCCAGTCTCACGTGGGGACACATACCCAACTCTTGGAGGAGAGTCAATGTGGTATTCATCCCCAAACGGGGGAATCGTCCTCTTGACCAGCCTAAGTCCTACCGGCCGATCAGCCTTACCTCCTTTCTGCTTAAGACTGCGGAAAGGCTCCTAGACTTGCACATTCGGTGCTCTCTGCAGGAAAACAACCCTCTGCACCCCACGCAGTTCGCGTATATAGCCGGTAGATCGACAGAGGTCTCCACAAATTAGTGAGTAAGATCGAAAAGGCCTTCGTATCAAACATTGCTCTGTGCTCTTTTCTTGATATAGAGGGTGCTTTCGATAATACCGGCTACGGGTCTATCTCTACTGCGCTTGAGCGCAGGAACATTGCCCGTCCCATAATCCGGTGGATTGACGCCATGCTCAAACACCGGACTATCTCCTCTACCTTGGACACGACGACCGCCCATATTAGTGCGGTAAAAGGGTGTCCCCAGGGAGGGGTTCTATCCCCTTTGCTCTGGTCCCTAGTAGTTGACGAACTACTAATCATACTCGCAGAACAGGGCGTGGAAGCGATTGGCTATGCCGACGACCTGGCTCTCGTAGTGAACGGGAACTATGCCAACACCGTGACAGAGCTGATGCAATCAGGTCTGAACACGGTCAGTAGATGGTGCGATGATGTAGGTCTTAGCATCAATCATCAAAAGGCAATCATTGTTCCCTTCACTAAGCGTTACTTTATTGACATTGGTCAATTAAATATTGGCGGCTCTCCTGTGGAACTTTCCAACGAAGTCAAGTATCTAGGGGCAACCCTTGATAAGCGACTAAACTGGAACTCCCACCTGCATAACACTCTATCAAAGGCCACTCATGCCATGTGGGCATGTAGAAGGCTTTTCGGTAGAATATGGGGTCTCAAATCCTGCACCATTTGGTGGCTTTTTGAGATGATGGTAAGACCGATCGTAACCTACGCTGCTATTGTGTGGTGGCCCAAGGTTACGCAGGTCACTGCCATCAATAAATGCACGAAATTGCATAGGCTGCTTTGCCTCTCCTTGACGGGTGCACTCCGCACCTGTCCCACTGCAGCAATGGAATCGATTTTGAATCTGACTCCGCTGCATATCCGTATAAAAGAAGTTGCTGCTATGAGCCTTCTTAGAATCAAGCTCCAATCTGGGCTTCTAGCTACCGAATCTGGGCATGCTAGCCTACTCAAAGACATTCCTGGCTTAGAGATCTGCACTAGATCAGATTCTATGACCAAGGAACTCTTCTTTGGTGCAAAATTTAGAACCCTCATCCCGGACCGCAGGGTTTGGGATGCTGGCAACCCCATCAGAGACCCAAATGGTATACATTGGTACACCGACGGGTCAAAGACTGAACAGGGGGTTGGAGCTGGGATACATGGTCCCAACTCCAGGACCTCGATTGCTATGGGCAACTGGCCCACAGTTTTCCAATCAGAGGTTCACGCCATTGAGTTCTGCTGCCGTCTTATCCTTGAGAAGGGGACTAGAGGAGCGAAAATATACATCTTCTCGGACAGCCAAGCGGCCATACTAGCCCTCTCCTCAAAAAGAGTAGGCTCGCGTATGGTGGCTGACTGCTGGAATTGTCTCCAGAGGCTGTCAATAAGGAATAAAGTCACCCTTATTTGGGTACCTGGGCACTCTGGCTTCCAGGGCAATGAGCTGGCGGACGAACTAGCGAGGGCTGGGTCATCAGCCACCTTGCTCGGCCCCGAACCCTTCTGTGGCGTGGGGTGGTCTACTATCTCCTCCCTTGTGAAAACCTGGGCTGGAAGATTGACTAAACGCTACTGGTTCTTCCAACCAGGGATGCGGCAGGCTAAAGAGCTTACCAATCCCAAAGTTGATCGACCAGTTGAGGACCAAGCTACTCTCCAGGAGAGACCTCTATCTCCTTGTTGGCTACCTAAGTGGTACCACTTGGTGAACTACCACCTTAAAAAAATGCGTTTGTCCTCGGACGCGGAGTGCAGGCTCTGCAAAGAGGACGATGAAACTACTAAACACATTCTATGTGACTGTCCGGCCTTGGTATGGACAAGGAGGAAACATCTGCACGTGGAAATCGCAACTCCAGAGCAGATTGTCCGTTCCTCGACGAAAGATCTGTTATGCTTCATTAGGGAAGCAGAACAGCTTTTGTCATGACAGGGAGAGCATTCTGGGTACAAAAGATCATATTGGTCGCAGTGCCTCGCGCTTTCTCCGCTGGGAGACTCCCTCTTCTATAATAATAATAATAATATACATAGGTGACTATAATATCTATTTCTTCTCAAAATTAAGTTCCGATCGAACAATAAACACAGATGTTATTTATGTCACCTAAGTGCCCAAGGCGCGGTGCTGCAATACCTGATGTTGATAGTAAGCGCGCACTTACCAATGTATCAGGTGTACAACTTTGCTTCCGCCGTTTTTTTTCCAAAATTAAAAGCTTTACTTCGAAAAAGTGCTTACAGATATACTATTCGAAGTATTGTCCTTCGCTAGCGACAACTTTCTCCCATCTTTCCGGAAATTTCGGATTCTCTTTTGACGCTATCCATGAAGCAATCCATTTTTCCAACTCTTCGAAGGATTGAAAATGTTGATCTGCCAGGCCGTGTGCCATCGAACGGAATAGGTGGAAGTCAGAAGGGGCGACATCTGGGGAATGCTGCGGGTGGGGCAAGACTTCCCATTTCAGGGTTTCCAGGTACTTTTTGACCACTTTTGCGACGTGAGACCGAGCATTGTCGTGTTGGCGGATGACTTTGTCATGTCGCTCTAGATATTTTTTTTTTTGATTTTTAAAACGTTGAAACCACTCCCGACACGTTCTTTCACTCAGAGCAGCATCATCGTAAGTTTCTGAGAGCATTCGATGCACTTCAGCTGCTTTTTTTTCAGAATTGTAACAGAAAAGTAAAACTTCCCGCAAATGGCGAGAATTGGGCACATAAACGGACATTTTCGAGCGTGAATAATACAAAAACAAGAAAAACTGTCACTGAAACAGCGATGACAATTCGTTAGGCACTGTTAGGCACTCACTTTAAACGCATTATCATCTCTGTATTTCAACCAGCCTAAGCCGGTACAGACACCTATCAGAAAACGGCGGAAGCAAAGTTGTACACCTGCTATGTAAAAATTGCGAGAAGAAACGCGACTATGCAGCTAGATTAAAGAATACTTAGTAAAGAATTGTTCAGATAAGTTAGTTAAATTAACTATAGATGGGTAGACCATGCTCGATTTTTGAAAAAAGTAGAAAGCGTGTAATATTTATAAGAGTTATTAGGAGTATGCAACAAAATTTTTGTTAAGAAATTTAATAATTTGTTTTCGACTTTCCAGTTTTGAATGTAAGTTTTGAGTCGAAGTTTGGAACATAAGAATATTACTATTGTGTTATGAGTATTATAGTTTTTTCTCAAAGTTTTTTGCGTTTTACATTTGTTAGGGTTGCTTCAAGAAAAATATCCCATTCCTTAAGTTCTGCGTTTCACAAAGTTATAGAATAAATAGTGTATATATAGTAGTATAGTATACATATATGCATATGTATTTTGTAAGTGCTTTAAATTTTGTTATTGATTCAAACACTAAATAAACGCTGTATTATTAAATTACGAAACCGGAGACCGACACCGCAAAGTTCCATTAAACCGCAGTCCAACTTGATCAAATTTCCTTTCAAAATCAGTTGCCACTTGTTAATTTTTTATTGAAAGATTATGCGACTACAAATTTGTAGGAGCAGTTATCTTATAGTAGTGAGGCTTGTTTAGTTTGTTGTGTACAATAGTTAGTTTTGGAACCTTTAAAGCCGTTTCTATAAATGAAACTCACCTAACAATAACAGCGGAGTGTTGACCTGTAATATCTGTAAAAAAGTTGTACATAGCTCCAATCTTATATATGAATTTACTTATTTTAATGTTCAATTGTCACTAGTTACTTCTTCCAGCTCTATGGACCCTTATCTAAAAATTTAATTGTCATAATCTTCGTCTTCTTGTGCATTATTAACATCATTAAATGAAGTTGAAATGTCGATATCTGGAGCTTCCAAAAGCGCGATAACTTCATTATTTTTAAAGGAATTATTATTGTTACAAACTGACCGTGATCTGTTCCAACAGGCTTATCCAAATCCATTTGTTGTTTATATAAACTTTCAACTTTTGTCTCAATTCGGCTCAACTAACGTTCCAGTCATTAAAAGTCACAAATACTTTACTTAGTTATAGTCTACAAATATGTATTGTACATCAACAACACATAGGACAATAAAGCACATTTACGGACTTTATGTTAATTATTTATAATAGTGACCTTGATTGTTGTTTTCTATTTAAAAAAATAATAATACAATACATAAATAAGCTTATAAATATCAATATATAAATAATATAAATAATAATAACTTAATTATTATTAATCAACTGTGAGTAATAATATGTATGATCACCTCCCTCGACCTCCTTCACCGCTAAAAGTTTATGGGAAAGTACAAGCCCTTAGCGTACCACACTCACAAAAGGAATTTGAAGATTTTCTTTTTATTAGACGATAAACCACAATGTGTGTTATAAGGTAAAAATCGTAGTTAATACCTTATCGAATAAACTTCAAATTTTAAAAAAAACTTTTTTTACTTTGATCAAATTACTGTTTAACTTTGATATATTACACATCAAACTGAATTGAGCAGCATATAGGGTTTTTTTCACAAACAATATATTTTTATTTATAAGATAATTTATTTATGTCATGATTGATGTGCTGGGAAATTTAAAATGTTTATTTCGTAGTGCGATGACCTCTTCATTTGTAACTTCAACTTCATCGACGGTTGAGGTAAGAGTGGGCAAATTTTCACGGTGGAACAACACAACTGACCAATATACTCGCTCCCAAATGTTATAAAAACAAAATTTATAAAGGGAATTAAATAAAACTTACAATAGGCTTTTTCTTACAATAATATACTGCACTACGGTAAAAATGATTTGTAATAACAGCGAAGTTTACTGGTTAGAGTAAGTACTTGTTGAACGACATTCGTATAAGAGAGGTACAAGATGTTGTCTGATCCGGCTGAAATCTAACGGCTTTTCTATTTATAAGTTAATAGGTTTTTAACTTCAAAAATGTATAAAAACCCAAGCATCAATATACATATATAAGTTGTAGTGTAAAATACCCAAATTTAAAAGTAGTTATAAGACAGGGCTGTTCTTGCAATTTGATACATTTCCTGTACAATTCCAATTGTTTCAAAATGAAAACAAAGTATTCAATGAAAGCTAAGATGTTTTGTTGTTTTTAAGAAGAAAGTAAATTTGAGAAAAGTAATGTAAGTGTTGTCAATATTTATATTAAATTTACACATCATATAAATAAGTTTTCCTAATAATTAAAAACATTCCAAGTAAATGTGTTTTTCTATATGAACCGTAAAAATATGTTCACAGTGCAAACACTTACATTTTTAATAGTATAAATATTCCTCGCTCTTTTGTTTTGATTTTTGACAGTGCAAAGAAAAACAAATTAAATTTTAAACATTTCGGTGATAATCAAATTCCATTATCTAAGTACATATGTATGTATGTTCATATGGATGTATATTTTGCAAGTGCTAAAAATGTTCTCAGTTAATAGCATTAAATTGTTTATCTGCATATCCACACATATGTACATATGTGTTTGTATGTATTCATACTACTGTTTACGCTGTGCTTACATATATGTGCACATATATATATATATGTAAATATTAAATTACTCAATTACTATCACTGAATGCTATAAAATGAAATTACCTTTAAATACAGAAATGTATAATTTTGTATAATTTGATGAATTTTGAACTTATTTCCTGGATACAAAAATAGATATATACTGATGTATGAACATGCATTTGTCAATTACCATAAACATCATCTTCAGGCTAAGAACTAGCTTTGAATTGTTATGGCCTTGGCGCCACGAAAGGGTTTTTCCAAAAGTTGAAAACTAGAAATTATAGACATTCATGGGAGAAAAATCGTATTTTTATGTATATAAAAATGTTTTCAGAAAAAGTTCTCGTGAATATATCGGAATAATATAAACTTGAGATACACCCAATATTTATAACACTGTTAGCAGGGCCTTGCCAAAACATTTGGGTGATCGCATTTAAAGTTGAACAATTAATCATGCAGTCCGAAGTGCAATAAATATTAACCCATAACTCAGGCAAAATTAATAAAACCATATAGATTCGATATATGTATGTGGAAATATAAATTTTGATATTGCTAAGCCCTGTAAGTAGATGACCGCTTCAAGCGTGTTCTGGAGCAAATCGGACTGAAAACTTTTGAACTTTAATTGACTAATCTCTTACTTACTATACTTCTGCTTTAAGCAGAAAGATGCGTGTTCTGAGGGAGCAAAATCTAGTGAATATGAAAGTATTTGCACTTCTAAATCGTTAAAATTAGGTATGGGTGGTTTTAGTTTCAGCAAATGTCTTCCAACAACCATATCTGTTTATATTGTCTGATTTTCAGCGAGTTTGGCCTTCAATCGCATGAGTCGTCCATGAAAAGTTTACCATGACAAATCTAGGAAGCTAAGGCCATATGCTTTCTGACTCATTAAACCTCTCTTAGCAGCTTCGAAGGACTCGTGGCAAGTTTAGTCTATTGCCAGGTTCTCATTCTGTTCTCTGGTGTGTAGTGGTGGATCAACATTTACCAATCAATGTCAAAAGTCCAACTAATTTGATCTTAGTACTCATTCAAACTACGCATTCGAAGACGTTTGTGTTTTTGGTCAGGAGTCAACATGTAAGGCTGGACTGCAAAATCTTGCCTATAATATGGCGTGTGTGCTCAGTCTAACCATTGTGGCAACTGATAATTTGCCCACCTTCACTTTTCAGTCAGCCAAAAACTTAACATGTTAATATAATATAATAATATGCGTGAATAACAGGTAATTTATTTTTGTGCAAATGTTTGTAGGCTAAAGGCGACTTAGCAGACTCCTTAAAATATCTTTATTGTTGGTCACCAGTAATAGGGACTTGGTCTCCTTGTCAGTCTGTCTATTGAACATTGGAATTGCAGCAACTGTAAGAGCTAGACAAACCCAATTTTAAAAGGTCTCGGTATGCTATACGTACCTACGAACGCCAAACGATCATTTAGCGAAATATTACTAAATTATTATCCCGACGCGACTAATTACTATTTATTTTAATGAGGCAAAGGAAAACCTTTTTATACTTTTACTATATGATAAAGAGTTCCATATTAAACTTTTGATTATTTGCGTAGAAAATGGATCATGTGGTTAGTTTGGTAGCTTAAAACTAGAGAAACAATCGAACGCACTCGACAGTAGTGGTACCCTTAGATGTTACGATCGCCTGCCTTCCTTGTTATTGTTATGCTCACATTTTTTGAAATAACTTCTGGGTTTATTGTCCGATCGGATGAATGTATGAATATCAATATATAATTATTGATTTGCGGGGTCGTAGGTGGCACCCTACATTTGAAATAAACTTGATCTTCAGACAGTTCACATAAACCTTTATGCCAATTTTGGAGTATTTAGTTCTTACGTTTAGTTCACGGTTAAATAGACAAACAGACATGCCTCAACCAACCCGTCTAGTGATCCTGAGAAAGATTATATATACTTTATGAAATCTCCCACGCCTGTTACATAAATTTGAAGAATGTGTGACGATTTAGACCATTTTCAATGTTCGAAGGGTATAAAAACAACGAAAACCAACAGAGAGGTTTTATAGTTTTTAACCATATATCATATATCGATTTAGCTCGTTATCGCGTACAGCATGTGTGCCAAGTTTTATCAAGATAGTTCTAAAACTGAGAGAATAGTCTTGCAAAAAACAGATGAACATGGCTAGTTTGACTTTACTGTTGGCGCTGACTGAGAATATATTTACATAAGTATATTCTAGGATCAGAAAAGTAGCATTGGTGGATCAGAAAGTAAGAGGTGCTTTGCAAACTTCATGCCAAAATTATTATGTATAATTTACTAGGTCAATTAATAAGTCCCTGGCCTGACATATAGATAGCGCTACTAGAATTAAACCCATATGATTTTTGGTAAGCCCTAACCTTTAATAAAAAGCATGTATATAAATTTGTCAGCGGTCGATTCATTAGTTTGTGAGTTATAGCATTTTGAGTAAAGCTACTTCTGTTTTTGTGAAAAAAATGGATAAAAAAGAATAACGCGTGTTGATAAAATACTACTTTTTGAAGGGTAAAAATAATAAAAAGCTTGGCTTGGTAATGAGTTTCCGGACACTGCCCCAGGAAAATCAACCATCAAGTTTAGACGTGGTGAAATGAGCACAGAAGACGGTGGACGCAGTGGACAAACCTCAAACGAGGTTGTTACCGACGACAACATGAAAAAAATCCACAAAATTATATTGAATGACCGTAAATTGAAATTAAATGAAATAGCTGGGACTCTAAAGATATCGACTTAACACGACTTATCGACTTGTATATCATATCAACGACGAGTTAATGATTCAGAGCAGTGTTTAAAGTATTCAAGCGTAATAAACCCGAGTATTTTTGTCGATATGTGACAATGGATAAAACATGGCTCCATCAATTCATTCCAAAGTTCAATCGACAGTTATCGAATTGGACTCCACACGATGAGTCCGCTCCAAAGCGAGCAAAAACGCAACAGTCGGCTGGCAAGGTTATGGCGTCTGTATTTTGGGATGCGCGTAGAATAATTTTCACTGATTACCTTGAAAAAGGAAGCACCATCAACAGTCACTATTACATACAGTTATTAGACCGTTTGAAGGACAAAATCGCCAAGAAGCGGCTGCGTTTGAAAAAAAAAGAAAGTGCCGATTCACCAAGACAATGCACCGCGTCACAAGTCAGTGAAAACTATGGAAAAAATCCATGAATTGGGTTTCGAATTGCTTCCGTATCCATTCCTCGTATTCTCCAGATCTGCCCCCAGCGACTATTTCAAAGAATGCTCGCTGGGATGAAATTTTCGTCGAATGAACAGATGATCGTCAAAACTGAGGTCTATTTTTAAGCAACAGAGAAATCGTATTACAAAAATGGTATCTAAAAGTTGGAGGGACGCTGTACTCAGTGTATTACTGAAGGGAACTATATTGAATAAAAAAAACAATTTTGTAAAAAATATTTGTTTCTATGGGACTTTTCAATCAACCTGTTATCACATTATGATTAAAATATATGTTTGTTATAAGTAAAAATATTAAATTCGGCTATAATTTTATTACAACTTACATCTAATTTCATTTCGAGTGGAGCTCCTTATATGAAATAATTTTATGTTATGTGTCCGACACAAATCTTTGAGAATGCAGATGTACAAATCGGTTGAAGCTCATGTTAACCACGTAATTTCCATTTAATGGAAGCATTGTTTAGGATAAGGCTTTGCTACCAGTTTGTATCAAAAGGCTTATCCGAGATAACTACACATTGAGACTGGAAAACCAGAACTAGGTAGATTTCTATGATTACAATCAATAACAACAGTGGCCTAATATCATTTCAACAAAATGATGAACAGAAGAGGTTCTTAAACTGAAAATTTCGTAATGCATAGTATAGTATGGCTGCTTTTGTGGTCATGACTATATTTTCGAATAACTTGATAGGGAGCTGACACATTGTTACCTGATATGTCACGATGTAAACGTCAATCTCTTTGAGAAAGTACAAGAGAAAGAGTCCCTTAGCTCAATTGCCTTATATATATGCTTAAACCTTTTAAGGTTGTAGCAGCCAAGAAAGGATTTTGATGTAGGCCTTTCTACCATTTCGCAGATCTTTGTCTTCCCTATCAATAATTCTTTGATAGTGTTTCTGCCTACGGCACAAAAGGACTTCGGCCGTATTATTGAAGATTCGGCGGCTACTTTTGCCAGGACGTCAGCCTCATTAGGTTGTTATTCCTACCTAATCTGACTAGTCCTAACTTCCATCACTAGCTTTGATTTGATTTTGCAATTATTGACTGCATTTATCGCTCCCTTCTGTCTTGCAATATTGCGATATCCCCCCACGCATCTCCCTATGGCACAAACTTCTGCTTGGAATACGCTGGTGTAATGTCCAAAGGGCTCATGCAGCTTGAATTTCGGAGCCATTAACCCTAGGCCTGTACCTTGCTTCTTAAATGATCCGCCCGTTAACCATTTTATGGTATGTAATTTCAGGGGGTGAACTTACACTCCCGTTTGCTGCTTAGCTCGACAAAGGAGTTCCTGTCGAACTTGTGCTCCATAATCATCTCGTCCCAACTATTATCAAGCAATGGTAAAATGCTGAGTGATATCCCCCACGATTTCTCGGCTAACGTCTGCATGCAAACAAAGTCTATCACGTTATTTTCGTGCGTCCCAAAGTCAATAGAATGTGATTTGCGTCTTGGGAATTTAATTTAGCTTGGTGATGTCTTTCTTGTCAGCTTTGGGGATGAAGATCTACTCCAATCACACAATATATACCCAAGCGCAAGGTTACTAAGCAGTACGACTGTGCGTAAGACTCGGTCTTACCCAATCTGTAGCTTGCATGCCCCTTTGAGCTTGCTCTTGCATGCCCCTTTGAGCTTGCTCTTGCATGCCCCTTTGAGCTTGCTCTTGCATGCCTCTCTCAGGGCTGCCCCTGAATTATGCCTCAAACAGGAGATTGAATAGTTCTTTATTGCTTATGGTTCAGGTCCAGCGTTTTTCAATTTCTCTATGCAACCTCGCTCCCTCATTTGTTTCAACGATGGCTTTAGAGCAGTTAAAGTAGTTCTTCCGTTTAGCATCACTAATCTTCTTATGATATTATGTTATGCTCCTTTTTGTAGATTTTTCAAAAGCTTTTTTTATTGGATTACAAAATAGTTTAACTCTTCTAAAATATAATAGAAAAATGTTGAAACGTCGGGTGCTAGATAGTTACCGGCCGGAGATAGACTATTTTTTTGAGGTTTTGTTGGTGGGATCACTAGATGTAGATAGGGAATAATTAGAGTCCCTATAAGACCTTTTCATAGTAAAATCCATTAGCGAAGCGATGCGCCACGTGCTAAGAAAGTTGTCTTGCTGAAAATAAACATCGCTGTATGTTTATTTAACGATGGTTTACAAACTATTTGATGGAATATTAATGCTCTAGCCTAAATTGTTTGCATCAGTACCGAGAAGCTAAACGCTCTTTGACGGGGCGAAGAGTGTGCGCTCCAGCATTATATCGGTCAGAAAGAACTTGGAAAGTGAATATTCAAATATAGAAGGGTTGCTTTATGGTTCTAGCATTCTAGATTAATGATAATCATTTTTATACCCTTCGACCATTGAAAATGGTCTAAAAAGGGTATACTAACTTTGTGAAAATGTATGTAACAGTCGGAAGGAGGCGTGGTAGACCCTACAAAGTATATATATTCTTGCTCAGGATCACTAGCCGAGTCGATTGAGCCATGTCCGTCCGTCTGTCTGGATGAATTGAATTTGAAATAACACACCTACCGCCCCCGCAAACCGACAATTTTGATTTACATTCCATTTACTCATTTCTTAACGTTCTGCTTTGGCATACGAGGTGTGTTTAAAAAGTAAGGTGACTTTGAATTTATTTATTTATCAATATTTATGTTGTCCCCTTCAAAGTTATCCCCCTCAGATACAATACACTTATGCCAACGGTTTTTCCAATCCTCAAAGCACTTCTCATAAGCACTTTTCGGTATAGCCTTGCAAATCTCCGTCCTTTCATAGGTGTTTTTAGTTTTGGGAACAAGAAAAAGTCACATGGGGCCAAATCCGGTGAATATGGTGGCTGAGGCATGATTGGGGTGTTGTTTTTGGCCAAAATATCTCTCACAAGCAAAGATGAGTGAGCAGGGGCATTATCGTGATCCAAAAGCCATGAATTGTTTTTCTACAATTTTGGACGTTTTCTTCATATTTCTTCTCGCAAACGGCTCATAACTTCAAGATAATGCTGTTTATTAACCGTACGACTATATGGTACGAACTCCTGATGCACCACGCCATGGTAATCGAAGAAAACAGTGAGCAAAACTTTGACATTTGATCGAACTTGGCGTGCTTTTTTCGGTCTTGGCTCATCTGGGCTCTTCCATTGGGACGATTGGGCTTTGGATTCGATATCATAACCATATACCCATGATTCGTCACCAGCTATGACCCTTTTGAGTAAATCTGGGTCATCGTTGACGTCATTCAACAGCTCTTGAGCGATGCTCATGCGACGGTTCTTTTGGTCAAAATGTAGCAATTTTGGAACAAACTTCGCTGACACACGTCTCATGCCCAAAACGTTAGAAAAAATTGTATGGCTCGAGCCAAGCGATATACCGACATCCTTAGCAACTTCTCTGATAGTAATTCGACGTTTTTCCAAAACAATTTTCTTCACTGCTTGAACGTTTTCATCAGTTGTTGACATGCTTGGGCGTCCAGAGCGAGGCTCGTCATTAGTATCTTCTCGGCCATCTTGGAAGAGTTTGTACCACTTGTAAACAGTTTCACCGTATGCCGCTGTCAACATTTCAAGTGTTTCGGAGCACTTTATTATACTTATGAACTTATTCTCCAAATTGCAACCCGATCGGACAATAAACACTGGAGTTATTAGTTAAACCATTTCGACCCTCCGACCAGCAAACCAGTTGTCGATGACGTCATAACTATATTATTTGTGCAGAAAAGAAAAATACGAACTATGCGAGCGCGTAGCGCAAGCTGTTTCTCGACTCTTCTTTTCCATGCACAAGTCGAAATACCGAAAATACATGTGCATATAAATTAAAAGATATTTTAATTTTCTTTTATAAAAAAAGAACACGTCAGATTTTATTGGTGTTATTTTTGGAACTAACTGGACTAAGTTTTACAATTGATAATTAAACCTATTCTCTGCCGACGTCGCTGATGTCGTCGAAGCCGTCGCTGCCGCTGTAGCTTTGCCGCTGCCGCTGTAGCTTTGCCGTTGTCGCTGATGATGTCCGATGTCTTTGGCGTTCCCACAACTTGGCCGGTGCAGACATTCTGCTGATGCAGCGCACGTGGCGGATGCACTGCCGTCGTAACTGTAGTCAATGTGCCTGTTCCTGCTGAGCTGTTGTTTGTTGTGCAATTTCTTGGTTCATGTTGGGCTGCATTGGGCTTGTTGTTGTTATTGGGAATTCGTTGACTGACTGCACGATTGACTGCGAGATTTGGCTTCTTGGTGTTCTTATCATATTTGGTCTTAACTCCTCCCCCTTTAGACGCAGACATCCTCGGATGCGATGTAGAGGCGTTTCTGGGTTGGTCCAGTAGGTGTCTTTGGTTTTGTTTCTTGTGTCTCGACTTCCTTATTTAGCTGGAGGCCCCTATGAGATAGCTTTTGTTCTGCTATCCAGCCAAATACCGCGATGAGTGCCAAAAGCAGAGTCCCTGTCACCGAGACGTTGATTGTTGCTGTCTTGGTGCTATCGTCTCTTATCATCTCGAGCTCCCTGGTATTGTTGATATTGAATTCCTTTAGCATTTGCAGCGAAAGAACTTCTTCTACTTTGCTCTCTCGTGCTTGGAGTTGAAGCACTGGGGGTGCAGCCTCGGCGTACGTCATCATCTTTGTCTCATACACGTCGTTTGCTATGACGATTGTAGAGTTCTGAGATTGGACTAGGAGCGTTCCTTCCAAAGTTGTCTCCTCCCTATCGATGACCACGGTGCCTCTGAAGTCATTCAGAAGGATGGTGCCGGTCAGGATTTCCTCGTGGTCCGCTACATGTTGGCTATAGATAATCTTGCAGTTAGGTGTTCGACTTCTTAGTAGCGGTGTGATACACGTGTCGTTGCTAGGTTTATTTTATTACAGATTGACTTATCGTTATGGGTTTCACAATTTCCTTTAAGCCGTAATTTTTTTGGCTACATTGAATGATTTTAGTGTATTTTATCTCGTAAATTATTTTACCCTTTTTTATTGGTTTTAGAATTGTGTGTGTACAGGTTTCGTTAGAAATTAAAGGTATGCTAATAATGTACAACAGGCTTCTGCCGTTGGTGGCTGTTTTTATTTTGGAAAATTCCAGCAGTTCTTCTAGGTTCATGAAAATAATCTCTTTATTGAAAAGGTTTTCGATTTGTTCAGTTTCGTATTCTGATAATATAATCGAATTTACGGTATCTGTTTTAGCCCAATCTATTGCATGGACTAGGTTATAAAGTTCTTCTTTAAATATGTGTAATTTATATTGCAATAGAGAGATTTTTTCGTCTATAAAATTTTTATTTTCGCCTTAATTATGTTGTTGGTTATTAAGCTTAATTTTTTAATTCTATCATTCAGTACCTTATTTATTATTAACTGCTTATTATTGTTCTCGAGTTGTTCGTTTATTTTATTGATTATTATTTCTTTATCATGGTGGTCCGGTGAACCGGCCAACCATTTCCATGCCGTTCCCAAAGCATCTATTGCTCTTTTTTGTTTTTTAAAAGGTTTAAGTTTTCTTAGGTCTGATTCTGATTTCATAAGTTCGAATTTTAAGAAAGGGAAAAGTGGATGCCTTTTGTTAATTTCATTTAATCTGTTCGATATGTCACCGAACGCGGATTCGTATTCTTCGATGTTGAACACGTGGATAATTTTGAATGTCCCGTTTTGCAGGACAGCGGTTCCCGTTTTTATGGGAATGAGTTGGGAGTGGGTGTAGTCTAGTATGGTAACCCGTCCGAAACATATTGGCAATAAGAGTAACCTGCAAATGAATGTTATTTCTTAATATTATTTTTGTGTACTATTTTCCCTGAATGTGTTTTTATTGTGGTGTTCCTATCCTCTTGGACTATTTCTTTTCTGTATCTCGGTGTTAGTTTGGATCCTAACCTTTTATCTATCTTCACATAAACTGTTTCCCCTACCTCGTATTTCTTTATTGGGCTATTTCTTCGGTTGTGATATTCTAAATCAGTAGACTGTTTTCTTTCTAATTTTTCGCTGATTTTTTTCCTAGCATCTTGAAGTTCTTGGGGGTTTGTGCTTAATTGTTTTCCGAAAAATATGTCTATTGGTTTTTTTTTGTGTTGTTGAATGAACTGACGTATTGTACTCTTCAACTGCTTTAAAGAGTAGTTCTTCAAATTCAAGTGTGCTTTCGTCTAGCTTAAGGCATCTCATTACCTCGGTTAGAGTTGAGTGAAATCTTTCGACTTGCCCATTGCTAGTTGAAGTGTAGGGCGGTGTCGTGTAGACTTTTGCCTGCAGCTGTTCTTGCAGCAGAAACTTGATAGCTGCTGAATTTAGAGCCTTTTCATTGTCTGTTACAATCTGCTTGGGCATACCAAATGCTATCATAATTTCTCTTAGTGGATGTTTTATGTCTTCCGATGCTTTTGATCTTAATAGTTTTATCTGGGCATATTTTGAAAATTTATCTATGGCCGTTAGTACTAGCAGTTTTTGGGTAGTGTAAATGTCTATATGAATGATTTGTCCGGGGTACGTCGGTATGGGGGTTGGTTGAATCTCCCCATGAGGTGGATGTCTGTCATATTTAGCTATTTTGCAAGTCCCGCATGCTTTTGCCGTGGCTTCTGTTTTTTTTCCGAAGGCCAGGAAAGAAAAACTTGCTTAGTATCTGGATTTTATTTTCAATGACGTTTCTATGCGCCCTCATGTGTTCGGAGACTACGATATTATCCTGTTCGCTCTTTGAACTCACGTCCGTGACTTGTTTCTGCGTGTATCTAGTTTTGTAATTGTTAAAGTGTTGTGGGTAAATATTCTGAATTTTGCCCATTACGTGTTCGGGTGTGAAGATCCCGTTCACGATTTTTGGGTCTAGGTGTTTTTTTGAATATCCACCAGATCATCCTCAGAATATGATTTCTTTTTTATTACGTGTCTGTGAAAAGTAGGAAAGGAGATTTCGAACGACTCTTCCTCCTCGTCTGATATCAGGAGAAATAGTTGGTTTTTGAATACATTAATGGGGACATTCTCGACTGGTATTAAATTATGCGAGGAACTTTTGTCGCTATGAACCGTTGCCGTTGTACTATTTATTTGGGGATTTGTTGGGATTCTGGAAAGGGCGTCGGCTAGTACGTTAGAGGTACCCGGCTTGTATCTTAGCGCGTGGTTGTATTCCTCTAAGTAGCTTTTCCATCTTTTGAGTTTCCCGTTATGGTTCTTTGAACTAAGAGCGAAAGTCAACGGTTGGTGATCAGTGTATATTATCACCTTCGCGGTACCGTAAAGGTACATTCGTAGGCTCTGAAGTGCCCAAACTATTGCTAGCATTTCTTTTTCATTTGCTGCGTAGTTTTCTTCGGTCTTCGAGAGCGTACGAGAAATGAAAGTGATCGGTCGGGATTCCTGTTCTAAGACGGCGCCTATGGCAAAGTTTGAGGCGTCCGTTGTTAGCTTGAATTCTTTACTAAAATCTGGGTACGCCAGTATGACGTCTTGTGAAGCTAAAGTTCTTCTTATCCTATTAAATGCGCTTATCGCGTCGCTGTTTAGATCTATCTTTGTTTTATTTGAAATATTTTTTGGGAGGCGACCGTTTTCGCCTCTCAATAAGTTCGTCAGTGGTTTTGCAAGTTTAGCATAGTCGCGAATAAAACGCCTATAGTAACATGCCATACCTAGGAAAGATCTTAGTTCTTTTAGTGTTGTGGGGATCGGAAATTTTTCTATTGCCTTTACTTTATCCGCTTTTGTTTTAACGCCTTTTTGTGAAATAGTGAATCCCAAGAAATTTACCTCCTCTTGGAAGAATTCGCATTTGTCCATCTGCACTTTCATATTGGCTTTTTCTAATGTGGCAAATATCTTATCTAAGTGCGTGGCATGTTCGTTTTCGGACCGACTAAAGACGATGATATCGTCAATATACACGTAGCATATTTTTCCTACGTGTTCCCTTAGAATATCGTCTAAGGCTCTCTGAAAAATAGACGGTGAGTTCTTTAGACCGAAAGGTAATCGGGTGAATTCGAACTTTCCGCCGTTGATTGCGAACGCAGTTTTTTCTATATCCTTTTCTTTAAGCGGTATCTGGTGGAATCCGCTTTTGAGATCTAGAACGGAGAAATATTTATTGTCGCCCAATTGTGCGATTATTTCTCCAATCTCGGGGATAGGGTACCTATCCGAAATAGTTACGGAGTTAAGTTTTCGATAGTCGATGACTATCCTATACTTTTTTTCTCCGGACGCGTCGCTTTTTTTGGGGACTATCCATACAGGTGCGTTGTATGGTGACCGTGAAGGTCGTATTATGCCGTCTTGCAGCAATTGTCCCATCTGTTTTTCTACCTCGGGCCTTAAAGAAGTTGGATACGGGTAGTGTTTGCTATACACCGGTGCATCCGATGATGTCCTTATTTCACCTATCACTCTGGTAGTGTAAGTTAATCTTTCGTCTGGGTCCGCGAATAAGTTCGAATGTTTCTGGGTAAGCGAGTTTATAAGGTTCTTCTGACTGTTCGACATATGCTCCATTCTGAGCTTTATGTTGTTTACTGATTGAGTCACTAATTGTTTCACTCGGATATTATAGTTTCCATTTAATGTTAACATATCGTTTTTAACGTTAATAACCGCGTTTAGTTGTTTTAGTGTGTCGTTCCCTAGAATGCCGTGAAAAGTTTTGAGTGTAGGCAGTAAGAAAAATTTGATGGGTCTATCTCTGTTATTGAACAGAGTGAGAAAAGTATGGTGAGTTATTGGGGTTTGTCCTCCCACCGAATTTGCGAAAAATTTCTCTTCGTTCTTTTTTGGGTGCGGCACCAGATTTGGTTGGATGTAGTTTTGGTTCGACCCGGTGTCTATGAGAAAATTAAGTTTGGTGCCATCTTCCATGATGCATTGGAAGTATGGCAGAGATGACCCGTTTAACCTAAAAAATGAACATCCGAAGCGTCGACGGGAGTCGATTCGCTTTCCGGTTCGTTTTCCTCAGATTGCTGGTCATACAAGCCTGTAATTCCCTCGGAATCAGCGCTAGCGAAATAAGTCTGTTCCTCAGGGTCAAGGTAGTAAAAGTCGCCTATTCCCTCGGATGCCTCTTCTGGGACTCCCGTGGCGATGTGAAACTGCCTAAGGATTTTAGGTGGAGGTCCGTTTAGTGGGGCAGGTCGTTTCCCAGAAAAGTCGTTAACATTGGGTCTATTCATGTAGTTGACGTTGCCCGAACGAATGGAGCCGTCGGTATCCATTGGTACGGGTTTCGGTTGTGGTTTAGGGGCTGTTGGACGCGGAGGCGGATAGAATTGCCTTGCGGGTTGATAATTCTGATTCGTGGGGTACGGTGGTCGTTGACCGTATTTCTGTTGATCAGCTGCCCCTGTTTGCCAGGTCTGCGGATTTCCGGTAATGCGTGGGTCTGTCGTATGTTGGGGAGCTGGACTATAATATAGTCTAGGGTTGAAAACTCTCCAATTTCCCGCAGAGTCTGCTGTAAGCAATCTCCTTGGTATGGGTCTGTTAAAGACAGGCGGCTGCGCTTGCCTAGGAGGCACAGGAGGAGCGTGCTGCCTGAATTTGGGCGTGAACGCGTTCCTTTGTTCCTGATTGTCGACCAATTCACACAAGTGTAAGGCGTGACCGAGATCTCTGGGTTCTTTGATAGCCAAGTGTCTGGGCAAGTCTCCATTTAGTCCCCGTATGAAAGTATCTAAGGCCTTTTCTCGATAATTTTGTTTCAAAGCATGGACACTATCAGGTTTTAATTCTTGCACGCTCATTTGTTTGAGGATCAGTGATAATTGGTAGTAAACGGCCTGATAGAATTCGGCAATGGTCAGTCGACCTTGAGTCATCGAGAACAATTGATACTCTAGAGTCTTGAGGTCGCGTTTGTCGGCGAACTGATCCGTCAGGCATTTTGCAGTCGCCTTCCAGTTCAGAGGGGTGTTATAGGATTCTAATACGGCATCGGCCTCGCCAGTGATTTTGTTCCTAATTGCCAACGTTATCAAAAAATATGCATTGGTGTTTTCTCTACCCTCATACAAACTCATTATTCTAGATACGTTCTTCTTCCAAGAGCCAAATTCTGTGCGGTTTCCCGAAAATTCTCTGATCAGTTTTGTAAGATCTGGTAATTTTTCGGACTCACCAGGTAATGGGCCAATAAAAGGGACATCTTCTAACATTTCTGACTGTCCGCCTTTATTCAGAAGTTCTCCAATAAACTCTGCTCCGCCTAATGTCTGTTTGATGAGAGACACAATTACCTGTTTTAATTCTGGGCTAGCTACCGGTGTGCTGGTGGCCGTAGGCCTAGTTCCCCCTGGTTGTTCCCCGCTATCGGTACCTATATTAAGTGCAGCTAATGCACTTGCCAATTCTCTATCTTTTGACATGTTAAAGGCTTAAGGATTTGTTTATTTCGGACAACAACTAATAGATGATTTGGGTTTTCGGGTTTTTATTTCTTTTTTTAATTTGTAGTTTGAGTTATATCTCGATGTATAGGTGATTATAGGTAATTTGTTTCGCTAAATTTCCTTTTTTTTTAAAGTATTGTTATTTAAGTTCTTTTTTGACTTATTTTCAATAGATTATTATTCTCATTTGACTCTTATCTTTTGTGTTTTTCTGTTTTAAAAATTACTTTTCTGTTATCTTATCTTTTGTGTTTTTCTGTTTTAAAAATTACTTTTCTGTTTTTTTAATTCTTCTTTTTTGTGTAGTAGTAGTTGTTTTAAACTTATTTTTCTAGCTTACGCGATAAATAACATTTTCGGCGACGTTCCCTCGATGACCCCTTGGGTTTTGTCCTTTTTGTCCCACGTTGGGCAGCGACGTAGCGGTGTTCGGATGTGGGTGACTCGGGACCCTTGGTGGCACTGAGTTCCTTCGAAGGCTCCTGCGGGCGGGCACTACAGGAGAGTCGGCGATAGTTTTTAGACCGGTTAAACTGAACCTTAGGATCTTTCGCACTTGTTCACTGAACGCACTTGATGTTTGTGGCTTTTTTTCTTTAAAGGCACTTTTACACTGTGCGATTTTTGTCACTTCTACCTTTTTTGTAGTTGTTATTAAGTCAGTGTTCACTGTGGCTTTCTTTTAGGCACTGCGACGCGAACCTGTAGCTGTTTCAGGTACTTTAGGGTTACGCGTGATCCTTTTGACGAAGGCTCTGTTTACCGGTCCCTGCTCGGGCGCCAATTAAAAGATATTTTAATTTTCTTTTATAAAAAAAGAACACGTCAGATTTTATTGGTGTTATTTTTGGAACTAACTGGACTAAGTTTTACAATTGATAATTAAACCTATTCTCTGCCGACGTCGCTGATGTCGTCGAAGCCGTCGCTGCCGCTGTAGCTTTGCCGCTGCCGCTGTAGCTTTGCCGTTGTCGCTGATGATGTCCGATGTCTTTGGCGTTCCCACAACTTGGCCGGTGCAGACATTCTGCTGATGCAGCGCACGTGGCGGATGCACTGCCGTCGTAACTGGAGTCAATGTGCCTGTTCCTGCTGAGCTGTTGTTTGTTGTGCAATTTCTTGGTTCATGTTGGGCTGCATTGGGCTTGTTGTTGTTATTGGGAATTCGTTGACTGACTGCACGTGGCGGATGTACTGCATGCGGTGGAGTCATGATCGAGATTTGGCTTCTTGGTGTTCTTATCATATTTGGTCTTAACTTATATGCTAACACTCAACTAATAGGTGGCGTGATAGATCGATATGAATGTATGCAAGTATTTACATGCATGTGTATATATTCATAATATGCGTACGTGCAGACATGATTGTTATTTAAAAATTCATATTTTAGGGTCAGTAAAAAATACAAAACCATACAATGCAATTAAATAAATATTAATTTTGATTACTCGATTCATTGCGAGTTATTGTTATTGGCCCATTTAAAATTTAAAAAGAAATACCGATATATAATGCTGACACCGCTCTTTGCGCACTAGGAAATTGCGGCGATAAATTATTTGCATCGTATCGAAGTTGATGCAAGGTGGCAGCGCACTACAGTGTTATGATTACTTTGTAGCTTGCGATTAATTATGATACTAATTAGATACTTTTTATGGGAACATAGGTCGAAAGGAATCTAACTGTCGCATGCCGCCCGATTGTTGCTCTCGTTTTATGCTAAAAATTTCAATACTATCATGATGATAACACGTGTAAAATCTTTATGTGTATATATTTTCTGAAGGTCTGCTTAAAATGTCAAGTACAAATATTGAGAATTACTCGAGTTATGCGGAGCACTGTGAGCCAAAATCGCCGCCGTTTTGTTTTTGATTTAATTTGAAAAATTTAATTGAATACTTATGTTAAATATGCGCTTAAAAGTAAAATTGCAGTCATCTACTCCTATTTCTGCCTTTTAAATAAAAATTGCAAAAAAAAACTTATCGAGAACGATTGTCACTTAAATACCTGACTGGTGGGACGCCGTATCTTCTCGAGCTGTTTTTTCGACCAGGGTTGGTACATAGAATTACTGATATTGCTCACTACTTTCTCTAGTTCGTAAGCGTGCCTTAGCAAGGTTACCCTTACGTTTTCCTGATTTATTTGCAGTGAACACCTAAACTTATCTAAGTTAGATATCCTAGGTATATGAAGAGGAGACGAGCTGTTCATATTCACTGTTAGATGTTTACCTGTTCAGCCATGTGATGTCGGTGGACGTCGTCATTGCAACTTTCCGCCATATTTCCCTCCTGCTGCTGATTTAAGTTCTCCTCTCCTTATTCATCCTCCTGCGGTTTGGTTGAAGGTGACCCCAGAGAGGTTTTCGACGTAGCCAGATTGTCCGCCACGTCCATGGTGCCATCCTGAGGACTTAGGTCGACCTTAGGTCGGGCTGGGCTTGGCTGCAGAGATACAAGCTCTTCTGTACGCTCTGATATGTCGGAGGACGGCTCGCAAGCTGTGACTCCTGCCTTACTCTTCCTAAGACCGCTGACAGAAATGCTTCCAAAGAAAGACCAATTGATGACCTAGCCCAGCAAACCAGTCGTGTCCAGCATTATCGTTACCGATGCTCAGGAATCTCGTAGAATCTCGTGCGTCAGGTGTACCTTCGGGTACTCACTTAATACTTCTCGTGATCCCAGCCGCACATGCGCCGCCCGATAGCCTTAAAAACGGCACGTACCTCCGTCATCAGGGTTATGTAGTACCCCTTGTGACCTCCGATGGCTGACGGCTAACCTTTATTTTAAATGTGATCTTTTAAACTCAATCGATGTTGGACGGAGCATAGTGACCGAACATTTCCACACCGTGAAATAATGTCGTAATTTCCGATACACATCCTTGAGAATGCGGATGTATAAGTCCTTTGTTCGGCCGGTCATTTTGCTATGGGCTTGCATGATAACACATGGTTCAAAGTGAAGCCCAAGTTAACCGCGGTCTTTATTTAATGGAAGCATTATTTAGGATAAGTATTTGCAATCTGATTGTATCAAAAGGCTTATTCGACTGAGACTGATAGATAGTTAAGGCGCGCTTTCGCAGAAGCATTAAAATTGCTACTGTATAAGCCGATGTTAAACAAGATCAACAGGTGTTGATACCACGCTATGATTGCTAATTTTTGCCCTCAAACGAAAGGATTATGTATGGACAACCTCATCAGCTGAAGGCCAGAATCTGCCAGAAGACTATTCTAAAGCCCAAAGTGAAACGTTGGAAAATATAATGAGAATAGATATATAGCATAACAACATCAACATATATTGGTGGCAGCCACTTACCACGAAAGATACAGTCGAGTGTGCTCTACTGTGAGTTACCCCCTACCCACCTAACCAAAACAATTCTTTAAAAATACAACTTCAATTTTTAGCGCTTCTACCCTTGTGTGCACCGGGTATAAAACCCACCAAAGCCACAATCACAAAAAAAAACCAAAAGAAAATTTCTTTGTTATCGCTCTGAAGCTTATATAAGCTAAGCTAATATGTGTACCGATTTTTAGGATAATGTTTTTGGCTTTGGCCGTTTAATTCTGCCGCAATAATGTTTATGCATATTTTTAAAAATCTTTGTAACATTGATATATTTTTATAAGTACCTTTTGTTCTTTGTTTCTTCACGAAATTCTTTTCCCTTACAACTAAAGTTTTGAAACCATTTTACTACTACTTTGACTACGTTGGGTTGTTGAGATAAGATCTATAATGGGCAAGGAGGCATTGATTTTCCCCTTAACATACACATTGATAAGCAATGCCTGAAACTGTTTTATGTAATTATTTATTTGCACAGTCAAAATGCA
The DNA here is from genome assembly GCA_018904035.1 of Zaprionus ornatus. NCBI lineage: Eukaryota > Metazoa > Arthropoda > Insecta > Diptera > Drosophilidae > Zaprionus > Zaprionus ornatus. The sequence goes on from JAEIFZ010000194.1 coordinate 1,509,712, forward strand.
ATTTTGCCTGGCGAGACTACTCAACTACCTGCTATTACTTTTTGTGGAGTTTAAACGACATTAATTTAATTTATTTTTATCACAATTTTTTTAAATGTTTTGTTTATAATGATTTTTTTTTAATTCTATATAACATATACTAGGGGCCTCCGCTGCTTCATGGCTTATCCAACCCCCTTATAAAGTGTTCACTGCTCTTTGCAAGCAGAAACAATTTTTAAAATAGAGATTCGCATACACAATGTTTTTTATCTTTCTATCTGTCACGTATAAACGTTTTCCGGCTGGTCTAGTTCCGTTGCAAGGTCACGGTGGATTTATACTATTCATTTCGAAGAATAATTAGTGTTCTTTGTCTCAAAGCAACTAAAATGAATTCATAAAAACTATTAGTTCTCTTTAAAAGTTATTCATCCGTTTGCGTGTCTATATCCTGGAATGCTTGCATGCTTTTTAACTGTTTCTATCTAAAATTTATGTATTCTATAATTTTACAAGTTTTATGTAATTATTAATGATAGAATAAACCACCATAAAAAAGAAGCAATAAAATAACATCAAGATACACATGATTCTTTCTTCAACACCAAATTTGGTTTCCTCCAACTGGAAATTTGACATAGGTACACGTGATGTTTCCTTCCAGTTGAAATTCGACATAGTAAGGTCCAGAATTTAATTATTTCAGTTTAAAATCCATCTTTCAATTGTCAACAATTACACAGGCCCACAAAAAAAAAAGTTTCATGATCTGGGTATGCGGCATAACTGCATAAGTTATCTGTATTTTGGGTCGAATTTCGCCATCACGTCTGGACTTTGACCTAATCTCAAAAAACTGGATAACCTTTATCACAAAAAATGTTTTTTAAATGTTTTGTTTATAATGATTTTTTTTTTTAATTCTATATAACATATACTAGGGGCCTCCGCTGCTTCATGGCTTATCCAACCCCCTTATAAAGTGTTCACTGCTCTTTGCAAGCAGAAACATTTTTTAAAATAGAGATTCGCATACACAATGTTTTTTATCTTTCTATCTGTCACGTATAAACGTTTTCCGGCTGGTCTAGTTCCGTTGCAAGGTCACGGTGGATTTATACTATTCATTTCGAAGAATAATTAGTGTTCTTTGTCTCAAAGCAACTAAAATGAATTCATAAAAACTATTAGTTCTCTTTAAAAGTTATTCATCCGTTTGCGTGTCTATATCCTGGAATGCTTGCATGCTTTTTAACTGTTTCTATCTAAAATTTATGTATTCTATAATTTTACAAGTTTTATGTAATTATTAATGATAGAATAAACCACCATAAAAAAGAAGCAATAAAATAACATCAAGATACACATGATTCTTTCTTCAACACCAAATTTGGTTTCCTCCAACTGGAAATTTGACATAGGTACACGTGATGTTTCCTTCCAGTTGAAATTCGACATAGTAAGGTCCAGAATTTAATTATTTCAGTTTAAAATCCATCTTTCAATTGTCAACAATTACACAGGCCCACAAAAAAAAAGTTTCATGATCTGGGTATGCGGCATAACTGCATAAGTTATCTGACCTTTGACCTAATCTCAAAAAACTGAATAACCTTTAAATATCCCCCAAAAGATATTGAATCCTGATCTAGGCATGCGATATATGTTTCTGTATGATTTTTGACCTTCCGAATCCGAAGTCGAAACCTGCCTATTACGTCTGAATTTCAACCTACAAAAATTTTGAATTTTTTGATAGTCGATTGCGTCATTTATGCAACTATGTACAGCCATCTATTAAAATTTTATTTTTTATTAGTTTAAATACAGTTTTGATGTAAAAAATCATTACTCTTTTTATTTCCGAATAACGGAAAAATTTTTTTTATTACCTTCGAAAATACCTTAATCCACCATTAAAAATTGCACTATTACAAATTATTGCACGCCCAGATCAGGATTCTATATCTTTTGAGGGATATTTAAAGGGTTTTTTTTGAGGTTACGTCAAAGACCAGATGTACATAACCAAAACCATATGCATATGTCGCATACCCAGATCATGAACCCTTTTTTTGGGGGCTTGTGTTTTTTTTTTATCAACATTGCGCTTTTCTCCGACATGGTTTAATGACGATGCTCAAATGCACGCGAACCACCATTTTTTGCAGAAGAATATGCGCGACCATCACTTTTTTCCAAAGAACAATGACTTCAGTGTTTCCAATTTCCGTTTACCTGAAATTCTACCTAGGCTTCTTAATTTTTCGCATTTTTTGTTTCTTCCTAATTTTTTTCGCAAGTCACATTTATGCTGCGCGGATCATAGGTGGGTAATCATGTTATCCTTCCACTCGATCTTTTTCATTATTTTGTTTACATAATCATTGTAACAAAGTGCTACAATGTGTTTGTACTTATTTAATGATTTTTAGGCAATGTATGCTACAGTGCATACTCAATATATGCGCATGGAGTGAGATAATTATATCTTATGCAAAACACTAAACTGCAATATGAAAACTAAGAATGTATTACGACTACATTAAACACAAAATTGCTACATAACTAATATATTTTAAAAAATATACAATATTTGAAATAAAATGGCGGTTAAAATTATACACAAGTGTCATTCTATAGTTCTAAATAATTTAATCATGTTAAGAAAACATTTAGTCTTCAACTAAAATATTACTAGTCATTAAATCCTAATTCTAACAATGTATATACTTTTTGGGGTCTGTCACGCCTCGTTATATTTGCACAAAGTTATATTTTGGAGACGACGAAAAACATGAAAAACCCCATTTTCGAACTATTTCAAATGAATTCTGCAAAGTGTTCCATCAGTACGAAAAAGTGGATTGGGCAAGATCCCAATTGAGTACTTTTAATGTTTGTTTTTTTCATCCAACTAGAGATAGGGCGGAAATATAATGGAATTTTTCATTTTCCTAGATATTGTTTTTGAAACTACCCCGAACTTTTTACTTTTTATAATGAATTATTAAAATGATTATTTCATTTTAAAAGCAATTCGTATTCCTCTTTTTATTTAACGCCTTTACGAAATATAAGTTTTTATTTTTTATGGGCCCCGGAACCTACTTGGCAACGACATGAGGAAAGTTTTGCAAGATCCAGCGTGGGCATTCTTAAAACAGTCAGACTTTTTATTATCAATGTCCTTCATTAATTTGTCATATTATAAAAATTAAATTATATATTTAAATTATAATTTTATAAAAAAGAAATGATTAGAGTGTTCACCGATAAAATATAGTACCGGAAACTTTTACCCACTCTTCTCCGAGACTTTATTGGACTTTGATTTTTTTAAGCTAATAAATATTTACGGTCACTGACTTTTAGGCTTATCATCATGTACTATGTATATGCAAACATGCAATTACACTTGCACGTCACTGGTGGTACGATTCGGTCAAATTCTTAGAACTATGTGCACAGTTTCAAAATTTTTTATGTGTTCTATGAATCGCAGATAACTGTTGACCGATTCGAGCCATCGCAAAATAAGTGTTTTTCATTCAGACTTTTAACGAAAAATCTTAAAAAAAATTTCTCGCGCTCTACTGATAAGCATTTTTGTCCCTTTTTCCACTTTGTTTTGAGTGAATTACGACGTTCGATAAATTCACAAAACATGAACGCTCCATTGATTGCAAAACTAAATTTAAAAAGAATAATTAGAAACTTCATTTTTTTGATAAATAAAATTAGTTGAAAATATAATAATAATTCAGGTTTAAAATTTAAAGATCTAATGTGAAAAAAATATGTCGCAATTTTACTCCACATACCACTGTGCACAAAAAAGAAAACTGATTATAGAAAGAAAGAAAACAGATTATATTTACGTAGACTTTTTCAGTCAATCGGTCATTTAGTTAGACTCTCTGTGCTAGAGTTGTTCGTATCTCTCATTGTGCGATGTTTGACAGGGCAGGGATCATGCTTTTATTCCGTTGTCACGATCGGGGCGTGAGGAAAAAAACGGTCAACAGTTCTTTGCGAACTTTCGTTTTATGTCAAAAATAAAAATTTGGTATTGCTACGGTGCAAGAAGTGAAAGTTACAGCCGCTAGGCACACCAAATTTGGCACGAAGGTTTTAAATAAGTAATTTCCGATTATTGCTTCGACATATGTAATTTATACTTGAATAATAAATCCGTATATTTCAAATTCGTTCGGATAAAAAGGGTAGGTTATGCATGTTAACATTTTCTATAATTTCCAACAGCGCCACTATAATATTGATTAGATAATTAACATGAAAGCTTCATTGAATGTGATAGATTCATTCAATATTAAGGTAACAATAGATAGTGATATCTTTTTAAGGGACCTGAGATATACTCATATTATGAATACAAAATATTTTACAACGTGCAAAAGGCCCCTACTTGGTAACAATGAACGTAGCCTTGATATTTTTTTTTTTGGAACGAATCGGAATGCTTGTATCACCCTGTGATTGTTCAGAAGTACATGTGTGTGTGCAAAGCGCATACAAACGTACACTTCGATTTATATTTCATACTAGAAACCTTGAAAACTTATGTTACTTTTGTAAGCAGTGCTTAGTGCACAAGGTGAAGTGAAGAACAAATGATTTTGGTGTATATATTACAATTCTAAATAATGAGATTGACTTTAAAGTGATTAATACATAGTAATGTATATGTATATATTGTGGTTGTAAGTTAGTGAAGTCCCATTGTTGACGCCATTTTTAAATATTTGGGACACCTAGGTAAAATATTTGTAAATGGAACTTGGCAAAAAAAGGTAATACATAAGCAAATATGAGTGTATGTGAATTTATACGTAAATTAACATAACTTTAGTATCTTCCCGGTATTTTAAAAATTATAATAGATGTGTTGTAGTGAATTTATTCACTCATACAAATTCACTTATGTACATATGTATGTATTTATTCAATGGTACAAACGTCCATATATATTAGTTCATATGTTATTTATTTGAACCCTATCACAAGTGAACAAAAATACATAAATAAAAATAGTCCTTAAAATTATTAAAAATATAGATTAATATTATATTTAATATATTTATGTACAATTGATATTTGTAAAAAAAAAACAGTGTAGTTACAAGTTCCCTAAAATTTAACGAACCATTGTTTTATTCAAATATCTGTATGAATAATTTTGTGAACGTGCATATGCATAATACATGTTTATTTTCATATAAATAATCTGTTTTAACTATTTACAAGCGTTCATGCGTTAATTCAGGTTGTAATCATTTTTCCGCGAAAATGTAATTTTTAGCTGAATTTGGGCTATTTAAAATCTTAACTGAAGCCATCAGTTGTCTAATTATAAACGAAATGTAAATTTGCGTAAAATTCACTTTTTTTTGAAGCAAAGGAAATATTAGCATACCGAAATGCTAAGCTCGCAGTTCTGTGACACATGGAATAAAAACAAAACCATTACTATTTTGTCATAATATCGATTTTAGGCAATTGTTCGGTCTCAAGGTATTCACAAAAATGTTAGGCATTCACACGGGACACAAACAGAACATTTCAAGTCTTGATTTTAGCGAAAAGTAATGTACGATCTGAATGAAAATTTATTTATTTATTTTTTATTTCTTATTGAATTTTAATCGCTAACGTTTTTGTACCTTAAGTAAATTAGAAGAGCATAAAGTGTACTGTAGAGGACAAAAAAGTCCGAAATCCTATATTCCCGAACTTTAAATGTTTACAAAAGTTATAATATGATTCACATAAGCTTGACAATTTTCTTATACCCTTCGACCATTAAAAATGGTGGAAAATGGAAAAGGGATATACTAACTTTGTGCAAATGTATGTAACAGGCAGAAGGAGGCGTCGGAGACGCCATAATGCAACTGAGCCATGTCCGTCTGTCTGGGTGAACACGCCGATCTCAGCTATTACAAAAGCTAGGGATACCATGACACTATTGAGCATGAAGATTCCTGCATACCATACGCAGCTCAAGTTTAGTTTCAATTTTGGATACCACGCCTACCCCCCGCAAACCGAGCATTTCCAATTTACATTCGAAGTATTCATGTCGTAACGTTCAGCTTCATATGAATAGATAAAGACTATATGAACCTATCGCCCAAATTGTTATCCGATCGGATAATAAACACGGAAATCATTAGATAATCCATTTTAACCCTTCGACAAGCAAATAAGTTGTAACTATTTTACTTGTGGAAAGAAAAGAATGAACGATGCGAGCGCATAGCGCGAGCTGTTTCTCTACTATTCTATGCTCATGTCAATTACTGAAAATACATGTGCATATATGTTAAAACTCATACATACTAAATTTGTGTACGCACATACATGTATACATCTGTATACAACCAATAGGTGGCGTGGTAGATCGATATGAATGTATGCAAGTATTGACATGCATGTGTACATAATCATAATATGCGTACGTGCACACAGAATTATTATTTAATAATTTTTATTTTAGGGTCAGTAAACAATAAAAACCATAAAATGCAAATATTAAATAAATATTAATTTTGATTACTCGATATATTGCGAGTTATCGATATTGACCAATTTAAAATTTATAAAGAAATACCGATATATAATGCTCACACCGCTCTTTGCAGTCTTTCGCGCGCTAGGGAATCGCTGGGATAAATTATTTGCAACGAATCGAAATTTATGCAAGGCAGCAGCGTCTTGCAGTGTTATGATAACTTTGTAGCTTGCGATTAGTTTCATACATTTAGATACTTTTATGGCAACATACAGTTGCGGTTAACATAATAGCACTAATGCGGGTGAAAATTTGTCTTCCTAAAAATAAAAAATTTATTTTTTGTAAACTTTTTTTAAAGTTCGACTGCTGAATGAATATTTACGATATGTTGTTCTATAAGCAATGCAACGGTTCCCTGGTTTTTGGGTCCTCAGTGCAAAAGCGCGCGAAATCAGGCGGTAACAAAAATAGCGTTTATCACATGCGTGCTTTCGGTTTATTGCGCGCAAATTTAAAAAAGGGATTTGTGTTAAAGATTTGGATTGAGTTTTTTGGAAAGGAAAAAGACAAATTTTCTCAGTATGGGTCGCGGAATGCATTGTACCGACGAAAAAAGAAGTTTGATCAAAAACATGATCTCAGAAGGAAAAATTTATACTGAAATTGGTAAAATTGTCGGATGTTCAAATTAAATTAAATTAATTAAGTCCACAAACATTTGCGACTAAATAACCTGAATGCTTGCAGCCCAAGAAAGGTCCCGCTTTGTCAGCGAAGCATGTATCAAAACGCATTCCGTTTGCCAAGTCACACCTGGATTGGCCCGTGGAGAAATGGCGCAACGTATTGTGATCAGATGAGAGCAAAATAGTTTTGTTTGGCGGCAAAGGCTGTTTTTGTTTTTGTTTGTTTTTCATACCATGGATTAGGTCCGATGCACTGGAATAAAACGACTATGGATCAACATGTTTACACGGACATATTAAAAAATATAGTGTTGCCATATGCCGAATACGAAATGCCTTTGATCTGGGTATTCCAGAAGTATAATGATCCTTAACATACCAGCAAGAAAGCTCGTAAATAGTTTGAGGATAATTTGATCCGCCTTATTGAATGGCCTGCTCAGTCACCGGATTTGAATCCTATTGAAAACCTTTGGGCGGACGTTTAAGGTTTCTTCTGAAGCTAAACCCAAAAATATTAAGGACCTTTGGGCTGTTGTGAAGGAGTCGTGGGACAACATTCCTAAAGAACGGTGCCAAGACATGGTCGACCCCATGCCTAGACGATGTGCAGCTGTGATCGCAAACAATGGGCACGCAACTAAATATTAATATTACTAAAACATATTACTATAGATATAATTAATTTCCTGAATAAATATTTTGTTTTATTATTTAGTTTTAACCAACTTTAAACAATAGTACTATTTTTGTTACCGCCGCAATTCGAAGGTTTTCTTTTGTTTTCGCAATAATTTTTAAAACTACCAATAACATCTGCTAACTTTTTTCGTTAATTCATTGAAAAGCATTGTATCATTAAATTTTAGTAAAGAAAATAATCAAAAAGTGTAAGATAAAACAGAAAAACTGTGACGAACAAAAATCATGCTAATGGTGCCTTTATTTTAACCGTAACGGTAGGTCGAAGGGTATCACACTGTTGCGTGCCGCTCGACTGTTGCTCTCGTTTGTTTTAAAAAGTGATTATATGTCTTTATTTTATCGACAAGTTTTCCTTCATTTAAGTATATAAAAAAAAAATCATTTAAAAAGTCCTAATTTAGTTAATTTAAGTTAATTTGGCCCCAATAATACCTGACGCTTGAAAAACTTTTTTTTGTGGACCTATAAACGAATCACCTTTAGGTATTATTACAAGGAATACTGGACAAAACCGTATCCCGACCCGAACCGAATGTAGAAAACTGGCTCAGCTGGACGAAGAAGTTTATCAATGGGGAAGTTCGTTTCTTCAAGGTTTGAGTGTTTTAAGTCTTTTATCACTCAAACTGTGGGAATCGTTCAAAGAGGAGGGAGGTTTCTGTACCGGGCCGGTGTCCAAATTTATGCAGACTAATTCGTCATTTTATTTTGTTTAAATATTCGCCCAAATTTTGACCATTCCATGACTTGTCCATTAATTTGGATTATTTTTAAAATGTCAAAATTATTTGCTCTGACCAGACGAAAATATAAATTTAAATGCGATAAAGAATGTCATCACTTAATGAAGAAAATAAATTTTAGAGTGAAAAACATTGCTACCAAGCATTTAAATTATGAAAATAGTATAGCTCAAACAAATAAAATACAAAAGTACCAGAAAACTCGTAGTTACTGTTACTCAGCAATCGTTTACTGAGAGCAAAGGGAATCCAATAAAATATTAAAAAATGTCTACACAATTCACATAATATTCTCCTTGTTGGAAATTTATTTTGTTTTTGTATTGTCATCTCAACCGAGACGGAAAAATTATTTGCACTTTATGTATGAAGTAGGTAACTTTTGGTATTAAGTACATTTTTGATTTTATTTTAAAAAAGAGATGCGAGCGCGAAGCGTGAGCTGTTTCTCGACTCTTCTTTTTCATGCACATGTCAATTACCAAAAATACATGTCCATAAATATATACTAATACTCAACCAATAGGTGGCGTGGTAAATGAATATGAATGTATGCAAGTATTTACATGCTTGTGTACATATTCATAATATTCATAATATGCTTACGTGCACATATGATTATTATTTAATAATTCATATTTTAGGGTCAGTAAAAAATATAAAACTATAAAATGCAATGAAATAAATATTAATTTTGATTACTCGATTTATTGCAAGTTATCGATATTGGCCAATTCAAAATTTATAAAGAATAAATATATGTATACTGCTCACACCGCCCTTTGCAGACTTGCGCTAGGAAAATTGCGGCGATAAATTATTGACAACGTATCGAAATTGATGCAAGGTAGCAGCGCACTGCAGTGTTATGATTAATTTGTAGCTTGCGATTAGTATTTTACAATTAGATACTTTTTATGGCAACATACGTCCAAGGGTATCCCACTATCACGTGCCGCTCGACTGTTGCTCTCGTTTATTTTTAAAATTATTTTCAAACTTTACAAATTATCTTCAATAACGTTAATCAAAAACATGTATTTGGCTTATTGACATTAATCATACACATTAAAAAAAATAAGTAAACTCAAACAAACGTGCCTTGTCGCACGCGACAAACTTTAAACAAGTTTTGACGTCAGGATTGTGTTTTTTTTTTTTTTTAACCAAATTTTCTTTTATTTACTTGGGTAACAAATTTTGTGTTGGGAACCTATATAATAAAACCATAGATGCCGTGATAGACACTGATAAGCTGACAAGAAATTCGGAAGTTATATGCTTTCGCATCGTTTTTACATTTGTTTTATATTTTTTGAATATAAACCTAAATTTAAAAGAGTGAATTTCAACGCATAGTGATTCTGTACGAGAATGAATTAAAACAAAAGATGCAGTAATAATGTGCAAAACCGAACTCTAGCTCTTATTTGATTTTGCATTAAAATATTTTAATGCGTGTTATGAGTAAATGTAAAATGTACTTATATTAGTTAAATTAAATATATTCCCTATAAAAATATGTGAATGAGACGTACATTTATAGACTTAGAATTTTTTTGGCTGCGGTTGACTTTTCTGGGGTGTTACTCAAATGTTAAAAAATAATTAACCGAATTACGGTCAGTACACTGACTATAATTCGCATCTTTAGAATAGTCGAACTAGCCATTTCCGTTGGTCTGTTGCAACGCAAATTAGTGTCAAAGCCAGTGCTCCTCACAAAAAAAAGTGATAGACCAAGATAAAAAAAAAGGGAAAACAACGTACAGACAAGAGGAAAAAAGACAAAAAACAGGTCAATAGGACAATCATTTTTCATGATCTGTCGATAATGTTCTAATGGTTCTTTATATGTTGCAAATACCCGAATCAAAATATGGAAATATGAGAATTATTTGTTTCTTGAACATGTTCCTTTTTATTGGTCGTACGTCAGTTTTAAGAACAGTTCCTTCAACAATACGTTTTATTTAAGCAATAAAAATTACAAATTTCCAATCAAATTTAGAAAGAATTAAGGTTTTTTAAATTATCACTAAAACCCGAAACTGTACCCTTTAGCTTTAAAAGCATTGAATTAGAAATATATTTTATCGTAAAAAAATTGTGTATGTCCATCGATTTGAATTATTTTCTTTTTAAAATTAATTGGCAAATAACTTTTAAATTATCCGTTCGCAATTAAATTTTCAGAATTCATTTGGCCGTTGATAGTCATTGCGATTCCTTTGATGTCCTATATTAAAATTACGCTTAGAATTCGGTTTTTATCGATTTGTGGAGACGGAATGGGGCGTGACTACCCTATGGGTAGCTTGTATTCTATTATTTTAAAGTACTTTGTGTCAGAAAGATGTATAAAGATGTATAACTTTAGTTTATTTTTTAGCGCTTTTAGAAAGAAAAAATCGGTTATGCATGCATCAATTTAACTTTAATCTTAGTGTTAATATTATACCATTAATTCCAATTGGATTGCAAGTCCCGAGATCGAGAAAGCAATAAGTGGCATAGGTATTTGCGCACAGTTTGCTATTTAGAACTATATATAAAATATTTAAAATTCTTACTATCGGCCACGCTCCCCTTGGTGTATGGTTTTATTTACAGCTTTATACAATGTGATATAATCTTATAAGCAACCATTTATAATGTGTACACATATGCGTATTTATGCTTTTAAAATGATTAAAAAGCTTATTTTAAAGATTTATTTTTAGTCGATATGTATTGAATACTATAGGGTACAGTTTATTACAATACAATATTTTGTTGCTTTTTGATTTATGCACTTATTAAAAACTTAACTAGTTTATAATTTTATCTTCAGTTCTATTTTTTTTTAAATATTTCTTTTATAACTTGAATTTGTTTACCAATGGTCAATGGTCATTAATCGCATTAAAAGTAATAACTGTTATAGAAGATCAAAAACCAAAAATTCAAAACAAAAAGAGACAAATTTTTAGATTATCTAAAAGCTTCGGACTACCGGTCATGGAACGGGTCGCAATCGGTCCAAATCTGAATAGGAATATCGATTACCAATTAAAATTTTTCGGATGTTTACCGATGATTTTAGAGCATTTCTAATGGCTTGAAATCCAATCCACCAAAGTATCGGTATATTCGTTGGTAGTGTCATCATTTTAAAGCCTTCGATCAAGTCGTCACTGCCATTATTACTTTAGAACCAGGCCCCTTTTTTAATTTTTTTTTTTTAAATTTTATTTTTTTCTTTCAACACATTATTTTTACATCCAAAAAATCCGTGGCTCACATATTATATAAATAATTTGTAAATCGGGTCCCAAATTAGTGGGTTCTCTTAATTTTCATTTAAATAGTATGTATAATTTCATTCCTGGCTAAAACAATTGTATGCTGCTAGTTAAAAAACGCCAAAATACACACTTATTTCACTGACCTTGATTGTACATAGATGCTATAAGAGATTTAAAGCCTTCGCGTAAAGTATATTTGTGGTAATCGAGTGGGATCGTATCTAAAGTCTTCTAGGAGTTCAAGGCTCAAGATTTTTTGAATATAAACTTTTGATTGATCCCAGTACAGCAATTAGAAGTTAACAGCTAGTTTCTTTTAAGTCTTTGATGACACATCAATATTTAAAATGGTTTTGATTCGAACTCTGATTGCTATTTTCCAAAGAGAAAGAAAACAAACTGTACACATGAACGTTTTCTAATTAGTTTTAAAAATGTACATAAATATATATATGTATTTTTTTTTTTTTTTTTTTTTAGGTATAAGGGTGGTCGGACACCTTCAGTTAGGTCAAGTGAAAGGCGACGTCCTCAAAGTATATCAACATCATCTACATTATCGCCGCGAGTTGTGTTATCTCGCTTGGAACCCAGAGAATTTGAAAGACTCCGATTATCTTACAAAGTTGCCATTGACCAGAGAAGATCAAGAAGCTGCCGTGGCATGAACATGGGTCAAAAAATTAGTGGCGGAGTTAAAACAGTAAACCGTAATGATTCTCAGGCAACATTTAAACCAATTATACCAAGGGAGTTACAAGCCGATTTTGTGAAACCAGCTCGAATTGATATTTTACTGGACATGCCGCCAGCCAGCAGGGAAGTTCAACTTAAACATTCGTGGAACTCTGAAGACCGATCGCTTAATATATTTGTAAAAGAAGATGATAAACTCACATTTCATAGACATCCTGTCGCTCAGAGCACAGATTGCATTCGAGGGAAAGTAGGTCTTACAAAAGGATTACATATATGGGAAATTTATTGGCCAACTAGGCAAAGGGGTACCCATGCAGTTGTGGGAGTAGCATCAGGGGACGCACCTTTGCATTCAGTAGGATACCAAAGTTTAGTAGGATCTACTGAGCAAAGCTGGGGTTGGGATTTAGGCAGAAATAAATTGTATCATGACTCAAAAAATTGTGCTGGTATAACATATCCAGCCATTTTAAAAAATGACGAAGCGTTTTTGGTACCAGATAAGTTTTTGGTAGCATTAGATATGGACGAAGGAACTTTGAGCTTCATTGTTGACCAGCAGTACCTTGGTATTGCATTTAGAGGCCTCAAAGGAAAAAAGTTATATCCAGTTGTTTCCGCTGTTTGGGGGCACTGTGAGATAACGATGCGCTACATCGGTGGACTAGATCGTAAGTATAGCTAAAATTTATGTATACATTTTTTATTCTAGATATTTAAAAAAAGATACAGAAATAGATTTTTTTATTGTACTATTTTTTTTTATTGCTTTTTCAACAATTGTGTCCCAATTCTAATTTAAAATTATTGGAGAGTAAGTCACTGTTTACAAAATGTTTTCATGTATTGTTTTAAGGCCATAGATTTAAAAAAATTCATGGTTTTTATTGTGTTTGTGCGTATAAAGAAAATAGAGGGACATCTGCGACCCTATAAAGTATATACGACGTACGTTCTTATCAGCATCAACAGCCAAGTCGATTGAGCCATGTCTGTCTGTCTGTCTGTTGAAGCCCTGGGTTCAATTCCTACGAGCGAGGGATTTTGAAATTGATTTTATTTTAATTCTCACTTTTAACATGGGTTGATTGAAAATGTTTTATTTTTATTTTATATTAAACATATATAAAGAAAATCGATGCCCCTATGCAGTCAGCCTAACTGTAGCGTTCGACTGGTTTCATAATACTTACAAAATCGTATGCACAAAGCGAAAATGCTTGCAACTTGGTGCAATAGCGATTAAGACGGTTTTTGGAATCAGCATTAGTTCTGCTCGCCTTTGATCTAAGTACTTCAAAATTACGTTTCTGTGTGTACGAACAAACACGTAGTTCAAAACCTTTCATTGCTTAACACTGAACGAAATTATCATTTAGTCATCGACATACGAATATTTCTGAGCTCTTAAAAAATCAATCAACTATTTCGAGGTAAAAAAACCAGAAAAAAATATACATATTATAATGATATGACCGCAAATGTTCAGCTTCCTAAAAGTTATTTACAATCTGCATTAAATAGTTTCACGTGCTAGGTTTCACGTTCCGAATGCTCTTGGCGAAGCTAAACTTAGACTCGACGTCGTTTGTACACTCATATGTGTGCCGGCAGAGCTAGGACCTATGTGCTGTGCATAGACTTTTGCTGCCCCTGATTTAAAGCAAATAAACCACTGTGATGTATCAGAGCAACCAACTGATATATTATTAAATAAAATAAAATAAAGTATATGTATAATTCAATACAAAAAAAATTATTAATTTTCTATTCTCCAGCTGAACCCTTGCCTCTAATGGATCTTTGTCGAAGAACAATTCGCCAAAAAATTGGTAGAGTTCATTTGGAAGACCGTATACAGCAGCTTCAACTTCCTCAATCGATGAAAACATATTTATTGTATAAAAATCGAAGATAATATTACTAATATTTGAATAATTAAAAAAAATCGCATCTCTGCATCATGTCCTGGGGCAGTTAACGTAAGATAGATTAAGATTATAATTGTCTTTAAATAAATGCTAGTTTTTTGACGTCGGGAAAAAATGAAATGAAAAAATTTGTTCATTACCTTTTGTTTTTCAACTGTAAATTAGGTCCACCGACAATATCGAATTATCTCTTATACCCATATAAAATTTGTTTACTCATGGAAAAAATTGCAAAAAAAAATTATGCTTGAAAATCTCGTGGTATGTTCTGTTCACAAAAAAGTATAAATTGTACTATAAATATAGCAATACCACAATTTTCAAATACGTTCTTAGTTTTTAATTTTATTTTAATTAAACCGTGTTCAAATCCAATTACTAAGTAGCAATGTATATAAATTCAAAATATAAATAGTGACAAGATTTTTATGTTTAACAACTATGTATTTCTCAATTAAAACGTATTTTTTAATCGTGGCCGAATAACGTATTGTTACTATGTGCAAAATACATATACGTTTACTCAATTTAGCATCATTATACGGCTTTTATGATAAAGTGAAAGTCATTTGTAAAAGTGCAATAACTTCAAGCTATAAACATTTTCTTTTTGCCTATAGGACTGAATTAAATATAAATACGCACGGTATCTACATGACATAATTTTTGATTTAGAATACATTGAATGAGTTGAATGACTTCAGATAATGAAGTAACATTGAGTAGTTGTAGAGGTTTTTAATAATTTTCTTTATAAGGTAATCTAAAATATGTATATTAGTTAGCAACATCAAGTGTGTTACATAATTACATGCTGTAAGTATTCTATTTTTATAATATCCTTTCCCTTAAGTATTTAGTAATTGAGAGGATAAATTATCAAAATAGGTCCATTTAAACAAACATAATTACAGTCACTAATGGATATCTTAATCATTTTCACGGATAGCTTATTAAATGCCAACATATGTACTTATAATGCATTTTAGATTGTTTACTCGTAAGAAGATTATAATTAAATTTTATGATATAAAATAAAGACTTAATTTTATTGAAAACTTGATAATATACCCCATGATAAAAACAATTTACTTTGAATTTAAGTAATATACTCACATTTTCAAACTATGAGTTTAAACACGTTTGTTTTATATGAAATGAATACGAGTACATTTTCAATCAAATTATTTAATTAATTGTCTACTAAGACTTCTAAACAATGAAGGCAATCAAAGACAATAAGTAGCAGATTGAAAGTAATAAATAAGAGATAAGACTTAAATTTAAAACAATCGGGGTTCCTAACGAAGGAAAGGGCAATTAAACAGTTGGTTTTGTGCATAAGTTTTTGTTAGTTATATTGAAAAAAAATCATTTAACGCATTATATGAAAGTACTTTGTTATGTTAAGTGTATTTTATCGACCATCCGTATGGCAGTCCTGCCTCAGCGAAGTCGGCACAGCGACTGTTTTACAGTTCATCTATACTTCAAACTGATTGTTCCCACGAAAGCTTTAGGATACAGTTGTCCGATTTTGTTGAAATGAAAAAGTTTTGTAGTACAGTGCCGCTCAACTGATTTTTTTGGTTGGTTTTTTTTTTTTATTTTTAATCTTTTCAAGCGTTTGGCGCTTTAAATAAATCGTTTTACCGTGGCCACACTAGCATTAACGTCGCATTATTCCTTTATTTTTCCAGCAGAAAGGTGGGAATTTGAGGCAGTTTGTAGGATAAGTCGCCTCTCTGATGGTGTTGTTGCATATTTTTTTCCTCCCCTTCATTTTTTTCCATTGTCGGCTTCATTACGAAGAAAATTACTCACAACGTTTGGACTTCCACCGATTTTCTTGGATATTACACAGTGTTTTAAGCGTGATTCAATATAGCCTTTTATTTGACCTTTTTCAAAAGTAGTTAAAGGTTTTCCGCGATCCATTTTAGAAAAACATGATAAAAGATGTTTTTAATTTTAGAATACAAAAGAATTCAACTCTTTTCAATCACGCGGTCAAACAAAAAATGAAGTCAAAGTGTAAAACCTATTCATATGAGCCCAAAATATTGTACACATTGAGCGTATTTCACGTTACTTTTTTCTTGAACATAATAAGTAATCAATTGAAGATTCAAAACAAAACAAAAAATTATAGAAAAAAATGCAATTGGACCAAAGAAATAGACCAAAATATGTGAAATATTTTTCTATCCTATTCAGTTGACTGGCACTGTAAATCGACTTTGAGTTTTGATTATCTTACATACACGGTGTATCCTAAAAATAACCGAACTTCTTGGATAAAAAATAAAATACACATATTATCTTTGAAAGTTATTATTTATTCAAAATAGGTTCCATTTGACTCAAAACAACGTTTGGAACGATCAACCAGCGCATGCATAGATGTTTTTATGTCAATTATAGAAATGTTCTTCAGTACCTCGGTTACGGCTGCTTGAATGGCTGGGATATCATCAAAAATTCTCCCTTCATCTTTGCTTTCAGTTTTGGAAATAAATAGTCACATGGTGATAGATCCGGCGAATACGGAGGATGGTCGATGAGAGAAATCTCTTTTTTCATTAAAAATTCGTTCACTTTTTTGGTCGTCATTTAATTCATGTGGAACAAATCGCGCACAGACCTTTCTTTTCCCCAAATTTTTAGTTAAAATTCTCCAAATAGTGTTTTTAATCGTATTCAATTGCTCAGCCAACATTCTCGTAGTAAAATTTGCATCGATACCAATGATTTCATGGACTTTTTCCACCAGTTCAGCACGATTACTAGTTTCTGGACGTCCTGCTCTAGGGTCGTCATTTAAATCCTCACTACCATTTTTAAATCGTGTAAACCACGTATACGACTCATACAATCATCACAATAAACTTTTTTCATTAATTCGTTTGTCTCAGCAAGTTTTTTTTTCAAGTTTGCTCTTTGTTCCATTTTATTTTTGAACCATTAGCACACTTTTGTTTTTATTAAAATGGCTGTAACTTTTACATCTGTCATCCGACTTACATGAAGTTAGGTGCGTTTGAAAGAGGATGAATGTGTCTTTTTAATGTTGCAAATTTCAATAGATGGCACTGTTTGTTGTATGATTTAAATATAAAGTTCGGTTATTGGACACACCGTGTATGTATGTGCATTTGTACGAGTATACAACCAATAGCGTGATAGATCGGTATGAATGCTTGCAAGTACAATATTTACATGCATGTGTACATATTCATAATGTGCGTACGTGCACATATAATTATTATTTAATAATTCATATTTTAGGGTGAGTAATCAATACCGATATATAATGCTCCCACCGCACTTTGCAGTCTTTCGCGGGCTAGGAAAATGCGGCGATAAATTATTAGCTACATATCGAAATTAATGCAAGGAGGCAGCGCACTGCAGTGTTATGATTAGTTTGTAGTTTGCGATTAGTATCATACAATTAGATACTTTAATGGCAAAATAGGTCGAAGGGTATCCCACTGTCGCGTGCCGCTCGACTGTTGTTCTCGTTTCTACTACCATAATTTGCGTAAAGATGCGCATATTTTGTATAGTTTAATCGGTCGGGTTGAAGGTTTCATGCTATTACCCCTGTGAATTGCAGTTTTTAACGACAAAGATGAACGCAAAAGACTGTAATTTCGTATTAAAACGTTCCTTAAAAACATTTTTTGAAATCTGGAAAGGCATTTTCAGAACGCAACTCCCCGATCATGGATCTAAATCGAAAATGTAAAAGTCCTGGAGTGTCCAGCACACGAGGGTGGTAAAAAATACGGCGGAATTATACTCGCTTCTTTAATGATCACATTTGATTATCTTCAAAAAATAAATGATTCACTTCCTAATCGAATGTGTGAAGTCCTTGTGAACAAAGGAGTGACAAATCATTAATACCTTTTTAAAATATTCAACTTACGATGTAAAATTGTTAAGGTTAACTTTTTTTCGAAATTAAGCGAAAATACGTTAATTATCGTAGGGGACCCTTTCCTGATGACCCAATTTTGACTTACGCAATATATAAATAAAAATTTATATAAATCCAATTGCATTCCATTTTAACTACATATCATTAATTTAAAGAATTAATCAAGGTATCAGGGAAAATACCATAGCTAGCATATCTCTAGCTTTAACCGGTGCCGGAAGAGGTGCTGGTGGTGGCGACTTGGTCAGTGGTTGCGCTTTGCTCCTCTCCCTGCTGTTCGATGAGCGCCATCTGTATGGCAAATTAATGTTCGGCCTGCTGTTCAGTAAATCAGTAAAATCATATTCAAAGCTGCTTTGCAGTTGCAATATGAGATAAACTATCACAATTATATGATACAAATGACATTCACCCTACTGCACAGTGGTTCCCCCCATAGGCCAAAAATAAAAAAATCAAAGTCCAAATTTTGACTTTAAATGTATCATTACTTTCTCATAATTGGTCTAGCTGTTCAAATTTATTCATGTTTTTGTTTTGCTCTAACTGTCCGCTTCAAGAATAGCATCGAAAGAGACAGCATGATATCAATCGATTATTGCAGCGTGAGCAACTTGCAAGTGAAGCTCCGTAAAGTCAATATAAAACCTTATAAATCGACATTACTCTGCAATGGAAAGCATTCGTATAATAAATAATGGTATTTAATATATTTTTCTGTGTTTTGCGTAAATTAGTGTTGTGTTTTGTATATAGTTGCAGATGTTCTTTGTTTATGTTTGCTATCTTTCGTTGGAGTTTTCGTTATGTCCATTTCCACTTAACTTAATAAATCTTTTTGTGCATTGTTTATTAACATTTTTAAATTAAGAAAACGTTTAATTCAAGTGCCGACAGGTGCCCAATCAGGTGAGCAATCTTTTTAAATTATATATTGTTTCACCTTGTACATATGCACATATAAATGTATTATATATTTTTTTGAATTTTGAATAATTAAAATATAAGTATATCAATGTATATAACCTAAAAAATTATTTTGTGGTTGTTGTTATTAAATGAATGAACAAAATTGCATCCAATATTGTTTGCAACAAAATGATTTTTCAAACAAAATCACGATTTTCGCTTGATTGTTCCTATAGCAGCTATATGATATAGCATATATTTTTCGCTAAGCTCGCCCTGGATATATATACTAATTTCTTATGTAGAATTCCAAGTTTTCGTTGAAAATAATTGAAAACAATAAAGTTTTTAATACTAACACTTAATTTCAAACTGATCGTTCATATGACAGCTATATGATATAGTGGTCCGATCCGGCTGATTTTTTCATATAATTTTGCTACAAAAATAAGAAAATTTTGTGCGAAGTTTCAAGTATCTACCTCAACTAGAAGTATTTTTGGCCGCTTTCCCCATACAATGGGAACCACTGTATACTGTGAACATTTTGTGAGAATTTGTTTAAGATCGGACAGTAAATAAAATCGCCCTTAGCATTTGCTCATGTACCTTCAAAAGCAGTGTTACACAGTGGAATTATTTATTTTAACAGTCACAATGCAATTAAGGTGATCGCGGCGATTATACGGCATCAGCGAAGTTGTTAGTGTGGTGAACTACTAGACCGATAGTTTTGGGCTTAACTCCAATTTATGACGGCTTGTGGAATTATTATATTTATTATACCTATATAATATATAATAACTTTTTGCCTACCGAAAATTTATATAACATGCAAAAGTCACTCCGATGGGGCAGAATATTGTTGTTGGTATTTGGTAAATAAGCGTAATTAAAGACTAGACTGGACCAAGACTAAATTTAAGCTTAAAATAGGTCTATATTAACATATGTTTTCCATCTTAAAATAAGTCTAGGTACATATATACAATAGATATCTGGACATATGTTATAACTATAAAAGATAGCGATAGCGAAAGCGATTAATTAGTTGCTATTTAAAACGTGTATTGGCGAAACTCAAAAAAATACAAAATATCTCAAATGGAAAGTGAATAATAATCAAGAATTTACAACAAGAAGTTTAACACGGCGTATTTCTCATTTTTCTCTCCGCAACCCACGGAAGTGCACGAAACCAATGCAAACGTTGATGGGGCACGGTCAATCCCTTCTAGATCGACACACAAACTTTGTTCACCGTCAATACCAACGATGAGCCAAAGGTATCTGACCTTATCCACGATAACACAGGACTACAAAAAAGGAAATGTTTTATGATCTGGGTATGCGACATATGCAGTTATATGTATTTTGGGTCGCTAAATCCGAATCCGGGGTCAGAATTTCGGACTTCGATCTAACCTCAAAAAACTGAAAAATCTTTAAGAATCCCAAAAAAAAAAAAAAAAAGAATCCTGATCTTGGCATGTGATATAAGCGCCGAAGTATTACCTGCTGAGATAACAAGGGCATTAAATGATAAGACAGTCAATGCGAAAACTGTCTTCAGCATCCTGAACAAAGATAGAAAACCCCAACCACTCTTCAAAGTCGATCTGGAACCTGACACTGAAGCTACCAGGAAAAATGAAGTGCACCTAATTTACAAGCTACCGTTTCTTCTTCACAAAATGTGACCTTCACAAATGCCCTCGAATTCTAACAGAACCTAGTTCGACGAAAACAGTTCTTCATGCTGTCTAAACTGATCCGACACCGAATCCACCACGCAACAACAAAGTAGTATTGAAATCTTTATGCATACTTTACAGCAGCATATAATGGAATTTGTGCTCCATGCGAACTACCATGCAAGACCCCAAGCGTAACCAAAACTTCAATATAGAGATGCTAAAATAGCAATATTTTAAATAATCAATGGCTGTCCTACGAATATCATTGTGGAACGCCAACGGGGTTTCTCGGCATAAACTTGAAATAGCTCAATTTCTTCATGATAAACATATTGGCGTCATGCTACTGTCGGAAACACATCATACTGCTAAATACAACTTCCAAACAAGTGACTTTTTGCTCATCCAGAAGGGAAATCACATGACGGCACCGGTATCCTAATTAAAAACCGTATTAAACACTACCACCATAGCGAGTTTGCAACCAACTACATGTGGAAATCTTACCCTCGCAGTGGTCTACTGTTCGCCTCATTTTAATGTTTCCGAACAACAATTCCTGGACGTCTTCAACCCCCTATGAAAACAACAAACAAAGGAGAACAGTTGTATAACGTATATAAAAGCAAACAGAAAGCTTGACGACGTCTCTTCAGGCAGACCATCATACTGGCCAACCGACTCGGTAAAAATTCCTGACTTGATCAACTTTACAATCACCAAAAATATCCCTTAAAACCGACAATAGACAACGAGCGGTTTATTCTTGAATAACCAAGGATGCGACGGGGATGGTAAGTTTATAGATCGCCATTAGCTAAGAAAAGGTTTGAAGATGTTTCACGTAAACTCTTTAATGCGTCCAACCAAGAGAAAAATGCTTAATATCGCTATATAGAGCAACTATCAACAGCTGTCAACCGAATTTCGAGCGAATGAAATAGAAAATTTATAAAAATTCAACTGAATCCGAAAAACTCCCTAGGATATGGTCTAATAACTTCAAAGATGATTATTGATATTGTGCTGTATGCACTATCTTCCTGCTCTTTAACACTATTACAAAACTCGGAGACTTTCCAGAGAGATGAGAAAAGACGACATTGGCATCATCATTACTATGAGATGATGCCAATGTCAGGAAAAGATCATTTATTTTTTTTATCGTAGAGACCTATAAGCCTATTGTCTTGTCTTTCGAAACTTTTCGAAAAATGCCTGATGACCGGGCCACCCCCTACTGTAGGACACGTAATCTTATTCCAGCGCATCAATTCGCCTTTCGAGAGAAGCATTGAACTATTGAAAAAGTCAACCGACACATCAGAAATACGAACTGCTTTTGATTGCTGCGTAATATTTTTGAATGTCTCTCAAGCATTTGACAAGGTGGGGCTAAATGGTTTCATGTTTAAAATCAATGCTCTCCCAAAACATACAAAAACTCCAAAAGTCGTATCTCTACAATAGAGTCTTTGCTGTAAGATATGCCCGATGACCACACTATAAGCTCTGGAACTCCCCAAGGCAATGTACTTGGACCTACGCTATACGTTCTTTATACGGCAGACACACCTTTAAGCAGAGTACTAACGACTTTTACGTTTGCAACCACAAAGCGATTTAAAATCGATTCAAATGTCGTGTACAAACAACTTAACTCTCGTCACTTGGTGGCCGTATAGTAGGGGCTATCCGACTGGCAAATTAAAATAAACGAAGAAAAATGTAAGCAAGAAGAAGGCTCACCTGGTGCAGGCACATCGAAGCTAAAAGAATACATCTTAAGCTTAAGGCTAGTAGTCTCCATTAGCTTATTAACTCTCGGTCATCCCTCTGTCTGGACTACAGGGTACTCTGGTATATCCGGAACCTGAACTTCATATCCGTCAGAGTAGAGATAACTCAACAAAAAAAAGTACATCTGCAAACTAACTTCACATCCTTACCACCTTGCAAGAAGCTTAACTTGGGTTTGCGTTGATTCCGTCTTCGACACAACGATCATCCGACCCAACACTGATCATTAGGTCCGTTTATTCACTATACAGTTCCAAAGACTGTTAAATACTGTATATAATTAAGATTAAATATTGTATATAAGATTTGTAAACTTATTGTTAGTCCTATAACATTTGAGAAAATCCATATCTTGGTTATAAGAAAAAAAAATACAGAAGGAGGCGTGGGAGACCCCGCAAGACGAGCTGATATAGCCATGTCCTTTTATCCGTCTGTCTGTTCGTATGAAAACCTAGATCTCAGAGCCTATAAGACCTAGGGATACCAAACTTGGTGTCAATATGTGTAATTAATTCACGCAGATCAACTTTATTTTAGGTTTTGGCCACGCCCTCTTAAATCGAAAAAATCGAATTCCAAGCATAATTTTAATGCAGGACAGTTCACTTTTGGGAAAAACTTTGAACCGCCAAATGAAAATTTGGTTGCTATTGGATAATTAAGATAGAAGTAATTTAAAAACTTCTAAATGCGTACAGAGTTTGAAGACCCTCCCTGAAAGTATGCAACACAAAATAAGCGAAACATAGAAGTTATATATATATATATATATATTTTTTTTTTTTTTAATTGTCTTGGTCAGGTGTGTTACGGGTATATTACATTTGAGAACACTCGACTACAGCTTTCGTGCTTATATTTTTTTAAATGCGTTGATGATGATTCTTTTCTACATTTTATATAACATCTATATAGTAAAAAACCATGGTCTTTAACAGTCAAATCTTGACTGTAGCGTACGACTGGTTTTTCTTGTGTTTTTTTTTTTAATTTGTTGGTGTAAGTTGTTGCTGCGTATGCTTCTGTGGCTGCCGATAACAACTCTCTGCTCGCACGTGTCTTCTCTGCGGCTGTTAACCTTTTGAGATCTAGGATGCGTTAGCCACATTGGTAAGCGTTTGTAACGTTTGGTTATTAAACCCCCTCCCTTGCACTCAGCCTTCATGCAGACAATGGCTTTGATTTCGCTCATAGGGGATTTTTATATATATATTTTTTTTTTAATAAAATAATATGCTTCTGTTAATTATGTTATGTATGAAAATACATAAGTTTTTTTTTTTTCATAAGATTATTCAAAAAGCTCTCATTTATCCTGCGTCCAGGTCAGGTGTGTTCTCCGTTCTTCAAAACCCAGATAACCATGGGATGAAATTGATCACCTACAAGGAACATTTAAATTTTGGGTTTGCTAGCCTCAGTTTTCTTCCATCGTCACGTACGCTGCGTTGTATTCTGTTGATGTGAGCACACTCGTATTCACTACTAGTGTGAGCTGTGGTAGAAATTCCTCTCAGTACCATTGGCTTGGCCCCGCAAATTACGCAATCATTATCTTGATCGTCGAGTGTGTACTTTTCGTGGGACTATAGGGGCGGTGAAATTTGTTGAACGCCTTACACGTGAACTGGGTTTCATTATCGGTCACTGACACGTTTGATAGACCAAATCTTGCCATGATCCGTTCTCGTAACGCCTTTTGTAGAGTGGCTGCCGTGGCAGGGGTCCGATAAAGTCTGCACAGACGGTGGTCCTTCTGAAAACTGTGACAACATTTCTCCGGCCGCTTGCATTTGATTAGTTTTAAATTCCTGACACTTTTTGCATTGGTGGATGTATGTACACACGTCTCGATCCAGGCCAATAATACCGTACTACGATTCGAGCAATCGTGCATCTGATTCCTAGGGTTTCGGCTGTTGCGTCATGGTACTCCGTCAAGTATTGGAGACGTCTTTCTTTAAGTACACATAGCTTTAATGCTAAGACACTCTACGATATCCTGCGCGATGAGGGATGTGTCGGAAGTTTCGCCGTCCCACAAGTAGTCTTTGTATTTGTTTGGTTCCTGAGCCAACACATCGCAGTGCTGTCCGGTTAACGTTGCCGCAAAAGTGCATCTTCAACCATATTTTGACTACTTAAGCTGTTTTGTGCTCCTATCGAAATCGAACTGCTGCAGCTCCTGTGCCCAGCTTCCGATCCTTCCTGATCCTGGATTTCACGATCCTTCTAATACCCAATATAATCACTAAGCACACTCGGTAGCCGAATAGTTCAGCTGACTTTTTCAATCTCACTCTCCGCTGTGTAAGGATTGCACCTAATCCGTCATTGGTCGATGTGATCTGGAGCTTGAACAGCTTCCCAAAATATGGATGTGTCACGGGGCCTGGTCATTCTCGTATTAACCGTGTCGAAATATTTTTGTTGCTCCTTATTTTATTGCCACTCTAATATTTTTGCCACTCCACACCCCTTCTGAGCAATTTGTTTAGCGGATTCTAAGTTCTTGCGAAGACGATTCAATGCGTCTTCACCACTCCTAGGTATAGTCTCAATTCTACTAGTATTGGTATTGCATCGATATTGATATTGCTGCGATTTTATCCGGATCCTTTAAAAAAGTCGCACTTCTCCACATTAATATTTATCTTGCCCGTCGTACCTACCGTAAGTTGGTCATGTGCTCCTCTTTACTCCTGGCGATTACGATTATATCGTCAAGTTACACGCCGAGTGCAGACCGCAAGGCATCACTGTCCCGTGATATATGACTTTCCATAGGACTGTGAATGCCGTCAACGGCTTTTTCCTGGGATATTTCCCATTACCCATCTGTCAGGTCCAGGCTGGAGATGTAGTGTGCGTCTCGCAAGGATGTGGTGAACTCTTGGTAAGAGATATGCAACCGTGACCGCGTTAAGTTATCAGAAATCTACAATCCCGTGTTCTTCTTCATCATGACAATGTGTAGGCTCGATGAAGGCTTTATGCAACCCTTTGCAACCAGGGCGTCCATTAGTGAGTTTATTTCTCTCTGCATCTGTCTAATTGGATGGTCATCCTTTATGACGATCCTATATTGTGGGATATTCCTTGATTTCGTCGAATGCGGCCAACTCCTCATTCAGATATAGCAATATTTCCGTCTCCTTCCCTGCGTCATTTGTGCTGCCTTCGGAAAGCTGGGTGGCGTCGAAATAGGGCTACGCATTAGCAGATAACGTTTAGTTTTACTAGTAAATAGATATATTGACTCAAATTACCTTGGTCTTAATATACAAAATACACGATAGGACAACTTCTGTTGTCGCAATTAAAATTCGTAAGAACCCCCGGCGAGCGCGGTGGCCTTATATATCTCTGCTAGAGCAGGGTCTGCAGTGCAGCTCGATCCTTTCCGTCCCGCTCCTGCCACCATGCCACTTTCACTGTCATTTCTTCTCCCTCTGGCACATACTTTTCAACGCAGTCAGTCGTATTTGTGTTGGTTGACTGTGAGGAATATAGTTCCTTACAAAAATTATATATTCAATTATTATTATTCAAAAATACATATCACATTCGTCATTTATTTTTTACGTATTTTATAAGCTTTTAAACTCTTCAATTCTTTGCAGCTGAATTCGGAATCATGGGCATTTATAACATTTATTTATTAAATTATTAGAGAAATCGTTACATTTTTAAGCCGTTAGAGTGTTTATAACGGTTTTTTGCAACTGGAATTGGGACTGTCAGACTAACTTGACTACTGTGTACTTATTTTTGCTGCGTTTGGTTAATTCAGATTGCTTGAAAATCACAGTTAAATTAAAAGGCTTGCATTCATTCGGTGATTCTTTATTAAATTTAGTTTTAAACATCACAATTATACAATAGCTATAAGAATTATATGTCTAAAGACCATTATTGATTCTTTTTGGTTTTGGTACCGGATTCCAGTCCAAATTTGACTTTGTTGGAGAAGACTCCCTGTATTGGAAAATCTGTTTAATTATTTTGTATTTTTTAATATTATTGTGCTCTGAAAATAAATTATTTTCAATTTTAGAACTATTGGATGTGTTCCCATTAGTTTCTTGATTAAGACAAGTAGGTTCTGAACTACTTGCAGCAGTGGAAGAAGTTATAGCTTTTTCAGCACTTTCTTTGAGAAGCTGTTGACTGCGATTTATTGAATCAATTATTTCCTGGACAGATTTCTTTTTTTTATTTTTATTTTCTCCTTTTTCAATAATAGTCAATGGAAACTTAAGGAATTCAGGTTTGACGTAAGTATTTTCTCGTAAGCAATTTTTTCCGTTATCATTGTGTTTTTTATCATTTGTAACGTTATCTAATTTTTCCGTACTAATACACTCAGATTCAGTGGTTAAATCGTATTTTAACAAATTTTGCTCAATTGGTATAATATTTTTGTTAGCAATATTGCTATTATTTTCATATGAGTTAACAAGACTTTCGACAGTATCTGAAGAAGCGTTATTTAAATTTTCTTCTTTATCGAGATCAAGAGAAGAATTTACAGACGGATCACAAGGGGCTATATATTTTTCACAGTCGTTAGTTGTTTGAGCCTTTATAAATTTGTTTAATTTGGGACTACTTTCAATGGTGAAAAGATTTTCTGAGCTTGATTTTTTTATCTTTTCGGTATCCGCGAGCTCACAATTCGAAGTATCGCTTACAAACTTTTCTATTTCATTTGCAAGTGATTTTATATCTATATTTTTGGGATCTATATTAATATTTTGGGAATCATTCCACTTTTCATAAACTGAATCAGGGGGTATTACAGAAATCTGAAAACAAAACAGTTTTTAAAAATGTTTTTTTTATTTAGATTTACATAAGGCGCTCACCATATCTTTGTTTGGAGGACTTGGCGCTTTTGACTTTTTCCGATATGATTTTCTAGGGCTGATCAAGCTTTCATTATTACTTATATCGGATACAGCGCCAGTTTCAAATGGGTTTAAGATAGTTAAACTACAAGACCTACAAAATAAATCAAAATATATATTGATTAATATGTTATGTATGCGAAATTATTTAAATTTACAAAAATTGAATGAATTAAGTTTTGTATAGTAATTGCATTATTAACAAGTACGCTTAAGTGTAGCAAACTTAAGTGCGCTAGATAGTACTCAAATACCTTCAGCCAGTTTTAAAAACCTTTTGCAAATTTTAAAAACCTTTAGCCAGTTTTAAGAATGCGCATATTGTTTTCATCAAAAGAAGGCAGGTAACGCACAGTGCTCGCTTTATCGAAGCATGGTTTATCCTATAGTTTCGTATATTCTTGTTTTGTGCCTAAAGCACTTCCTTACACAAAATACAGATTCTAAAAAATACTTTTTTATAACACCCTCCACAAAAGATTTAAGTTGGTGTGTTAAAATACTCTAAGTCGCATCTTAACTGTTACATAAATTTACAACGAATTCATACAAACACAGGTCAATGAATAATAATGAATAAATGAATACATACCAATTGTATTTAAATTAAACACTTATATTTATTCAAAACAGCAAACAAAATTATTTCCCCAGCGACAACGTCATTATCAATAGGGAAAAATAATCAATGAATCATTATAGAGTTTTGGCGACCTTTGTTTTTCATCATTTTGGTGGCTGGCTCGAGGTCAAGATCAAGTTGAATAAAATGAATATATTCTTTTTATTCCGATATATTTCGGTTACACTTCGGTAACCGTCTTCAAGAATATATTTTTGACGTCTGCTCTTGCAGGCGCGGAGTTCCTAACTCCTTCCTAACTAGGAAGCCACCAAAATGTATTCAAAGAATCTAAATAAATATCTGTTAAAAATAAAAAACACAAGCTGGATTTCAATTTTGCAATTTTTGAGTGTCAGATTGGCCAAATTGACCACTGTGCAGCGCCATAAACCTCTTTAGTGCGCATTGTCCGATCAGATAAAATAAATAAAAAATAGAAGAACCTTCATGCCAAACTTGGTAACTCTAGGTTAAATAATAGCTGAGAACACATCGTACGGACAGACGAGCAAGTTTAATCGCCAAAGTAATATTAAATTTATATTTTGCAAAATCGTACAACTTACTTTGTCATAAAGGCCTTAAATTTGTAAACTGATTTTAGAAAATCATTTCATAACCAATGAAAATATACGTTAACCCAATAACTTGGTGTTTCCCACTCACTTGACCTCAGAGACTCTGTATTCATTTGTACATCCTTAAAAAGACTGCTTATATTGTAAATAATTTGATAGTTGAAAATCCAACATTCAATTTGAGCGCGACATTTTCTCTTTTAAAACAGTCTTTTATTATTTGATCATTTTGCTTTCTGTAGCTCGACATTATTGTTAAGGAGTTCACTTTAAAACAAAAACGAAGGGCCGCTGTTGCGCTTCCCACTTTTACTGTTTCATCGTAAAGTGAAACAATCAAAAGTAAGGAAGAAAGGCTACACCGTTGCAACATCTACCTACATCTCCTCCGATCGTTATCATTAATAATGGTGCATAATTGAATGTCAATGTTCCATCTCACTTTGATTGACATCGATAAGTTAAGTTATTTTTATACCCTTGCACCATTGAAAATAGTCAAAAAGGGTATACTAACTTTGTGCAAATGTATGTAACGGGCAGAAGGAGGCGTCGGAGACCCCATAAAGTATATATATTCTTGCTCAGGATCACTAGCCGAGTCGATTGAGCCATGTCCGTCTGTCTGTCCGTCTGTCTGTCCGTCTGTCTGGATGAACGAGCCGATCTCAGCTATTACAAAAGCTAGGGACACCGAATTTAGCATGAAGATTCCTGTATACCATACGCAGATCAAGTTTATGGTATTTTCAATTTGGAATAACACGCAAACCGCCAATTTTGATTTACATTCGAAATACTCATTTCTTAACGTTCTGCTTTAGCATAAATATAGATAAATACCATATTAACTTATCCTCCAAATTGCAATCCGATCGGACAATGAACACTGAAGTTATTAGATAAACCATTTCGACCCTTCGACCAGCAATGAAGTTGGCGATGACGTCAGAACTAAATTACTTGCGTAGGAAAGAGGAGGACAAACGATGCGAGCGCAAAGCGCGAGCTGTTTCTCGACTCTTCTTTTCCAGGCACATGTCAATTACCGAAAATACATGTGCATAAATATACACTAATACTCAACCAATAGGTGGCGTGGTAAATGAATATGAATGTATGCAAGTATTTACATGCTTGTGTACATATTCATAATATTCATAATATGCTTACGTGCACATATGATTATTATTTAATAATTCATATTTTAGGGTCAGTAAAAAATACAAAACTATAAAATGCAATTAAATAAATATAAATTTTGATTACTCGATATATTGCAAGTTATCGGTATTGGCCAATTCAAAATTAATAAAAAAATACCGATATATACTGCTCACACCGCTTTTTGCAGTCTTGCGCTAGGAAAATTGCGGCGACAAATTATTGACAACGTATCGAAATTGATGCAATGTGGAAGCGCACTGCAGTGTAATGATTAATTTTTAGCTTGCGATTAGTATTATACAATTAGATACTTTTTATGGCAACATACGTCC
This sequence comes from Zaprionus ornatus, assembly GCA_018904035.1. NCBI lineage: Eukaryota > Metazoa > Arthropoda > Insecta > Diptera > Drosophilidae > Zaprionus > Zaprionus ornatus. The sequence continues at coordinate 1,540,250 of JAEIFZ010000194.1, forward strand.
AAGGGTATCCCATTGTCGCGTGCCGCTCAACTGTTGCTTTCGTTAAAATTAGAATTGTTCTTCATACAAAAACCAGTATTTCGGTCGATCGTTTCTATGGAAACTATATTTTATAGTCCGATTTTAACGAAATTTTACCTGCACATTAAATATATGTATATGGAAAAAGTCGTATGAAGTAAGCTTGGTTGCTATGTCTTGAAAAATATGAAAAATCAGCCGGTTGTGTGTATGGCAGCTATATGATATATCGGTCCGATCCGGCTCCCTCTCCCACACTCATTTGTAGCTTGGTAAAAAAATATTTCAGGAACATTGGATTTATTGTTAATATTTTATTAAAACTCCATCAAAGTTGAAAAATTCTGTGAAAATGGAAATTTTGCAAATAGCGTTTTACCTGAAATAAATAATAGAAAAACCCTTCGCAGTTGATTATTGTTGACAGATAATAAGCACATGGAAATCCGCTACCTACTTTTATAATATGCCCAAATTACCTAATTTTGTTGGGTTTTTTTTTTGAAAAACAAAAATCAGTCAACCTTAAGGGCCTATATCTTTTAACTATTGATCCGATTTGAAAAAGGGGAACATATTTGAGATTCCTGTCCATAAGATGCATATTCTTCCTTTGCCCAATTCGACCATGAAAAATTGATTTTTCTACCTCAAACCGGTCGCCACTGTTTGATGTTTTGGTGGAGTACTGGTTGCAGTTGACTCCACCATTACGTCGGACCCTTGACAACCGAAGATTCAATATGATATTGAATTTATTTTTCTAAAATTACACGTTCGCGGCTCTTATTTGTATATAACCTGTTAAAATATTCCGCCATCATCAGAATGCTCAGTCTACTTTACTCTTCTCTACATTTGTTTACAATAAAGATTGTCTTTAACATGTTATCAGATTGAGATCACTTCTAATGCTTGCCGACTTTAATATTACTGAATACAATAAGACACATAGTGCTTAGGTACACTGACTTGGTAACCGACATGCTTAGTTCAATTTTAGCGTGTCTAACGCGAAATGTTTTAAAATTTATTTGACCTGTTGTAGGATTTAGTTTGGATACACTCATCATTTTTTCTTAAAAATTAACGTTTGATAATGCTGAAGAAGACGCTTTTCAAGCCATGGCCGATATGCTTGGGAAGTTTTTCAAACCATTCACCCTCTACACGAAATATTAATTTTTATTAATATAGTGTTTATATGTCCAATTGCATTTGGACACAGATTCCGTTCACTTGTTCAATATCTACATTTGGTAAAACCAGTCATTTCGCAGGAGAGTCATTCCTAATCTCCTTTTGATCACGGATTCATGAAAAGTCGTTCTACTACGACAAGTTTTCCAGTACTGACATCCATTGCTATTTCACAAAATTCTTCAATCCGATCTTATATATACTGATATAAGGCATTTGACTCAGTTAAGCATTCCCTTCATTTACATAAAATGAACGTTCATGGGATTTCACCAACATTTTTTAGTTGATTTGTGAGCTATTTAAGTGACAGAACCTTAAAAGACAAGCTTTCTAACCCTATGTCACATCTTGTGTTCTTCAGGGGAGCAATCTAGATCCTCTTCTTTAAAATATTTTCATCAATGATCCCGCCTTAGTCATATGTAACTCCATTGAAGAGTATGCGGATGATGTGACGCTTTGTTTCTAATTAAATGACGACTCCTGTCTTGGCTTTAAGTCGACCTATGTTAACTCTGAACAGCTCAAAATGAAAGCTTATGACATTCTCACGAGCTTGTCCTAAGTACGTATCATACCCTTTGCCCTGGTACTATTATTATAATAGTAGTGTCCGTTCAAACCAAAAACTTACGCTTACACTATGGTTAGTAAAACTATGGACGTGCTCCGCTTTTTAAAAAGAAAGTCTAAGATTTTTAGCGATCTATATTTAACTAAGAGCCTTTATACCTCACTTGTTAGTCCAATTCATTCTGCGTTTGGAGTCCTCAGTACATAGTTCACAAGGACCGCATCGAAGCCGTTTCCACTGTTTAGTGATATATCGTAACGTTACCCTTCACATGCATTGGAATATGTACGAGGTGTGTTCAAAAAGTATCGCGGAAATTTTTCCTAACAGTTTTCTTCGATTGCAGGGGCGTAGTGCATCTGGAGTTCTTGCCATATGGTCGTACGATCAATAAACAGCATTATCTTGAAGTTATGAGATGTTTGCGAGAGGCAATACGAAGAAAACGTCCAGAATTTCGAAAAAACCGTTCATGGCTTTTACATCACGATAATGCCCCTGCTCACTCATCTTTGCTTGTGCGCGACTTTTTGGCCAAAAACAACACACTGATGATGCCGCAGCCACCGTTTTCCCCAGATCTGTGACTTTTTCTTGTTCCCTAAACTGAAGAGACCCGTGAAAGGACGACGTTACGATACGATTGACGAGATAAAGACGGCATCGAAGGAGGAGCTCAAGGCTATACCAAAAAGTGCTTATGAGGAGTGCTTTGAGGATTGGAAAAACCGTTGGCACAAGTGTATAATTTCTCATGGGAATTTCTTTGAAGGGGACAAAATAAATATTCATGAATAAATAAATAATTTATGAAAAAAACACAAAATTCGGGATATTTTTTGAACACACCTATGTCAATTGCAATTACCATTTCATTGGTCAAGAACATACATGTGAAAGTGTGTGCAATTGAATGCAAAAAATTCGTGTGCATAGAAAAAAAAATAGAGACAAAGCTTGCGTTACGGGCTCGCCTTCTCTATCCCTTTTTTCCCTATACAATCATTGTAATGACATGATGCTCGTTTGTGTACAAAATCAAAGCGATCAAGGTTAATGTAATAACTTTTGTGTTTTCGATTAGATTGTAATGTGGAATTTATGTGCATATAGTATATATCTATATGTGTTTGCTAAGGTAGAAAGTTGTGACTTAAGTAGTTCCCCTTATAATGGTAAATATTGTTGTAAGTTACACATTACGGCGGTGGGCGTAGCACCCAAGAAACTTGATCTGCGTTTATTAGAGGGCGACACTTAGCAAAAAAATGTCAAATACTCGACTGGAGAGTTCGTTTGTTGTTACCTGTGAGGCCGATATTGTTGAGTTTGGGTAGTAAGGTTCATCGTTTGAGGCCTATCATATTCCTCATGCATCTTTGTGTTTGATGGAATCTAGGAAAACAATAATTTTTAGTTAAAACTACAATTTAATTGCAAGCGTATAATTTACAAATTAGCGCGAATGATTTCTGAAAATTTGGTTCAAAAAAATATTTGTTAGTGAGCGAACAAATTTGTTGTGCGCCGCCTTTAAATAAATGATAAAACATAATCAAAACATCGACCGTACACATTTATACTCGGGTAAAGTGGTTTTATAACTTTGCGATAACCGAAAATGTATGTAACAGGCAGAGGGCGTCTACAAAATATATACGTGTATGTATATGTCATAGAATGGGTCAATATTGACCATTGTACATGCAAGTAACACATCACTCAATAAGTCCGTAGGATAACTAAGAAAAACACCTTTTTTTGACAAAATTCGATTTTATTCATCAACATACATCCCTTCAAGAGTGATACAATCAGTCCAACGCCGCTCTAGCATTTCGACACCTTTTTTGTAAAACGATTTGTCTTTGGCCTCAAAATAAGCCTCAGTTTCGGCGATTACCTCTTCATTCGAGCCAAATTTCTTTCCAGCGAGCATTTTCTTCAGGTCTGCGAATAGGTAGTAGTCGCTGGGGGCTAAATCTGGAGAATACGGTGGGTGCGGAAGCAATTCGAAGCCCAATTCGTGCAGTTTGGACATCGTTGCGATCGACTTGTGACACGGTGCATTGTCTTGGTGAAAGATCATTTTTTTCTTCTTCATGTGTGGCCGTTTTTTGGCAATTTCCTCCTTCAAACGCATTAATAATGCCATGTAGTATTCACTGTTGATTCTTATTCCTTTCTCAAGATAGTCGATGAACAAAATGCCGTGCGCATCCCAAAATACAGACGCCATAACCTTACCAGCCGACTTGTGCAATTTTGGCCGCTTTGGACGTGGTTCTCCTCTTGCAGTCCACTCAGCTGACTGGCGATTTGACTCTGGAGTGTGGTGGTGGATCCATGTTTCATCCATTGTCACATACCGACGCAAAAAGTCTTTCTTATTCCGGTTAAATAGCTCCAAACAGCTCTTAGAATCATCGACGCGTTGTTGTTTTTGGTCCACTGTGAGAAAACGCGGCACTCACTTTGAGAACAGCTTTCTCATGGACAAATGTTCATGCAAAATAGTGTGCACACTGCCTTCTGATATCTTCAAGGTGTCAGCTATCTCACGCAATTTCAATTTTCGGTTTTCCAAAACGATTCGGTGACTTTTTTGATATTTTCCGGTGTAACCACCTCAATCGGCCTTCCAGAGCGTTCAGCATCGTCAGTGTCTGTACGGCCACGTTTAAATTCAGCAAACCACTTCTCCACCGTTTGCCTCGATGGGGCAGAGTCCGGATAACACTTATCAAGCCATGATTTGGCTGTGATGGTATTTTTACCCATCAAAAAGCAATGATATATCAACATACGAAATTGCTTTGAATTCATTTTTTTGAAAAACACAAAAGTAGCGTCACTTGAACCTGTGTATCTTGTAAACTAATCGACCGATTGTCATGAAATTTTGACAGATATCTTCTTAAGGTTAGTACTACGTAAGAATCATATGGATTATTTCATAGCAACGCCATTTATGTGTTATCCTACGGACTTATTGAGTGATGTGTTACAATGAAGAATAGGAAGAGAGGGATGGTGATATATGTGAAATATATTGCGCGGTAGTACAATAGGAATTTGGTCTGCAACGCGTCACATATACGATCAGAACTTGCCGTGCGTTGAAAAGTTATTTTAAATATGGACTTGAATCAGCCATCTCCGACATATACATTACCGGAAATTGTCATTTAAATTGACGTTAAGTTGGTAGCACTGTTTTTTATTACTATGCCCTAAATGATCGTGATTTGTGAGCTAGTTTGTTTATTTTGAAATCATGGAAAAACATATTGATCAAAGAACTTGCATCAAATTTTGTGTTTCGAACCAAATTTCGTGTGCGAATGTTAGAAAAGGCTTATGGTGAATCTATTCTATTAAAAATCCAAGTCTAGGATTGGTACACAGTTTTTAAGGATGGTCGATAAACCGCAGAAAATATGCCTCGCTCCGATAGGCATTAGAGTCTATAACTGACGATAACATCAAAAAAGTGAAGGAAGTCGTGATCGAAAAATATCATGCGACTGTTAGAGAGATAGCACGTATGCTAAACATCGGCCATGAATCAGCTCGTTTGAGATGTAGTTATAAAGAATTTTAAGACCAAAAACTCGTCCAATACTATCGATCAACCACCGGATTTGGGCCCATGCAACTTACTTTTGTATGTTTCCAAAACTCAATTTGCAACTCCGTGGAACTCGTTTTGATGCGTTTGAGGCAAACTAAAGACGATCTTGGACAGTGCTTACAAGGCATGTTTCGATTATTAGAAAAAGAGGTGCCATATTTGTATCGCTTTAAAGGGAGCATATTTTAAAGGTGACAAAATAAATATTTATGAAGATTAAACATGTTTGGTTTTATTTACAATTTTTGGAAACATTTTGGTCATAAGGTATACTAATTTATCAACAGCCAAGTCAATATAGCCATATCCGTCTATCTGTCCGTGCGTTTGAAAACCTATATCTCTGCATCGGTTTTTTGACATACTCGACCAATGTTGTATCGGGGATGATTTGTGATAGATCGTGAAATTCGGAGAATAGATTTTGATGATATTCAAGAAATATCTTATGGTACTGGAACTAGGCTTAGCATCGAGTCCACTGTCAGCCTTTTTCAATGCAATTACTTGTTTGCGCAGTTGAATGGACTTAAAATGCGATTTTCCCGACGATCGTATGGTATTGTAGTAATTCAGAAAATTGTATTGCGAATTTTAGGGCAAATAATACTGTGTTGAAATGTATTAAATTTTAAATTGAATTTAACAATTAGGGGTATTTCACAGTCGACTTGTGAGTGCTTTCTTATAAGCTCACTAAAGCTATTGTAAATACAAAACTAGTCAAGCACACTCTTATGTTATAAACTTACTTTCGAAATGATGAGAGTAACAATCGAGCGGCACGCAACAGTGGGATACCCTTCGATATATGTTATTTGAAAAAGTATCTAACTGTATGATATTTATTGATATAATAAAATCTGAGCCTGCTATATAAAATAGAGGGGTGCCACAACTGCTTCCACTTCTGCTCTTACATTTTTGATTAATTTGCTTAATTTCTGTGTTTATTGTCCAAACGGATTGAAATTTGGATCAGGCGTAGATATTTCCACATGTATGTCAGAAAGTTGTATCTTTCATACGTCGCATACAAATCGAATTTAAAAATAATCAATTTCTGTGTTTATGAATTTACGTGGGCGGCGGACGTGACATCCAGAATTTGCAGAAACCTTTATGACAAGTTTGGAGTCTCCAGCCATTGTAATAGCTGAGATCTTGGCGCAGAGACAGACAGACATGGCTTAAACGATTCGGCTAGTGATACTGAGCAAGAATATGTTATAGACCCATAAGTCTCCTACGCATGCTTCCACCAGTTACATATTTATACAAATATTTGCACAAAGTAAGTATACCCTTTTTACTATTTTTAATGGTCGAAGGGAATAGAAAAAATGGTCGATGCTTCAAAATCAGTAAGTCCACTAAAGTAACTTTTTATAAAAATTCTATATCAACTGTCTGGTCCCTACCAAAACATTTGGAGAGTGATAACTATTGTGCACACCAGAAATGAGCATTCTATTTTTGAAACTACACCGGAAATTCAAATATGTACGAAAGGGGCGTAGCAAAAATCTTAAATTGATCAGCGTGCAATATATATTATCCCAAAATTAGGTCAGAGCTCTTATAGTCTGTGATTATTAAAAATATATTATATGTACATATATACTTGATAGGGTTGCCATGCCTTCTGTCTGTTACATAAATTTTGCACAAATAAAGTATACTTTTTTTTAAACATTTTCAAAGGCTGAAAGGTATAATAATAATGATATAAATCTACCGATAGGTTTTTTGGCAGCTGGTATATTCGTGCTAGCTAGTATATTAGTGTTCGCGTGCAAGTATATTCCATAACAGCTACTAGCACAGACGACAAAGCCATGTACGTCTGTCTGTTCATCTGTTTGAACGACAAGATCCCAGCTATCATAAAAGCAGATCAAATTTATTTCCAATTCTGGATGACACACCTTTCGTCCGAACAAATTCATGCGACGTGTAACGTGTGAAAGATACAACATTGACTTTGATGGAAAAATATATGGCTCCCCCAAATTTCAATCCGATCGCACAAAAATTATTCATGAAAGTACAATAACATTAAAGAGGAGAGATTTGTTCTCTCTATTTAATATAGCAGGCTTTCGATATCAAATCATATAAATTAATGTATATATAGTAAGTAACGAATTCGAGCGGCGACAAAAGATAATATAATCTGTTTATTTTATGTATTATATAAGCAAATTATTTGATCTATTGTTGATAAGGATTCTGAGTAACCTACAGTTAGATACTCTTTAGGGCAACATAGGTCGAAGGATTTCCCAATATTGAGTGCGGTCGACTTTTGTGCTATACATAGTGTATGTGTATGTATATATGCAATTAACAATAGTCGTTCTTACTTATTTCTTATTATATTTAAAATACTTACTATAGATGCATTTTTCGTTCGTAATGGTGTATTCTCTAAAGCCAAATTTCTACGTAAGCTTGGAGGACTTTCTGACGTTTTATGTATACCCAAAGTTGACGACTTCTTTTTTAACGAAAACGAATTATAGCTCCTGAAAAATTGGATTTGTAAAGTACATATCAGCTATCAATCGATATAATAGTACAATTATTTAAAATATAGTATGTATGTATATCGAAAAATTGTATTTTTGATTTGCGGCATTTTGGGCATGATAAAGAACATTTAAAACAAACATGACCTGCCATTACACTAGTCGGCATAAGTATTTTGACAAAATTGTCTGTTTCTTTTAAACCTACCTTGTGCTTGATACCGTTAACTAACGGTGCGAAGATGATGAGCAAAGCAACGAATGAATATTTAGCACACAGAATGCCAATTTTTATACGGTTTACCCTTTGCATTCTCTTTCTACTGATAAGAATGCACGCAGACAACTAATTTTTGTTGGGCACAAGTATTTTGACAAACTCATTTAGTAAATGGTATTCTGCTTTTGAGCACGTGTTAATCAACAATTGTTTAAATTTAACTCTTTTTGGATATTAAACGTTAATAAAAAACAAAAAATTAATTGATAGCCATGGGTAAAAAGGCTGAGTTAAGTTTATTTATTAGATCATCAATGGTAGCACAGTTTAACGTTGGAATTAAAGTAAAAGACATTGCTAATGAGTTTAATGTGTCGCGACAATCGGTGTATTATCAAATTAAAAAGTTTAAGAAACATAATGACTTAAAAAACCTAAAAAGAACAGGTCCTAAGCGCAAAACAACGATCGCTGACGACAAAATCCTTATACGGGAATTTAAAAAAATCCTCTTGTGAAGCCCCAAGCTGTTGCAAAGCAGTGGAATTTGACCGCCAGCCTTCCGATAAGTGGACGTAAGGTATTCAGTGAGCGCACAGTTCGTCGACGTTTAAAGGAACAGGACATGAAGACATATATTGCTAAGGATGTGCCGTATATTTCAAAAATTAACAAGCTTAAAAGGCTGAAATTTGCAAAGGAACATCTAGAGAAGCCGAAGTCGTTCTGGAGAAGTGTTTTGTGGACGGATGAAAGCTCTTTCCAGTATAACTCGTCAAAACAAAAAATTTTTGTAAGATTGCCTACTCAGCAAAGGCAAAAAAGACGGCCCGTTTGTCAGAAAGTTAGCCATGGTGGAGGCTCTGTCATGGTGTGGGGATGTGTTGCCTATAATGGGTTGGGTGACTTGGTCCCCATATCCGGCTTGATGAACCAAGGGCAATATTTGACGACCCTAAACGAAAATGCATTTCCTTCTGGAGATAGGCTGATCGGGGAATCATTTATCCTGCAGCAAGATAATGCTCCATGCCACAAAGCCAGAATGATAACCAAGTTCCTAAAGGATGTTGGCGTTACCGTCTTGGACTGGCCACCTCAAAGTCCAGATTTAAATATAATTGAGAACATCTGGTCTCTTTTAAAACGCAAAAGAACAGTTTCGTTACATAAAACTCGAGAGGAGACGATTTCTGAGCTCACTTTCCTTTGGGAAGATATAACTCCAGAGATCCTTCACAATTTGGTGGATTCAGTAAAGGACCGACTCAAAAAAGTTATTGATGCCAAAGGAGGATATATATTTTACTAATTGTTTCAATAAGGAGTTAATCCAGCTTCGTTTAAACTTATTTTCATTGCATTAAAGGCCTGTCAAAATACTTATGCCGAAAAAAAAATCATCATATTTCATTAAGAAGTTTATATCTTTTTAAGTTTCAATAAAAAAAATTTCGTTTGTTAATATTTAAGTTCATATTACTTGCACACAAAAATTAAAAAATAATCAATACTACCATATCAAGCCATTTAAAAGTTTCACTGACAAATGTGCAGCGTTTATTTTGTCAAAATACTTATGCCGACTAGTGTAGTTTGTAAGAACTTTAATGCTAAATTTGACTTCTCACAGACGGACAGACAGACGGGCATGGTTAAATGAGCTCAGAAAGTATTACATATCAAGATTATATACCAAATCTCATATATTTGGTACTCTTAACTAAACTCTTAGCTTACCACAATTCTTTTATGTTTTCTATAGAAAAACTTTGTCGTCTCAAAAAGTGATTCTTCTTTGATAAGTTCCAAAACCGTAAACGGTTATGATTATCATCTTCGTAAAATGGATCTAAATGGTCTGGATAGTTATATATTGAGATTTGACTAGAAGATCTCAAATGACTAGTCGTGAGGTCATTATTAGTGTTCATCATACTGAAATATGTCTGAAAATATCAAAATTTATTTTATTACATAATTATTATAATTAGTTTCATAGTTCACCAAAATTGACGATAAATCAAGCGATATCAATGTAAAACGAGGAAAAAAGGCTCACTTTCGCCTGCCGAAAGTTTTATACCCTTGCAGATTCTTATCTTCTCCGATCGTTCCAATACTTAAATATAATAGTGCAGAATTTAAAAGTATTGTGTATAATCAATTTTATGTTTAACTTTAATTGACACTGCATTTTTATAATTTATAACTTGTTTAAAATTAAAACGAGAGCTACAGTCGAGCGGCACGCGACAGTGGGATACCCTTGGACGTATGTTGCCATAAAAAGTATCTAATTGTATAATACTAATCGCAAGCTACAAATTAATCCTGCCACCTTGCATCAATTTCGATACGTTGTCAATAATTTATCGCCGCAATTTTCCTAGCGCAAGACTGCAAAGAGCGGTGTGAGCAGTATATATCGGTATTTCTTTATAAATTTTGAATTGGCCAATATCGATAACTTGCAATATATCGAGTAATCAAAATTAATATTTATTTAATTGCATTTTATAGTTTTGTATTTTCTACTGACCCTAAAATATGAATTATTAAATAATAATCATATGTGCACGTAAGCATATTATGAATATGTACACAAGCACGTAAATACTTGCATACATTCATATTCATTTACCACGCCACCTATTGGTTGAGTGTTAGCATATATTTATGCACATGTATTTTCGGTAATTGACATGTGCATGGAAAAGAGTCGAGAAACCGCTCGCGCTTCGCGCTCGCATCGTTTGTCCTTTTCTTTCCTACGCAAGTAATTTAGTTCTGACGTCATCGACATCTTTTTTGCTGGTCGAAGGGTCGAAATGGTTTATCTAATAACTTCAGTGTTTATTGTCCGATCGGATTGCAATTTGGAGGATAAGTTCATATAGTATTTATCTATGTGTATACTAAAGCAGAACGTTATGAAATGAGTAAATTGCAATGTAAATCAAAATTGGCGGTTTGCGGGGGCGGTAGACGTGTTATTCCAAATTGAAAATAAACTTGATCTGCGTATGGTATACAGGAATCTTCATGCTAAATTCGGTGTCCCTAGCTTTTGTAATAGCTGAGATCGGCTCGTTCATCCAGACAGACGGACATGGCTCAATCGACTCGGCTAGTGATCCTGAGCAAGAATATATATACTTTATGGGGTCTCCGACGCCTCATTCTGCCCGTTACATACATTTTCACAAAATTAGTATACCCTTTTTTAACCATTTTCAATGGTCCAAGGGTATAAAAAAAATTTATTAATCTTCTATTATTTCAAAGGCGTCTTTTTGACTAATCAAGTCAGAAAAGGCATGTTTTATAAGTATTTAATACAAAGCTCGCAGTTATTGTACGCTATAATCCATTTTTTGCTGTGTTGTTGATGTTTATGTTAGACGGTAATTTGTGTGGTCTGTAAGTTTAGTTGAGACAAAAGATAAATAAGTAGTTGTTAAATAAACTATTCACAATCAACATTCATTTTAGTTTTTTGATCGTTGTCGCCCTTTTTTACAAAAAAAACTTCAAATTCACAGATAGAGAAGCAGAATACTTATACATAATTGAGTCGGAGATGTCTTTTAAAGTGCGTTGCAAACTCCTAGCCAAACTTTATATACGCTCTGCAAGGGTTTATTAACCATTATAACAAAATAAACATATACATATGTACATTGTATGTACATACAATGTACTTATACATATGATTAATTTAGTTTCTAGATATTAAGTTTTCTTTAGGAGTTACTGATTCTCATCCACTATTACGGCTCAATCGCCCACTGTGCATCAGTCGAATCTAGTTCCTTCTGAGCTATTTACATATGCATGCACATTATGTTTATGTTGACCTTGATATACAAAATAGTAAATACTTTATTGGGTTGCAGATGTCTGCTAATAATGGTTGCTTTATCTTGCCAAAGGTTTTATTTACTTGTGTAACTGATTTTATCAGACTACCTATGCAAATTATATAATAGATACATTTGTAAGTACTAATGTACATACATATGTATATTTTGATAGGTTGATAAAGTTATTTTCAATATTTGAATCTATAGCATATATGTACATATGTGTATGAACATATGTTTGTATGTAGGTATTTATAAATATACTTTTATGTACATATGTACATACATGTGTAAAATAGTATATATTACATTTATACATATATATATATATAAATATTTATATATATATACATCTATATATATATATATATATATAAGTATGTATGCATGTTCATATGTACGCATTCACAGTAAAAACGATTTAATTAATCAGAAATACAATTGTGTAATATTTCACGTGTTTACGTATTATGTGTAGTCTAATAGTGTAAAAACATTAACTCACAATAAATATAGGTGTCTTGCTTATTCTTTCACAACGATGATCTCAGCACGTTATAAAAGCTGTGTATTGTCTAAGCACTGAGTGGATGTATAACACTAACGAACGTTTTCTTTTCTGGGAAGCTTTCTGATATAACAGTAAGTGTTGGCAATTTTTAGTCTTTATTTATAAACAATCTAGGTATATATGTATGTACGTAGATAAATTTACGTATATAAATATGTATAATCTTCTTGTTCTATGCAAACATTTTATGAACCGTCTTTTGTGGGAAACAATAATCATTTACATATGTATATGAAACATATTAAGAGAATTTTCCTTTAATAATATCACTAAACAATGTTCACTGCTTAGTGATAATACATATGTATGTATATGTATGTATGTATATTGCACTTTGCAAAAACAGCTGTATTCACCGTACCCTAGATAGGTTTTTAGCGGTTAACACATTTGATCTGATAGCAGCGACACCTACCGATAGAAAGGTGTACCAAAAACCCGACATCATGGTTGTTTTTTTATACTCATCGACCATTGAAAATGGTCAAAAAGGGGCATACTAACTTTGTACAAATGTATGTAACAGACAGAAGAAGGCGTGGTAGACCCCATAAAGTATATATATTCTTGCTCAGGATCACTAGCCGAGTCGATTGAGCCATGTCCGTCTGTCTGGATGAACGAGCCGATCTCAGCTATTACAAAAGCTAGGGACACCGAATTTAGCATGAAGATTCCTGTATACCATACGAAGATCAAGTTTATCTTCAATTTGGAATAACGCCTACCGCCCCCGCAAACCGAATATTTTGATTTACAAAAGGAAAGAAATACAAAACCATAAAATGCAATTAAATAAATATTAATTTTGATTTTTCGATATATTGTGAGTTATCGATATTGGCCAATTTAAAATTTATGAAGAAATACCGATATATACAGCTCACACCGCTTTTTGCAGTCTTTCTCAGTTACATAAGTCATATTCTGAAAGTCTTCAATTTGTTCACAAAAATTAGTGATAAATATAGCCACATATAGCATCGAACAATACAGTACTCAAACCGCGGAATGTACTCGCCTGATGTTTTCGGCTTATTATGACCAGTGTTGCCACCTCTGAGCCGATAGTTATAGCTGTGTTGACTCTTGAAAATAGCCAAAAATAGCCAACCTTCACAAAAAATAGCAACAGAAAATAGCCAGATCAAAAACAGTTGAAAATAACTTGATTTGTTAAAACGAAGTGGTGAAAACCATATTTTGTTTGTATTTTATATATATCTATTCGACAAATGTCGCTAGAATTTCGTCAACTTCAACTTCTTGCTCGTTGTATAACAAATTGGTGCCAATTAAACGTAAGGAACACTCGGGAAGTATTTTGTTTGGGGAAGTCAATGGTTGCATTTTGTTTAAAGCACGCAATACCGCCCTTATGTTTTTTTGTTTCCACATGGGATTTCAAATCCCACAATTTTGCATTCAGTGTGCACTTGCAATAAGTGCAAAACACTTTTGTCGGATCATTCACGTCTTTTTTAATACATGTTTTAAAACGTTCATCGTTTATCCACACATCACGAGCTTTTTGTTTATATTCTTTCGGCATTTTGGCGCGTGCTCGAATTTCTGTGTAGCATTCTTTTAACTTCTAACGATGTGAATTGCAAACTAGAGATGACAGCATGCAAGTACTCGTGTATCGATAAGTAATACATGCATATGCTGCCGGTCATTTTTTTTTGTGAAGAGTTATGGCCATATTTTGCAAAACTATTTTACGAAACGTAAATATTTTTGCATTATGAAAAATAGCAAAAACTAGCAGAGCTTTTGATAAAAATAGCTGAAAAAACCGTTCCTAGCAAAATGGAACCCTTTCTAGTTTTCGGTCATCAAAAATAGACAGAACTGGCTAGAAAATAGCTGAGTTGGCAACACTGATTATGACCCCAGTGCTCGAAGGGAGTGAGTGATTGGATCTCTTTGTTAGCAACCCCGAACCAGTGAACAGCGGCATCACCTCAGTCGCACATCGATAGCGAAACGATGAGCACAGGCGTAATCCTTGCGCTCTGTGATAGTATCAATGTATGCGTGTATGCATGCACAAGTTCGTATATCAATGTATACGGTGCTTGGGCCAGCGCGCTGGCAGCCTGAAGTCAATTTTGTTGTTCGACTTTGGGAGCCAAAAGACTGAGGCATAGTGAAACCATGTGGATTGTTTTATGAGGATAATTTCATTAAGTAAATACATATTTATGTGTTCAGAATTTTTTATTATTGATCCATAGTAAGCTCCAAAACAAAAAATTATAATATTTGCACAATTTGTTTTCGATATTATAAATTTGACTTTAAAATCTAATATAATTACTAAAATATCTGCTTTATGAATAATAGGTTAGGTTATATCGGCAGGCCCCCTAATGGGGGGCCTCACATAGATCAGTATGATCCTTAGTGCGGCCGGATAAGTGATGGAGGCTGTTAATTTCTTAGTTTAATTATCCCAGTCTGGTATGCTAGTAAGTTTGGCATAAGCCAGGAGTTTTTGGGGTGCCAGGCCCGCTGCTCCTTCTAGTGATGCAAGCAGGGGGCGTCCCAGGTACTTCGCTCTCGAGGTCATGAGAGCGGGGCAGTCGCAGATGAGGTGCTCCAGAGTTTCTCTTACATCTGGTTCCTTACATTTCCTGCATTCGTCATTGTCGGTGATGCCCAACTTTTTAGCATGAGTTGCGGTCAGGCAGTGACCCGTGAGTATGCCCATCATTGTTCTACAGTCTCTTCTCGGGAGCTGAATGACATAATGGGCTAATTTCGCGTTTGCGTTGTTGCACATAGTGAGGGTTATTTTGCAGTTTTTTGTGTTGTGCCATCTTCTTCCTGCTATTACCGCTGCGCCTTGTTCTAGGCTGTGGCTTATTGATCGCAGCGGTGGCTTCAGGTCTTCAACTGTCAGCTGTCTAGATTCGGCACCCTCTTTCGCTAGCCTGTCTGCCATCTCGTTTCCGTCAATGCCCTGGTGGCTGGGAACCCAGAAGATGCGCACCTTCGATCGGATGCTTAATGCATCTAATGCTTCCCTGCTTGCCAGTACACCTTCGGAGCTGATGACATAGGATTGCAAAGATTTGATAGCCGCCTGACTGTCGACTAGGATGTTGACCCGATTTTTGTTGAGTGTTGTCGCAAGTTCTGCCGCCTTCCTTATAGCAAAGACCTCCGCCTGGAAGATGCTACAGTAATCCGGCAACTTGTACGACACTTGAATGAGCGGATCCGCACAGTAGACCGCGGCGCCCACGCCGGCTTCCATTTTAGATCCGTCCGTAAATAACTTTGTTGCGTTTTCGTCCATGCCGATTTTCCAATCTTCATGACCCATTAGAGTGGGCGTTCTGGAGAAGTTGTTTATTGGGGTCATATAGTCCGTGCTATTGAATGACTCTCCTCCCACTTCACTATGCCCATAGTTTGCGAAGGCCATATGTCCCGTAGCACGAAGACGTTGCGCGGTCTTCTGTGCTAGTAGTTTGGCCTGTATGTCAATTGGGAGAACTCTGAGTATCACTTCCAGGGCCTTTGTTGGAGTAGATCTCAGTGCCCCAGTAATGCACATCAATGCACGTCTTTGTACCCTTTCCATTGTTAGGAGGTATGTGGATTTCTTAGTGGCCCTCCACCATACTAGGATACCGTAGAGTAGTATTGGACGAACAATTGAGATGAAGATCCAGTGCATTAGTCTGGGAGACAAGCCCCACGTGCTACTTAGCATCTTTTGCGATGCATAAAGTGCATTTGTGGCTTTCTTAACCCTTTCCTCGACATTGGGTTTCCAGCTCAGTTTGCTGTCCAGTACTATTCCTAGATATTTTACGCTCTTTTTTGGCTCGAGCATGGCAGCGTTTATAGATGGCGGAGTCCATTGCGGTATCTTGTATCTCTTGGTAAAGAGAATTAGATCCGTCTTGTCCGCATTGATACTGAGTCCGACCTCCATCGCCCACTTCAGTATTTCTTTTAGTGTATTGTCCATGACAGAACTGATTGTCATTGGACATTTGCCCACGATAATTATGGCTATGTCGTCTGCATAGGCGGTTATCTTGGGGGCTTTCCGTTTAAATTTCCTTAAGACGTCGTTTACCACTAAATTCCACAACAGCGGCGACAACACTCCGCCTTGTGGCGTGCCTCTGTGCGCTGCTTTAGTTATGGTCGTGGTTCCCCATTCGGCTCTTACTCTTCTGCAGCTCAATAGATTGCATATCCAAGAGTTTACAGCTTCGTGGGTTTCTGCGGCTCTCAGGCTCCGCATGATCGCTTCCGTAGATACATTGTTGAATGCACCTGAGATATCCAGGAACGCTCCTAAGGCAAATTCCTTGTGGTGTAGGGCTTTTTCGATGGTGGCTACTAGGGAGTGTAGCGCTGTTTCCACCGATTTCCCTTTTGTGTATGCGTGTTGGTTGGATTCTACGAGTCGGTCCATGCCTCCTCTTATGTGTAGATCCAGAAGTTTCTCGAAGGTTTTTAGCAGGAAGGAGACTTATCGGTCTGTAATCTTTCGGCTGCATGTGACTGCATTTTCCTGCTTTTGGCAGGAACACAACACGTGCTGTCCTCCAGGGTACCGGTACATATCCCTGCCTCAGACATGCTTTGAATATCGATTCCAGCCATGGAGTGACCTTTTCTTTGGTCTTCTGTAGCATGGCTGGTATTACGCCATCCAGGCCAGGGGATTTGTAACTCTCAAACGAGTCTATGGCCCACTGGATTTTGTGTGGTGTGATTATATTCCCAGGTGCGTCGGACACTGGGTTCGTGTGCATTGGCTGTTGCGGATCGAGTACATCTGTGCATCCGGGGAAGTGCTCGCTTAGAAGGGCATTAGTCGCTTCCCTGCTGCAACTCGTCCATTGGCCATCGCTGGTTCTTAGTTGGCTCTGGATTGCCGGTTGGCTCGACAGAAGCTTCCTAAGCCTAGCGGTTTCTGTGACCTTCTCTATGCCGGAGCAGAAGGATCTCCAGGAGTTCCTTTTGGCTGTCTGGACCTTTTTCTTAAAGTCGCGGAGCCTTATTCTGTATTCGTCCCATACAAGATCTTCATTCGCTTGTTTGGCCAGTTTGAAGATTTCTTGTAGGTTTATGAATAATAATAATCGTTTTTTTTTTTCAAATGTTTAAAGTTATTACCGCCTATTATTTTTAGTTAGTCATCAGCGAAAAACGAAGCAATACTGATAAAAATACTGGCGACTCACAAAAAAATTTTACAATGTTAAAGTATAGTAAAATCGATTTTACACCAATGTACAAGATTTGGACTTTGTGCATATTTTTTTATAAGTAATTTGGAAAAAGAAATTATTTAACAAATTATCAGAAAACATTTCGCTAAGTGTATATTATCGGGCATCCGCATTACTCTCACTTAGAAGTTTTACTCTCATGTTTGCAGTCTCGGCCTACACACGAGTAAGTTTCGCGTGTATTTGTGCACGGTCGAGCCCGCTTACGCCATGCGTGTGTCGACTGCTTTGCGGCAGAATTTGTGTGCCCTATACTCGCGAGTTATGAAACCCGATTTTCTGCCCGCCTCTGTAATAACGAACGTTTCAGGCTAGTACTTTCCGCTGTTTGAGTACTCTAAATGTTCAATGTTTAGTGATATAGCCCTATTAGTGAAAAAATATTTAATCAAAATAAGTGACTCTGGCACATTTACTGTAATGTCGGTTAATTAAAATTAGAAATTAGAACACCTTTTGGACTTAAAACAACCCTCTATAATTCAATGAGTTTAAGCCGACATTCTAAGAGACCATGTTGGTAAAATGTGTTACGTCTATAATAACCGTGTTTTGCAAAACAGAATGTGAACATGCTTGAATGCGTGCTTTCCTCTGTCACTTATTTTGTTTTGACTGACAGCTCGTGTGAGATTAATTTTGGGTATATGAGTGAGTAGAATAACGATGAAGTGCTAGACTGACTGAGTACCGAAGTCTTGACGAGAAAGCTAGCTGGGTAGAATCGCAACATGAACGCACATGACGTACTATACAGGGAATCATTACAACAGTTGTGCT
Organism: Zaprionus ornatus; assembly: GCA_018904035.1. Taxonomy (NCBI): domain Eukaryota; kingdom Metazoa; phylum Arthropoda; class Insecta; order Diptera; family Drosophilidae; genus Zaprionus; species Zaprionus ornatus. The sequence continues at coordinate 1,558,917 of JAEIFZ010000194.1, forward strand.
AAGTTTCGGGCTACGACTATGTCTGCCTCTGAGGTAAAAGTTCACCAGCCACTTCAGGTTGTGCAGGGCAGGGAATTTAATGAATGTTTGGATGTAGTAAAGTCACTTCCAGAGTTTAATGGAGGAGCAATAGGTGTAATGGCAACAATGCCCTTTTCAAACTCCAGCTCTAGAAATTACCAGACTGTTCTTATATATTAACTCGAAACCGAATTAGAGGACCAGCCGGTGCAGTCTTAATTACGTTCAACACCGTTTTGAACTTTGACGCCATTATCGCCCGACTTGACTTGACTTTACCTAGTCGGAGAAACGCGTATTGCATTGGCTTGAGCAAGAGCTCGCAACACTTGGGCAGGGTCGCCAAAAGAAGCTAACACTCCTTACAAACAAGACCACCATAACTCATGATCAAGCCTCCTATATAAAACAAAAACTCTGGGCTGACGCACTTCGAGTGTTCATGTCAGGCTTGCGAAGAAATCTCACTCGAGTTCTTATCACCGCCGTACCCAGAGACCTACTCTCATTCACAACCAACAACTCGTCTCTAAAAAACAAGGTGACCGTCTGAATGTGACGTGACCAAGCTGAGAAGATGGAGGTTGACTCATCCACCAGATTCTGACAACCGACTAACTTTCAGAGGCAAGCTGCTTTAGCGTCAAATCAGGCACCATTACCAGTTGTCGCACAGTGAGTGAAAAGCCCGAAATCGTGCCCTTAAGCAACAAAAGTAATAATGCAACTTTTTGAAAACTATTGTATTAAAGTATTACAATAAAAAAATATAAAATTGAATTTTTGATGAACATTTTTTATTTATAAAAACAAAAAAAAAAGTTCTATGGCAGCTATATGATGCAGTGGTCCTATTTCAATATAATTTCGGCATATAATAATTATATATATAATTTTCATTTGAAAAAACTGATGTGGAAAGTGTGGTTACGATATTATGAAAAATGTTGTACATCGGTTGATAGATAGGTATCTTGTTTTGACTTATTTCAATTTATTTTATGCAGTAATAATACATGTTGTTGATAAGTTTCATCCAAGGATCTCTTAAACTTAAGGACTTAAAATCTAAAATTGTTTTAAGACTGTTTCCGTTTGTTCGAAGTCAAGATTGTGTACTTACTAAATTTGATTTTTTTTTTCAAAAAAAAAAAACGGGTCTTTTGCTCTCAGGGCTCTCTTGAGTAAAAAATTTGAATCAGCTGTGTTGCGCTGCCTGGTTGAGTGCTTAACGGGACATATTCCCCTTTTTGATGATAAAGGCCTTCAACATTTTTCTTTGGCAGAAGACACAGCTTGGCAACAGCTCAGCCATGGTTCCATTGGAAGACTTTAGCTCTGAACGCCTAGGGAAGCGATCAGCCCCAGGGATTTATTTATACGTGTATTTAATTTAATTTCAAATTTGAATTGAATGAGATATTATTAAAATATTTATAAAAATGAATGTAAATTAATTAAGCATAAAGTTGAAGTTCAAGTTAAAGAGCGCAGAAGGATTTGTCCGAGTCGATACGATCAACGTTAAGCACCATTTCCTTTGCTTGGCTGCATTCTGCCGCGTCCGAGCCTTCAATGGGGAACGCCACCACTGGCTAACGCATTAAATAGCTTCAACGCTACCTGAGTTTCATAACGCTTGGGAGTATCATGAAAGGAACAACTCTACCGTACTGTTATAAAAGGAACTGGAATCATTTTTAAACGACCGTGTGGTCATAATGGATGCGAAAGAGAACTAAAACTCATCGTTCGAGTCCATCAATGGGAAAAGTTCATCATACCCTGCCAAGCGTGTTCGAGTACATAACGCTCAGGAACAACCGTGGTGTTAAAATTGGCAGGGCCATCACCGTGAAATAGTTGGAATTGAAAGGTATGGAATCATATCGAAGGTATGCCGCTGGCAGATCCTCATTTCTATCGGTTCTTCATGCGAGCCAGTATCTCAGAATGGATTTTGGCAGGACAAACGCAAGAAGAAGAACCCGGTAACCAAGCGTCTTTGGAAATTTAATCGTTGCCCAAATAGATGTGCATCCAGATCACGCGTAATATTAGCGGATTTCATGGTGGAAGCGGCTGGAATAATCAACCTTTATACATTGTCAATGCTCTCATCTGGAACTGCTCCAGCATCATTCACAGCTATCAAGGTTATTTGTCAGGTGGAAGAGGATGAGCGGGAGCACTTTCCGAAATATATGTGGATATAATCTTAAAGATACAGAAGAGAAGGGATTTGCGAAATCAGCTTCCATCTCATTGATGCAGTTTCACGCTTTCTGCGACGGATCCTTCTCATCATATGCAGCTTCGGTGCACCTAATAGTGGAGCATTGTGACGGCTTATGCTACTCATACCTGCTTATGGCCAAGTGAAGGGTTATCTCATCAAAGCCTTTGACTATTTTTTGGACAGAGCTTAACGGAGCGGTGCTAGCTTTTAAGCTTATGAAGTAGATCACAGCCTCGGATTGCCTTAACTCTCATCCTGTGTAAATTTTCTTTTGTACAGACGCTGCCATTGCGTTTCATGGCTGAACGATGTGAACCGATTGTAGACCTTTGTAGCTAGTCGGGTGGCTTTCATCTCTGATCATTCTACCTTAACGCAGTGAAAGCATGTCGGCACTACCGAGAATCCAGCGGTTTGTGCAACATAAGCGCTTTCTCTGAAGGAACTGAAGGACTTCCAGCTATGGTGGAAAAGGACCATCTCGGTTGACTCGCGATCGGGCATATTGCCTATTATTGAATGGAAATTGGTCGCTTTGGAAAGAAAAACTGCTAAGATCTATCCATCCGTTTCGGATTTTATTGAAACAACTTTCCACATGCACCCAGGCCGTACGCGTCACTGCTTACGTTTTGCGCATCGTGAACAACGTTCGCGTTATTAACTTAAGGAAATCAGGACCTATTTATTCGGGAGCTTGACTGCGCGTTAAAGTTAGTGGTGCGAGTCGTTTAGATGCATTTGTTTTCAAATATCATAGCAGAGTTGAAACTTTCGAAACCGTTGTCATCCTGGAGCAGACTTGTATGATTATCCGCAGCACCAAGTCATCTGACTATATTGACCATTTATCGCCACTAGAGTGGACTATTTTGGTGCCATACAACTCAGGGGTGCACTTCTGGGTGGGACAAGCTTTTATTACATCGCGATTTTTATCTGTCTGGCTACGAAGGCGATGCATTTGAGGCAGTCACTTGCGTTACCAAAGAGAATTTTTTGCTAGCTTTGGACCGCTTAAGCGGTGACGGACATAGCGACGGCGACAATGACACTAATTTTGTCGGTGCAAGGATACAACTATGTCAATTGGTTGATCGCTCCAAAGCCAGTTGTACAGAGGACAACATGGTATTTTAATCCTTCACAGTCGCCGAATTTTTTAGGGTTTTTGGAAAATCAATTAAACAACACTTGAAGCGCGTTCTTGTTGATCGCCGACTGACGTACCGACCCCTTTGTCCGCCCAAATCTGAAGTTGAGGACTAAGAAGCATTGACTTCAGCGCACTTCTTAATCGGAGACACAATGTTCGCGCCGCCAGAGTACCGTCCGCAAGGACGAGAGTACCGTTATGTAAGGAGAAATGTCAGCTTCATCAAACAATGCTGCGAAATTTTTGAAAGGCTTGGGATCGCGACTGCCTTGTCAATCGACCGCAACGCCCAAAATGGAGCAAGGAAGGCGCTTACATCAAGCTGAATGAACTTGTGCTCCTTAAGGACAATCGTTATACACCGCCCTAATGGCTTTTTGATCAAGTTATCGAGTAACATCCAGGACATGATGCGTTAGTGTGCGTTGAAACTCTTAAAATAAAATAAGCCAGTTGAAGTGGTCGGTTTGTTATATATACTTCCTGTTTAAGATTTAACATTTTCATGCAAATTCTAGCATCGGCTGCGGCATGTTTGGTTTTGCTTGTCTCATTGAGAATTTTTTCCACTATGTAAGCTCGCGCTTTCGCCGAGCTCGGTTCAGTAGGAGGTAAGAGAGGGAGAGTCTTATGCCTGCAAGAACATCGATCGGACGTCACTTGTCACTCACTGTCGAACATATATACTCTATTTACTAACATATAATTACAATACAATTGAGTAAAATTTAAATATTATATATGGACTTAATGCAGAAGACACAGCTTCACAATAATAATACAATAATTAAATTTAAATTAAATTTTATTTAATCTGAGATAAACAATAATAACCGACCCAACATTTATTGCAGAGAATTGGAAAAACTCAGAAAAACCCAATCAGATCAGAAAAGTTAATAGTTGTTAATTTTTAGTAAAGAGTTAGTATGAGATATGACCAACCGACTGAAAATCATAGAAAATTGAAAGGAAATGTCGCGAGGAAAATTTTATTTATGGTAGCTTATAGTTGCATAGTTCGGTTTGGAAATTGAAAGAATCTGTGGTAAGTAGTTACGAGTTAGTCTACAAGGGATCCTTAAGATACCCGGCTAAGCAGGTCAACACTCTCAACGTCCCTTTGTATTAGGTTAATAATTCAGCATAGTTCCATGGTTAGCTAAGAATGGTAAATTAATTATTATCTATTAAAGCTTAGATATGCCTGTATAGTTAATTGCATCAGATTTGCTACCCTTTCCTTCCTTGGATGAAAAAAAAAGAAATTTCTAAGGACAGCGCGAATAATTTTAGCAAGGGCTTACTTAAAGCATTAGCACAAAACTTTAGTACGCTCGCGGGATCTCCGCCAGGACCTGGTGAAGTTTAACGCAGTTAAGAACCGTATCGATTGAACTTTCATTCAGAAGGAGACTAAAAAAACCATTTGAACTGGGACTATTAAATAGATAAGACTGAATATTTCGGGAGAAGGTAAATAAGTAGTTTGAAATTACCTAGCAAACATGCCATGGCATGATCCGTATCTGCAATAACAATTTTAAATTCCAATTCACCTGAAAAAAATATCGAAAACTAGCGATCAAGGCGGTTGAAGTTTAGCACCCTTTCGTCTGGAGCTCTAATTCCCTTAGGAGTTAAGGTACATAAGAATTGGACATATTTCGCCGTTTTCACAGTATCTTCCCATAGACCAGTAAAACACGAAGAGCTAAACGGAGTGAAATGTCAACGAGATACTCCTCGACTAAAATTGTAGTTTAATTTACTTTAATTTCAATTTAGTTGATTAAATATCGGTGCTTATTAGTCTGTGCTTACTTATGTAATCAGCAATTAGTAATTTAAGTTGTATTCTGTAAATTTATTTTGCTGGTGCGTCAGCGTCTTGCTATGTTTCTCTGTTTCAATTTAGTACCTCCACGCTCTTTCGCTCTCTCACGTATGCTTCGCTTTCTTAGTGCGCTGATCTTGTCAACGCTCTCTCACTCTCACGTCGCTTTTGACGCTCTGTGAGTGAACTGCGCTTGTGTAAGTGTACACTCTTACAGCTTTCCTTTTGGGAATCTGCTGTGTTGTTATAATTAGTAGCCACCTTTCTTTTCTTTACTCTCTATCTCTCTAACAGTTCTTTCCCAGCTTTTTGTTTTTGTTTGTTTTTCACTTTGCTTTTGTAGCATTATCTTATTTGTTGAGGCAGATAAAGCTGGCGTGCTTTGCAAATTCATGTAAATGTTAAGATGATTCATAGCCTCATCAGATCAGGAAAGTTAGATCTTAGCAGAGTTAATAACTGTTAAAAAGACATGCTCAGAATCTTCCAAGGGGCTATGTCGCAAACGAGTAATCCGACGATGTAATAAAGTTGTTTTGAGGAAAATTAGTTTAATTGCTACCCAAGTGAAACAGAATTAAAAGTTTTAAGGAAACTACAGAATTAGTGTTTTTGTGATCTAAAAAACGGAAGCGTTAGTGGTGAAAAATTACGACTAATTCTAGAAGGGACAGAGAAGTGTAACCGGCTACTAGGTTCACACTATCAATATCAACTTGAATAAGGTTATGTATAAAGACTACGTCAAGCATAGTTCTATGGTTAGATAAAGATGGTAGATTAAGTACCTTAAGCCTACCAGTATAGGCAGGGAGCTTTACATTTACAGTAAATGCCTGTTAAGGCCACGTAAGGTTTTTTTGTACAGACTTAATGCGGTCCTTATTAACAATGTTTTAAGGACACAAATGCATGATCCGTACTCAAGTATTGGACGAACAAGTGAGGTAAAGAGAGTCTTTGTTAGATAAAGATCGTCAAACCCCTAAGACCATCTCTTTGTATAGCCGAGCACGCCAATAGCTTTGCTGACCACATTGGAAATATGTGCCCTGAACTTAAGTTTCCAAGGAGTAAAGGAGTTCTCTTCAAAACAAAAGAGTCCTGCAGCGATGTCACTTCATTCGATAGTTCGTGCTTCTTCTTCTAGTGGGATATAAAAAAACTGGAAGAATTAACTTCTCTTTTTCTTGCCTACCATACCGTTAGTGGCCCTAACTCTAAGCTTTCTAAGTTGTTTGTTGGTTGTGTATCCCTTGATTACCACTTACTTATTTATTTATTTATTTTATTTATTAAAGTTAATTAAAGTATAAAAGTAATAATTAACTTATTATTGAAGCATTGGCTGCTAAGGCCTTCGGCTTGGAGTGTTAAGTTACTTAATTAATTTTAGTATTTACAGTTGTGCTTATTTTAAGATGTTTACATATTTACATATTTACATTTTCAATTGTATTTTTGTTTTGTTTAGATTAAGTGGTATGTGTTTGATAATTTAAGAAATTTGATTATTGTAGAGATATTTTCGGGGGTTGGGTTTGCTAGGGTCATTATGGGGCATTTGTTCAGGAAGGTTTGGTTTCTAAGGTGTGATGTTGCGGTACAGTTTGTTAGTATATGGTTTATTGTGAGGTCTGTTGTTGTGTGACAATTTGGGCACGATTGGATGTTGTTGGGGTTGTAGTATTGTTGGTGTGTAAATTTTATGTGTCCTAGTCTTAGTCTCAGTATTTTTATTTGGTCACTGCGTGTGTAATTTTTTTGTTTGAAGGTTTTTAGGTATTCACCTGTGTGTGTTAAGTTTGTGTTTAATTGTTGGTACCATGTGTTGCAGGATTCTATGTTGTGTTTGAGTTGTTGATCTATTTTGTTCTTAAGAAACTTGTTTATGTCTGTTGTGTTGAAGTTGTTTGAGTAGTGTAGGGGCATTGTAATTGTGGTTTTAGCTGCATTGTCGGCTAGTTCGTTACCTTGTATGCCGCTATGGCTAGGGAGCCAGAGTAGTTTTATTTTGGGGGCCATGTTGGTTAGGAGGGATCTAATTGTTTGGGGGTATAAACTGTTGTTATTGATGTTGCTAATGGATTTTAAGGATGAAAGTGAGTCGGAGCAAATTATAAATTTTCCTTTACGTTTTTGTACTATTTTAATTGCGTCTAGAATAGCAATGGTTTCGGCTGAAAGGATTGATGAAAAGTGGGGTAGTATTCCTCTTCTGAGGATTTGAGTTTCGGTGGTGATGACAAAGGTGGCAGTGTTATTCTGTAACCAGCCATCTGTGTAAATGAATGTGTGATTTTTTTGCATTTCCTTGAGTTCAAGGAAATGTTGTTTGTAGGTGCATGCTGGGGGGTTGGATTTGTTGTGTTTGTGTAGTGTAGTGTTGATAAGCGAGGGGGGGAATAGCCATTGGGGTGTGGTGGTTCTTTTTGGTAGTGGGTGGAAAGGAATGTTGTGATTTTTGCATGAGATTATTGTTTTTTCCAGTGTAGATGTTAGTTTGGTTGTATAGCGTCTGTTATTTGTTTTTATATGTTTGTGAAGTGGGGAGTGTGGGCTATGGAGAAGTGTTTTGTAGGCTTTGGTTGTGAGGAAGTCTCTTTTTTGTTCTATTGTGGGTATGTTGGCCTCGAAAAATAGGTTTGAGATAGGGGTTGAGGGTAGTGCTCCAAGTGATATGCGTATGGCTGCATTTAATGGTGTTTTAATTTTATTGAGCTTTGATTTAGGGGCATGTCCGTATATAAAAAGCGCGTAGTCTATTTTTGCAATTAGAGTTGCTTTTGTTATATTGGTAAGTATATGTGAGTTGCAGTTGAATTTCGGGCTTGCTAGGCATTTTATGATTTTAAGTTCGTTGTCTAGAGCTGTTTGTATGTGCTTTATATGTGAGTCCCATTTATATCTGTTATTTATTGTTAATCCTAATATTTTTAAATTGGAGACTGAGGGGATTTTAATGTTGTTTGATAATATATTGCAGGTGCAGTTTTATTTTCGACAGATGTGGAGGTGTTGACATTTTTGTATTGAGAGTGATGCTCCTGAATATGAACCCCATTCTTGTATTGTGGCGAAGAGGGTATCGAGATTATATGTTTGGTTTTTTTGCTTATCGAGCGGAATTATAAGGACAAAGTCATCTGCGTAGCCGCTCAAATGTATACTAACTTTGTGCAAATGTATGTAACGGGCAGAAGGAGGCGTCGGAGATCCCATAAAATATATATATTCTTGCTCAGGATCACTAGCCGAGTCGATTGAGCCATGTCCGTCTGTCTGTCCGTCTGTCTGTCTGTCTGGATGAACGCGCCGATCTCAGCTATTACAAAAGCTAGGGACACCAAATTTAGCATGAAGATTCCTGTATACCATACGCAGATCAAGTTTATTTTTAATTTGGAGTAACACGCCTACCGCCTCCGCAAACCGCCAATTTTGATTTACATGGCGATTTACTCATTTCTTAACGTTCTGCTTTAGTATATATATAGATAAATACTAAATGAAGTTATCCTCCAAATTGCAACCCGATCGGACAATAAACACTGAAGTTATTAGATAAACCATTTCGATCCTTCGACCAGCAAAGAAGTTGTCGATGACGTCAGAACTAAATTACTTGCGTAGGAAAGAAAAGGACAAACGATGCGAGCGCGAAGCGCGAACTGTTTCTCGACTTTTCTTTTCCATGCACATGTCAATTACCGAAAATACATGTGCATAAATATATACTCAACCAATAGGTGGCGTGGTAAATGAATATGAATGTATGCAAGTATTTACATGCTTGTGTACATATTCATAATATTCATAACATGCTTACGTGCACATATGATTATTATTTAATAATTCGTATTTTAGGGTCAGTAAAAAATACAAAACTATAAAATGCAATTAAATAAATAATAATTTTGATTACTCGATATATTACAAGTTATCGATATTGGCCAATTCAAAATTTATAAAGAAATACCGATATATACTGCTCACAGCGGTCTTTGCAGTTTTGCGCTAGGAAAATTGCGGCGATAAATTATTGACAACGTATCGAAATTGATGCAAGGTGGCAGCACACTGCAGTGTTATGATTAATTAGTAGCTTGCGATTAGTATCATACAATTAGTATCATACAATTAGATACTTTTTATGGAAACATACGTCCAAGGGTATCCCACTGTCGCGTGCCGCTCGACTGTTGCTCTCGTTACATCTAAATTATCTCAGTAAAATTGAAACTTTACATTTGTAAGTACAACGCCCATCGGTTAAATGATAAAAGCCCAAACTTTCACACTGACCTCTACATCGTTTAACCTCTTTGACCTCTACAAAGTTAAAGAAGAGGTTACGTGAAGGTTGGAGAGGCGAAGAGTACATTTGGATAAAGAGAAGTGTAACAAAGAGGAGACAGAGAATTGGTGAGTGAAAAAAAATAGAATAATTTGAAAATTACGAAGGCAGCTCAACTTACTATCAAGCTCTCGGTATTATGCAACATGAAATAAAAAACTCGGCAAACACTGTACTGGCTTCGTTAAACACTCCATTTAATTTCAAAGAAATAATCAATCGTCTTGATTTTATTTATGCCGATAAGAGACCAATCTACCTTATAGAGCAATAGTTCTCGACGTTAAGACAGAGCGACATGACACTGACTGAATTCTACGACGAAGTTGAGAAAAAGTTGACGCTCGTTTCGAACAAGACAATAATGACATGCGATAGCACCTTGGCGATGTCACTTAATCAAAAGTTCAGGTTGGTCGCATACGTGTATTTATAACGGGAACAAAAAAGTCCTTGAGTAATATCTTAATTGCCAAGGGATCCAAAAACTTACCAACAGCTCTCGCTCTCGTACAAGAAGTTGAATCGAATCACGAACGTTACCAATTTGCCTTAACTTATTTCAGAAGCTTAGGGGACGGGAGTCAGAAGGTTGAAAAAAAACAAACTGAGAAAGATAGGAATAGGTTTTTTCCCCAGCAAGCCAAAAACCCTCATTTTAGAAAACTCCAGGGTGTATCCAACTATGGCAGCCAAGCAGGCACATCAATTCAAACGCCAGTTCAGTTACAAGATAATGACGTATCTATGCAAACTATACGAACGGGTCAGAACTAAACTAGGCAGCCACCGTCATCGAATTAGACTAGCTTGCCGATACATCAAAATGTTTGGCCAACCCAGACACAAAACGACTAGGAGCAAGCGGCAAAAAGATCATATAGTGGCACTGCTAGGATAACGGGACAAAAGCTACAAAGAGTTAACCATTTAGAACATGAAGACGACTTAGCTTATGCGGACAATACAACTATGAAGAGTCCCTGCTACCGTTCATAGAAAGAAGGATTGTAGGGAGAATCATGAAACTACTGATCGACACCGGGTCTTCAAAATATTACATTCATCCACTGCCAGAACTCAAATACATAACGCCGGTACAAAAACAGTTTACAGTAGAATTGCTTCATGCTTAATGCTTAATCAAACTATTTAATAAAGATGTCCAGTTCTTCATTCTTCCAGACCAAGCGTTGACGCCATAATAGAACTTGACACACTGACACAAACAAATGACACATTGGATTTGAAAAACAAAACGTTGAATATCGATAGTGCAGTCGAAACAATTAAATTTGTAAGGTGTAACAACGTAAATTTTTCCGATGTTAAAGACATCGTCGTTCTAAAACAGGTAGCTGATAAATTTCTAACTATGCTAAAATACCGAATGGGTATTTTTGCTGAGCCAGAAGAGGCATTGCCATAGAATGCAAATATTTTTGCCACAATACGTACACAGGACAAGCAACCCATATATTCAAAGCTTTACCCATACCCCATGGGTGTAGCGGATTTCGTGAACAAGGAGACGAAAGTGTTGTTAAAAGCATTATCCGATCCTCGCCGTCGCCTTATAATAATCCAGTGTAGGTAGTCGACAAGAAGGGCACAGAAAAAGAGAGATATAAGAAATAAAGGATAGTTATAGACTTTCGAAAGTTAAACTTAAAGACCGTGGATGATAAATACCCAATATCAAATATTACCTCCATCCTTTCGAATTTGGGATAAGCTAGGTTCTTCACCACTGTGGATCTTAAATCAGGATTTCATAAAATTCTTCTCGCAGGGAAGGATAGAGAAAAATCAGCTTTTTCAGTTGCAAATGGAAAATATGAGTTTTGCAGACTTCCCTTCGGTTTAAAAAATGCACCTAGTATATTTAGACGTGCTAAAGATGATGTACTTAGGGATCAAATAGGAAAGTCTTGCTATGTTTACGTCGATGACGTTATTATTTTTTCGGAACGACTCGAGGACCATTTGAATCATATTAGGTGAGTACTGGATAGACTGTTTGAAGCCAACATGAGGGTGTCTAAGGAAAAATCTAGTTATTTTAAAGAGTGTGTTGAATATTTAGGATTTGTGGTATCCAGTGGCGGTATAATCACCAATCCTAGTAAAGTTGGAGTTATCCGTAACTATGAGGAACCCACAAATTTGTTTAATGTTAGATCTTTTTTGGGACTAGCGAGCTATTATCGCAATTTCATAAAGGACTTTGCCTCTATAGCTAGACCATTAAATGATATTCTCAAAGGGGAAAAAGGAAAAGTTGCTCGAAAAAAGTACCTGTCAAATTTGACGATAAGCAACGTTCTGCTTTTAAAAAACTAAAGAATGTTCTTGTTTCCGAAAATGTGATGTTGCTCTATTCTAATTATAAGCCCTAGATTTAACAACGGATGCTTCGGCTCTCGGGCTCGGAGCGGTACTATCGCAGGATGGCAAGCCTATTACAATGATATTTAGGACTTTTAAGGATAGGGAGCTTAGTTTTGCGTCAAATGAACGCGAACTTCTGACCATCGTATGGGCCCTAAAAAGTTTGAGGAACTATTTGTACGGTGTCCAAACCCTTAACATTTATACTGATCACCAGCCGTTAACGTTTGCTTTTTTGGATAAAAACCCAAACGCCAAAATCAAAAGGTGGAAGGCGTTTACGACGAGCATAACGTGAACAGGAAAAGAAAACTGTGTTGCAGATACATCAAAACGACGCTCAGTTGAATATGGCGACAATACTTAGCGGGATTTCACTTTCGTATACCATTAAAACTGTCGATAAGCCAGTCAATTGTTTTAGATTGTACTCGCACGTTTGTTATATTCGGGAACAAGCCGAGACATGTGATACAATTCGTAAACAGGAAATCTTTAATTTCAAGAATTCGCGATGTGGTTAAGAAACATGTAGTAAACGCAATATATTGTGAGTTGACCGTATTGGCATTTATACAAAACAACCTTGTCGAAGACTTTTCAGCAACAACTTTCCGACATACTACAAAATTGGTAATCGACATTTATAACAAAGGTGAGGAAAGGGAAATAGTAACCATCGAACACAAAAGAGCGCACAGGGCAGCACAAGAAAATATTAAACAAATTTTATAGGACTATTATTTCCCTAAGATGTCACAGTTAGCGGCCAGTGTTGTAGGTAACTGCTCGGTTTGTACAAAAGCCAAGTACGACCGTCACCTGCAAAAGCAAGTGCTTGGAAGAACAACTATTCTATCACTTATTAAGGAAACCCTGTATGTTGATATTTTTTTACGGACAGGAAGTATTTTCTAAGTAGTGTCGATAAGTTTTCTAAATTTGCTATTGTCCAACCCAATTGCTCTCGATCAATAGCCGACATAGAGCCTGCAATAATTCAATTAATAAATTTCTATCCGCACGTGAAAATCTTATATTGTGACAATGAACCTTCAATTAACTAGCAGTCGATTAGGTCACTTTTATTCAATCGATTCAATATTCAAGTAGAAAATGGACCGCCACTCCATAGTACTTTGAACGGGCAGTTGGAAAGGGTTCACAGCACTCTAATTGAAATAGCACTATGCCTGAAACTAATAGGAGGTTGGATGACACGGTCAATCCTACACTCCAGGCAGCCTTAGAATATAATAAAACAGTCAATTCAGTCACTAATAAAAGGCCGATCGATGTTATCCATGCTATACCTCCTGAACTAGCAGAAGAGATCGGTGATAAGATTTGTAAGGCACAAGAGGTACAACTAAAAAGAATGAATGAATCAAGACACGATAGAACTTTTAAGGTCGGGGAAACAGTCATAGTAAAATTTAACAAACGGCTCGGAAATAAACTTACCCCAAGGTATGAAGAGAAAAAGGTTGAAGCAGACATTGGGACAAGCGTCCTCATAAGAGGTAGAGTTATTCATAAAGAATTTGGGAATTTAGTAGTAGTACATTTTGTTGCAGTGACTATCGCAAAGCTTACTTGTCGGATACGAACTATAGAAAACTTATTATATTTTTAAAACATTATGGTTTGGTAAAAATTAATTAATTAATTATTTGACAAGCATACTCCGGCCATTGTTGACCATTTATGACATTTCATACAATAGGATCATTAACCCCTTTAGTATTCATATATCTTAAGCTCGTGGTTAGAACAGTTCAGTTCAAAAACTTTGAATACACACAGCAAGCAATTTCCGATGTAAATACGAGCCAAATAAAATTTTTAATACAAATTAGACAAAATAATTAATTACTAAAGTTGCTAGGAAAAACAACTTTTTAAACGAGATTAAAAAAATGTACTAATGTTTATTAATTCTAAGGGCAAAACAAATGTATCCAATGAGCGTTCTACATAGATCATTGTAAGAAATTAGATATTATTGTCATTTATCAATTTTTTTATACTAGCTTATAGTTTTGTACTTAGTAATTTACTCAACAAAGCATCAACGCATTTGGACCTGGCAATGGAAATTCAACTGACCGTAAACCCAAGAAGACAGCCTTCGTTTAAGAAAGGGATGAGTTAAGACACGCACCTGGAATTAAAAGAGGTCCGAACCATGTTTAATGCAAGCTCCTTTAGAGCTTTAAGATAAGAGCGAAGCTTTGTCTTCGAACGAAAGCATAGCTTAAGAGATTAGAAGCAGTTGTTCTTGAGACATTAAAGCCATCGGTCATCACCACACAAATCACAAGAGTGTATTCATTATACGCAGACTGCGCATGTTATGTCTTTTGTCAGTCATCTCAACGAAGACTAATTTAAATACATTTTTCATAATTTACATATAGTATAAACTATTTTTGCGATTTAGGAGGTTGCCCACAATCTAGGACGATAACGTTCGATAGGATCGGTCGATTTCTGCGAAGGCACCTTTAACGTGGCGGATGCGATCAGTTGAGATTGGCAAGATTAAGCCTTCTCTTGAAGCACTGTGGCACTGTCTTTCACTCAACGGGGCATGTGAGCGTTTATAACACGGAGGTCGCGGTGTCTCAAATGAACCGAAGAGCTCGAAGTTTCATTTATTATGGATAATTGCGACCATTATTGTTGAGCTGAACATACAGACTGGAAAACTCTAAAAGCCACGAAGGTTAAAGCTTGTCATATCAGGGCGATAGTCGCGTAGCAGAGCTTTCCGATCAGCAAGACTGGATTCCGTCCTCTGAGTCTTAACAAGGCGAGGATATAAATGCGTATAGCACCATTCACAAATCAAATTACCACTGCTGAATTAAACGGCTAATCACTTGTGTATACAACTAAGTTATTCACTGCAGGATTTTCTCATTCAATTTGTAAAGGAACGGCAAGCTTATAAGTGAATGGAAGTAGGTCACATAAAGTCGCGCGCACGCTGCTTTCTAGGAAAACCTTTCCTGCTATTTGCTGAGGTTGTCGCACCTCGTTCCCTTGACATATTCGCAGTCAAAAGGCACCAAGTATAATAGTTCCAATCGGACATTGCATAGATCAGGTGTAGGTGGTCTTTGTAGATATTATGCTAGCCGTAGTGGTAGTGCTGAAGGGTTTCCAACACCCAGACTATTGCCAGTAACTCCTTTTTATTAGAGGCATACTTGAACTATCCTTTAGTGTTCGTGAAATCATAGTTAAGGGCTGCATTGGGAAGGGCCACAGGAATGATCTTCGACCGGTATTTGCTAACTCTGCCCCGTTGCCTTTTAGAATGGTGGTTAAAAACCTCGTTTTCGCCGCAATAAAATATCACCTGTATTAGCTCGGGAGCCCAACAAAAGATCTTAAGTCAAACAGGTTTCTTGGCCGTTTAAAGTCGCTAATTGAACTCACTTTGTCCGAACTCGTTTTTGGTCTTCTTTTGTCACGACAAAACTTTTCCTTACAAAATCGGAACTTTGGCTTGGACACCGTACTGTTCGCATAATGAAGGCTCTATTAAACTTGGGAAACATTCTTGAGGAAAAGCATGTATTTTCTCGCACCTGCACTGCTTACATGATCTAATGATAGCCGGATGTCAAGTTCAAAGTCGTGAAAATCAAGCCTTCCCAAGGTTCGATAGGATCATGCTAATACTTAGCATCGGGTATTTGTCTGCATTGGCCTTTGATTCAGTTTCCTGAAATCGATGATCAAGCGCTTGTTAAGTGACTCCATGAAAGCGGAACATTTTTTCCACCATCCCATATGGAATTATTGCAATAGGACCGGAAGGGAAATTTGTTTTTGGATCCGGGACAACTTTTCAAATTGTTGACATAATTTAAAGAAAAATGTCATCTACCTTAGTGAAATTAACCTCCATTAAGAATTTAAAGTGTCACGGTTAAATCAGTGTCAGTGTCACAGTTAAATCAAATAAAGTTGCTTTTTAAGTTAAGAGTTTCATCAAAATGCGAGAGTTGCCAAACTTCAATACGCCGTCAAAAGTAGTTAGTCCAGGTACATGGAAGAAAGCGCTATAGATGCCGAAAATATTAAGAAAATTTTTCTGATTAACATCGTTAAAGCCGTCAATGGATTTCACATCAAACGGGTACTCTTCAGGAATTGATGGAGCAAAATTTGCGTTTGGTCATACATCCCTCTTCGAAGCCGCGGTGTAAATAACAAATTTTAACGCGTAAAGTTGTGTCCTCAATATTAATATGAGGTCATTGTTCGAGAGGTTCAAACGGACGGTACTCTGGCGGTGCGAACATTGAATCTCCGATTAAGAAATGTGCTGGAGTCAATGCTTCTAAGTCGTCAACATCAGCTGTGAGCGGACAAAGGGGTCGGGAATTGAGACAGGCCTCAATATTAATAAGAACTGTTGATAACTCTTCGTACGTTAGTCGCCGATCAGCAACAACGCGCTTCAAATGGTGCTTAACGGATTTCACGTTGGCTTCCCATAGCCCTCCAAAATTCGGCGAATGAGGGGATTAAAATGCCACGTTGTCCTCTGTGAAGCCAGTTTTGGAGCGATCAATCGATCGATCCATGTAAAGGGCCTTAAGCACGTTGTCTGCTCCGACAAAATTAGTTCCGTTGTCGCTGTAAAGGTGCTGCACTGTGCCACGTCGTCCACTGAAGCGGTCTAGGGCTAGCAAGGAATGTTCTGTGGTGAGACCAGTAACTGCCTTCAAGTGCACCGCCTTTGTAGCCAGACAGATAAAAATCGCGATGTAGCTTTTGTAAAAGCTTGTCCCCCGAAGACGTGCAGCCTTGAGCTCTATGGCACCGGTGTAGTCCACGCCAGTGGCGATAAATGGTCGATTTGGTGGGTTGACTCGATGCAGCGGTAAGTCTCCCATGAGTTGCGTCGTACCGGTTGGCTTCACTCGAAAGCATTGTACGCATTTCTTCAACACCCGACGAACAGCCTGCCTTCCTGTGACTATCCAAAAATGCTGCCGTGCGTGTGCCAAAGTTAGCTGGGCACCTCCATGCAGTGTTTGGTAATGGGAATGCCTAATGACCAAATCCGTGAAGTGATGATTACTGGATAAGCTGATCGGGTGCCGACGTTCGTGAGACAAGTTAGAGTGCCGTAATCGCCCTCTCACTCTTAGATAAGAATGGTGTTAAGCTTACAAGCCTGCTCCGAGATGGTAGAGATTTCGAACGTTTCACTGCTGTTATGTCTTCTGGAAACGACTGCCTCTGAACGATTCGCACCACCGCCCTGAGCGCGCAGTCAAGCTCCAGAATAGATAATGGTCCCGACATCCTTGACTTGGTAAAGCATGCGTTGTTCATGAAGCGTAAAATGTAAGCAGTGACGCGTACGGTCTGGGTGTACGTAGAAAATCGTTTAATAAAATCGGGAACGGGAGCCGCATGGTGAGAATGAACTTTATCCGGTTTCCTCTTCAAGGCAGGATCCTCTTGACTGACTGGGCCGACATCTATCTGTGGCCAGCAAGCCCGATCGCGTATCAACCAAGATGGTCCTCTCCACCACCTTTCTCCTCCGGAGAAAGCGCTCTCGTTGCGCAATCTGCTGGATTCTCCGTAGTGCCGACATGATTCCATTGCGCTGAGATGGAGTGATCGGAGATGAAGGCTATCCGATTAGCGACAAAAGCCTTCCATCGGTTCACGTCGTCGTTCAGCCAATGAAGAACAATGGTAGCGTTCGTCCAATAGAAAATTTCCATATGAAGCGAGCTCAAGCGATTCGAGGCTGTGATCCACTTCACAAGTTTAATAGCCAACACTGCTCCGGTTAATTCCGTTCGGGGAATCGTCAGTGGCTTTGATGGTGTCACCTTTGACTTGGCCATGAGCAGGGTTGAGTGGCATGAGCCGTCGATATGCTCCACACTCAGATATACTGAAGTTGCGTAGGATGAGGAGGATCCGTCGCAGAAGGCATGGAGCTGCATCAATGAGACAGAATCCGGTGCGTACTGGATCCAGCGCTCGATGCTGATTTCACCAATCCTCCGCAAGCCATCTCGGAAAGTGCGCCAACGCTCGGCGAGCCTGTGATAGTTACCTTGGCCGAAGTCACCTCCTTCAGGATCAGCTTTCCAGCGATGATAACAGGCGCAATAAGACCCAAAGGGTCAAACAACTTGGCAATGCAGGATAATATGATCCTCTTAGAAGAACCTTCTGGTAGGTCGAAGTTGACCTTGTATCTAAAACAGTCCTTCTTCGGCAGCCAATACATGCCCAGAGTCTTAACTGGATCTCTCTCTTCCCAGCTAAGATCGGTTTGGGAACAGCGATGTTGTAATGGGATCGAACACAATAGCCTAAGATCGTTGCTAGACCACTTGCGTAATTCCATGCGCGCGGATTTTATTACTTCAGTGACTTGTTGCCTCTTCTCTTCTGCATCTTCGATATTATGCCCTCCAGAGAGTATTTCATCCACGTATATTTCAGTCTTAAGGACCTTCTCTGCCTTCGGATTGTGGTGCCGCTCATCCTCCAACTGACGAATAACTCTGATAGCTGTGAACGGCGCGGAAGCTGTCCCAAATGTGAGCGTTGACAATGCATAAGTGTTGATGTTTCCATCCGCGGCACGCCATAAAATCCGCTGATATTGCGCGTCATCTGAATGGACATTTATGCAACGTATATATGTATATCCGCGGTGAAAACGTAGCGGTATTTTTGCCAATTCATGATGACTGAGGACATATCATTTTGCAGAGTGGGTCCTGTCCATATAATGTCATTCAGCGATCTCCCATTGCCAGTCTTCGCTGAGGAATCGAAGGCAATCCGCTGTTTGGTTGTATGCAGCTCCTCCTTAAAGACAGCATGGTGTGGCAATACACATAAAGCAATTTTGCTTGGAGTAGAACTCCCACGCAGCATAGAACCACTTTCACTTCCCGCTGCAGGTGCGATTTGCTGAAGTGTAAAATACTGTTCTATTTCCTCCTTATATTGCCGCCATCGCTCCGAGAGACGTCGTTCCAAATGCAGGAATCGATTTAAAGCCATCTGATGAGATCTTCCTAAAACCATGCTCGGATCCAAATAGGTTTTAAATGGCAGCCGTACCACATAACGGCCATCCGCCCGACGCATATGGGTCTTTTGAAAGAAAGCTTCACACCAGCGATCCTCCTCGGTTGTAGTGGTGTGTTCGGGAACTGCTTCGACGTCACAAAACCGTTTGAGCAGCGATTCAGTGTCCAAAGATGCTTGGTGAAACCGTATGCGGGTAGCCGTTCTTCTTCTTGTCCTGAAAAAATCCATCCAAATTGTGTGTTTCGAGCTATTGGCTCGCATGAAGAACCGATTCTCGTCTCTGGCAGTAAGATTTGCGCAAACAAGTCAGCTCCCAAGATGAGGTCAATCCGTTTTGACCGATTAAAATGAGGATCTGCCGACGGGATTCCTTTGATATGACTCCAATGCTGAGGCAAGAAGCTTATAGCAGGCAAATGTGAAGTCACGGAGTTGAGGACATATGCCGATATATCTAGGACGTAGTTAGGATTGATAATACTTAAGGCTTCAAGATCAGCCATGTATCTGCAACGGTGACCATTCCCTTAACCTACACCAACGATTGATGCATGAGTACTGGCTCTCTTCAAGTGAAGCGACTGAACCACATACTCTGAAACAATTGTTACTTCTGATCCTTGATCGATGAGTGCATTGACGACTGCATGAAGTTCGTTGATCGGGTTTCGTACTGTGACCCGAGCGGTTGCGAGGAGAATGTTCCTCCTTTGAGCTCCAGAAGATATGGCTGAGTGACTGCTGTATGTTATGCCTGAATTTTGCTCGGTATAAGTTGGCTGAAGAGCATTTCCGGGCTGAGCTGCTGGTATTGGATGATTTGACGATTGAGCCTGAGTGGAGGATGGGAAGTGAAGCAAGGTGTGATGACGCTGACCACAGACTTGACATCCTTTGTTACTATTGCAGCGAGATAAAGCATGAGATCGGCTTAAACAATTGCTGCATAACTTCGCCATCGAAACTATATCCTGTGCTCTCCTCCACAGTGATGGCAAAGACAGTTCGAGCGCCTCTGTTGATCCTGGGCGTTATGTACTCGAACACGCTTGGTCGAATCTGGTAAGCCTTGGCCATTATTGGAGTCGAACGACGAGTTACGATTCTCTATCGCATCCATTATGACCAGACGATCGTTTAAAAATGATTGTAGTTCCTTAAATGAAGGTACATTAGAGCTGCTCCCTTGATGATGCTCCCAAGCGTTATGAGTTTCCTTGGGTAGCCTTGAAGCTATGTAATGCGTTAGCCAGTGGTGACATTCCCCATCCAAGGCTTGGACGCGGCGGAACGCAGCCAAGCAAACGTTAACAGTGCTTAGCATTGAGCGTATCGACTCGGACGAATCCTTCTGCAGTTTAGGAAGAGCTTATATGCTATTCATATGATGCGAGAAAACTAAACTTGGATGGTTATATCTCTTAAACATCATTCCCCAGGCTACTTGGTAATTTTCATCTGTTAACTGCATTTGACGAATATCATTATCCCGATCCAGAGGCAGGGACTCCTTGAGAAAATGCAGCCTCTGCACGTTGCTCAGATTGTGGTTGTTGTGTATAAGGCTAGTGAATGCGTCAAAGTATCCAGGCCAGTCGACGCACACACCAGAGAACCTTGGAACCGACAATTTGGGCATAGTAATGCGAAGTTCTGGGTCTGCAACATCAGCGACTTCTTTAGGAACTGCGGGAACCTCTGGATCCAGCCTTTCATAATCCTCGGCGAGAATACAGTAAGTGTCCATATAGCGTTCATCGAAGTCGGATAGCATATTCTTCACGTAATAGGCAGATTCCTCATATCCACCCAAATTGATAATCTCCGCATGCGTATCTAAAAATACGATCCTCAATTCGTCCACTTGAGTCAGACGTTTCTTGAAATAAACCCGTGTTTTCCTCGTTTGTGAATCCTTTTTATAATTCTGTAGCATCAGCTTGAGAACACCGTGGCGGTCCGACTGCAAATTCACCAACGTTTCCAACTTCGAAGCCATGCTGTCCAGTGAATCTCAAACTTTGAATCGCACACCAAAGAATAGAACAGAGCCGCAAAGAAGACAAAGAGAGCGGACGCCCAGCGAATTCGGTGATGCAGTTATGCGTCTATGTTTCTCCCTTCTTTGCCGTTATATCTTATACGTGTATGTTGACCGACGAGTCGAAATTGCGCGGCAGTCGAACGGAGTTATGTACATACATACATACATATAGTAAAGAATAAAGTGAAATCAAATTAAAATTGCTTGTTTAACGCGTTCCCCCCATGGGCCACCATGTAAAGTTGGGTCCTCAGTATTAATATGAGGTCATTGTTCGAGAGGTTCAAACGCAAATATAATTTATTTGTTCACTTTATTATTTAGAATATGTACACATGTAATTAAAAGACTGTCCGCGTAGATTGACGTCCGATCGGTGTTCTTGCAAAACTTAGAGTGTCAGCGAGTTTTCTTATCTCCCATTACATCTGTCCGAAAGCTCTCCCGCGCATTTACCCGTTATACAGTAAGCATGTACAGTGGAACAAGTACGATCAAACAAGACTTCAAACTTTGGGACAAGCAAAATCGAACATAACGTCTTCCCTGCTACTGATACTAACAAAAATTGAGAGCATCTGTCTCATAATCTGTTCCATTGTCTGCCTGTAACTTATCAGCTACTTTTACGACAACATATTTATATTGCTCCTCATAATCACTCTTCTGTTGATTTTTCTAAACCAGATCATTCACCCTTTTACGCTTAATATCTCAGAACCTTTGCGAACTTAATGGCTGCCTAGGCCCTTCTGCAGCTTATCGCTGAAAGTCTTTCGGCTGCCGGAATCTAGAGAATCTAGAATCCACATCTATCTTCTTGACTTGGTCACACTTTTAGTTGCAGATATTCGAACGAACCCCCAGATTCTATCTCCTAGGTCATGGTTAGGGCCGAGGGTAGATCTTTGGGTTAGGCCGCGAAGTGTGGTCGCAGTCCCAGTCCCAACACGAATAACCAAAGTCATGGTGGTCTTATTTAGTAAGGAGTGTGAGCTTCTTCTCAAACTTTTCGTAGAACTAAATGATCGTCGCGAAACCTTATCTAAGTGTCGCAAGCTTTTGCTCAAGCAAGTGCATAGGACGCTTATTGGAATAAGTAAAATATAATCAGCCAAGACAATCAAGACAGTATTGAAAGGGGCTAGAACTGCATCAACTGAACGTCTAATTCGATTTCGAGTTACAAGAATACCTTGGTAATGCCAAGAGCTGCCTTAGTTGGGCTTAAACAGAGCATAGGCGGGCAACACAGCTTGGCGCTACGAGACGTATTGCTCCTGCAAGCCATTAAATTCTGTAAGCGATTAACCTGCGTCAAGACCTTCATTACATTGCTTGCTCTACAACATCTGAATGGGCTCATGAATCCTCACTTCGGGGGCGTTGCGGCCTGAAGTTTCCCAGTAACTTACTGCAATCTGCCTCAATTTCTATTATCCAATGCTCTAGTACAGCTGAAACAGATGCATTTAAACCACGCAGCAGTTCGTCAGCATACATGTTGTTCCGATTATGTTTGGCAAGTTTTCTTGTCCACTCATAGAGCAGAAGTCAAGCAGATTCGATTCCAAGTGAAAACAAAATTAATGAATAGGGAAGAACCATAAAACTCTATTTTCGTTTGTGCAAGAGTCAGTGCAGCAGTGCTAACCGATCAAAAAGACCCCAACGACGCTCACCAATGCAATTCCAAAGAGAGGAGCAGTATAGGAGTGCGTTTTAAACGAATCGCGAATCAAAAAGCGACAGTTGTCACAACGAATTTGAAGTTTTTGTTTTTCAACGGACATAAGCATTATGCGCTAGTCCACGTTCTTCTGGTCTTCCTTTATTTCCGTCTTTTCTTTGGTTCGCCGTCGTTTTTGTGTGTGCTCGTTTTCTTCACTGCGGCCCATAAGCGGCCGTTCTGGTGTAAATGTTTTTTTCTTATTTCAATGTGTGGTGCTTAGATAACTGCGTCTTATGTTTGCAGAAAAACTGTAATATAAGATCGGTCCCCGCGAAGCTTACGTTACAATTTTTATTATGGACAATTGCGTTCATTATCTTCAGAATGAAAATGAATACTGAAAAACTCAAAAAACCAAGAATCTTTAATCACCCTTTTATCGCTAAGCAGAGCTTTCTGATCTTTGCTGGCGGCTTTCGTTAACTATTGTTAACTTATATATCTTGTTTAGCAAGTAGAAAGTTGTGTCTTAAGTTTTCTTCAAATTACCAAAAATTAGCTCAAATTGCCGGTTTTGCGTGGGTCTTGGGCGTGGAATACAACATTTTGAAATAAACTTGCTCAGCTGTCTGTAGCTTATATTTGTCAACTGCTTCTAGAAAGGTAGAATATTAAACCTCGGTGAAGGCTTGGTTCATTTGCAGCGTAGAATACAAAACGACGAAAAAGCGTTCCACCATGCGGCAGACCCGTCTAGTAGACTCAAACAACGTAGTGTAAGATTGGAAAAAGTAAAGTAGTACCTTTTTCGCTAGGAGTTTGCAAAGTACCTAAGGAGACATCTCCGACGCCATAAAGTATATATATATATATGGTATCAGTATGTGCAAAATGAACTAGCCCTGTCCGTCTGTTCGTTCGGGTGTCCTGTCTGTCTATCCGTGTGTCCGGGTGTCCGTCTGTTTCAAACAAAACCAGTCTCTCAGTTTTGGGGCTATCATTATGAAACTTTGAAAACATAGTTCTTATTGCTGCACGCTGTAAAAGAATCGGAACGAGCTGCATCAGACCGTATAGCTGTCATACAATCTATCGGACGATCTATTTTATTTGTTAAGATATTGTTACCAAATTTACTATTGTACATAGGACTTTTTCTATATATATAATATGCGTATAAAATTCCATAAAAACCATTATAGCAAAAAGCTGCCATAGGAACGATGGAAAGATATGCAGGTTTTTGTATGAACTCCTGTTCTGATGTTCCGCAAGGAGGTCGCCCCGCCCTCGGTGTCCGTGTACCCGAGGTGCGTAAGCTGAAGCGCGGTGGAGCCGTCATCCGCACACTATCAGTGAGCGAGATGAAGAAGGTCGTCGCAAACAAGAAGATTGCTGAAGTTGGTCTCAATGTTCAGCCGAACAAGAGCCAACGACCCAAAGTCCAGGTGTTCGACGTTGACACTGGAGTACTGGCGGAGGAATTGTACGCCAACAATTTCAAGGAGGAGTTCTCCCCAGTCGCTTTCAAGAAGGCAGTGCACCTGGAGACGAAACCGTGGTCAGTCACCGATGGCGAAAGACGCTTGAGGTTGACGAAAAGGCACTGAACGTTCTTGAGCAGACCGGACGGGTCTATATCAAGTGGTTTAGTTACCGTTGCCGGTCGCTCATCCACACCTATGCTTGCCATAGGTGCCTTGGATTTGACCGCAAGGTTTCCCAGTGCAGGGTCAAGGAGATCACTTGCCGCCAGTGTGGACAAGCTGGCCACACAGCACCCAGATGCACGAATCCGGTGGACTGCCGGAATTGTCGTTTTAAGGGCTTCCCTTCGACGCATTCAATGCTGTCGGAGGCGTGCCCCATCTACGGCGCGAGCGTAAACGCTAGACATTAATGTTTAGTTTCTCTCAGGCAAATTGTGGCCGTGGCCAAGCTCCTACCATCGAGCTCGAAGTCCGCTTGCGCGACTCTGGCCACTAGTTTGCATTGGAGCAGGAGGTTTATGTGGATCTCGCTAGACGAAAAACGGTGCTCCCAGGCGTGGAAAGGCTGCCGTCTTCGTGGACAGCACGAATGCCATCTGCATGCTGATAGAGCCGCTTGTCACCGAGTTTGGAGTTTTGGCTCAATCTTGGAAGTTTTGGCTTAATCTTCCTATGCTCCGTGTACTGCCAATTCAACACCGGACTCGAACAGTACTTCGGGTACTTGGATGTGGTGCTGCTGCTACATTATGTGTTATGTTGTGTTTACGCGAGACTCAACAAACACAGTTGAGAGCTTTGCTCCTGCGCCATCGTGGAACATCTCCGTTGAACGTTGGCGCCCATTTGAGGATGAGGTGACAAGACTGGCTTCTGAACTCCCGGACGAATTCGCAAACACGCCGTTGGATGACCAGGTCTCTGCAGTGCGCTGGCTCGTATACTCTGTGTGCGATCAAGTGCTTGGACGCAGACGACCCAAGCCCGCAAGGTAGATAGTTAGGTGGACTGCCAAACTTTCTTCTAAACGCCAAGAGGTCAGGAGACTGAGGCGTAGGCTTCAGACCGCTCGTTCGCGTGCAAGCGACGATGCTCACCAACTTGTCTCTGAGTTGAGGGTCATCTCAGCTTAGTACAAGAAGCTCATTCTGAAGGTCAAAGAGGATAACTAGAGGCGATTCGTGGGAGAGAACAAGGACGATCCATGGGGGCAAGTCTTTAGGATTTGCCGTGGCCGCAAAAGGACAACCGAAGTCGATTGTCTTCGCTCAGGTAGCAGGCAGTACGTAACCTGGCACGACTGCGCGGGTGTTCTTCTCCGGAGCTTTTTTCCAGTATCGGAGCTTTCGGCTACCACTGTCATTCCTAATGAGATTCCACCGCCGCTTGAATCCTCTGAGGTAGATGCTGGTGTCGCAAGGTTGAAGAGCAGACGCTCTCCCAGCATGGACGGCATCACCGGGGTGATATTCAAGGCGGTGTGACGTGCCATTCCCGAGCACATCACAGCGTTGTATTCCCGCTGTATCAGAAGTGGATACTTTCCCTCTGAGTGGAAGCGCCCTCGTGTAGTAGCACTACTCAAAGGACCGAATAAGGACAGGAGTGATCCTGCTTTTTACCGCGGTAGCTGTCTGTTGCCAGCAAAGTGCTACAGGGGATCATGGTGAACCGATTGAAAGACGTTCTACCCGATGGAAACAGATGGCAATTTGAATTCCGAGAAGGACGCTGCGTTGAGGATGCTTGGAGACACGTCGTGGGCCCTGTTGCTGCCAGCTCGGCACAATATATGCTTGGAAGCCTTCGACTACGTGAAGTGGGATGTCATGATGAGACGACTGAACGACTCCGGCTGCAGAAAAGCCAGCTTGTGCAGAAGCTTCTTCTCTGGCAGGAGTGCAAGTTTAGTCAGCAGTTATGGTCTAGTGACTGTTCCGGTAACACGAGGTTGCCCACAGGGATCCATCAGCGGTTCATTTATTTATAATGGACTCACTTCTCCAGCGTCTGGATCCACTCTGTTGTTTCAGCGCGTTTGAAGACGACTTGTTGCTTTTCGTTGAGGGTCGTACCCGAATCGAACTGGAGTCGAAAGGCGAATACTGCGCAGGAGCAGTTCTGCCGAATGTTGATAAATATCGGTAACTTGGCGTTATAGTTGGCGAGCGGTTGAATGTTCTTTGCATATCACGTCGTAACGTGATCGGCTGACTGGAGTTGTGCAGGCATTGGCACGAGTTACCGAATCTCCCTTACAGGGTATATACGATTCGGTTCCCCCCGTCAAGCCGCCGCGGAACAGTTCATCGCCCACATAAATCCAACTCAGCTTTGTTATACCTTGTTGCAATGCCGAGACAGCACTTTGACAGGATGTCGGTTGCGACAATTCTCGTGAAGCCTTTTGAACTGCTGCAACAGTAGTTTCTCAGATACATGTTGCTAACAGATAAGCAAATCCTTAGATACATGGAGCTTAGCTGAACCTCAAGAAATAAAGTAGGGATCAGTTCGTTTTGAATCTTGAATGACTTAAGTTGTTTATTGGGGCGATTAATACAAAACCTTAAGTCTAACCTGCCAAACTATACTGGCATAGTTCCCGTTCACTACGAGAGCCAGGTCGTCGGCATAGCCAATCGCTTCCACGCCCTGTTCTGCAAGTATAATTAGTAGTTCGTCGACTACTAGGGACCAGAACAAAGGGGATAGGACCCCTTCCTGGGGACACCCTTTTACCGCACTAATATGGGCGGTCGTCGTGTCCAGGGTAGAGGAGATAGTCCGGTGTTTGAGCATGGCGTCAATCCACCGGATTATTGGACGGGCAATGTTCCTGCGCTCAAGCGCAGCAGAGATAGACCCGTAGCCGGTGTTATCGAAAGCACCCTCTATATAGAGAAAACTTGCAGTTACTTGAATACGATTACGAGGTAATTTACAAGAAGGGGTCTCAAAACGTGGTAGCAGACGCTCTTAGCCGCGTAACTGACGACGTTAATACTAACCACGTCATTTCCCCTACATAAAGTAATATCTCAAGTTCAATTACTATTTCCAATAAATCGCTAAACGAATTTAACGAACACATCATTTTCAAAATCGGTACACAAGCCGAAATATTAAATACTTTACTTTTCAAAAATAAAATGAGGAGAATGGTTTCAGAAAAACAGTACGATAAGGACAGAATCACAAAGATCTTAAAAAAGATACTTAAGCCTCACAAAACATGCGCTATTTTTGCACCCGACGAAATATTCAAAACTATTGAAGAAACCATAAAAGAGTATTTCTTACCAACCCAATTATACAAGGTTATTAGGTGTACTACCCTTCTAGAAGATATAACCGACCCCAACGAACAAGAGTTAAAAATACGGCAGTATCACGTGGCAAATAACCAAAGAGGAATAGACGAAACAGTAGCTCATTTAAAAAGATCTATTTACTTCCCACTATTGAAGACCAAAACTTCGCATATAATAAATAACTGTGACATTTGTCAAACACTCAAGTACGATAGGCAACCACAGAAACTAGACTTTCTAGAAACAGAAACCCCGTCATGCCCTTTGCAGATTATACACACGGACATTTATACTACTCGTATTAGCGGAAAATCTATTATGACTATCATTAAAAAATTTTCGAAATTTGCTTCAGGTTACACGATTCCAGCCAGAGATAGCTTAGACATAGTGAAGTCCATGAGAAATTTTCTTTCTACATTCGGAATCCCGAAAAAACTCATTTGCGATCAAGGTCCTGAATTTACAAATAAACTTTTTAAAGACTTCTGCGCACAATATAATATAGAAATGCATTTTACTTCGTTCCAACAATCTTCGAGCGATTCCCCAGTGGAAAGACTCCACTCGTCTCTTACCGAAATATATTGAATAATTTTTAACGAAAGAAAAACAGAGAAACTCTCATACGACCACGAAGATATTTTTTTTTGAAACACTGACAACATACAACAATTCAATCCATTCAACAACTAAATATACACCTTTTGAAATTTTCCACGGAAGACCCCACTTACTAACCCAGGATCACCCCTAATAACAAACACAATTATCTTCAAAAACTTAACGAGTTTCGTAATAATATCTACCCAGACATAAAAGAAAACATGGACAATAGAATGAAAGATAGAATAGCAAAAATCAACGAAAATAGAAACCCACCTGAGGCCCTCGAGGAGGGTAAAACAGTTTTCTGTAGTGTACATCCCTGATCCCGCGTTAAGATATCGATAAAAACAAAGAAAAATTGAGCTTTGCCATATCTAAGCCCTTGGTCCATCTCTAAGCCCTTGATCCATCTCTAAGCCCTTGGTCCATCTTTTTTTCTCGACTGACGCCAAGCCATTGGGACATACGCAAATTCAAACTGAGAAAAACTTTAATCTCAAAATTTGCAAGGCATCCTTCATTGAAATCTAGCGAGTTTTGCTGGTTTAAATACCATACAACTTGTGTGCATAGCCCTAGAGGCGCTCCAAGTATTTTTCAACCCAGCCTTTGGCTCAAGACGTACTTGCGTCGTCCTTGGGTCGGGCTCGTGCCCGTACATATTAACTGGACGAATTCTGTAATTCTGACTTATCAGTCAGTTGTATATTTTGGTGTTTTGTGACGTTGCAGTTTGCATGAGGTGTGCAAGCACGCCACTCACACACATAACCTCTGGTCAAGCGGCCTTGCGCCAAACAATTGTTGTTTCCCTTGAGGGAATTGGCATAAATGCACTGTTTTTGCGGTACACTAAAAAAAAAATAATCTTCCATTGTTCGTGGCGGAGGCGCCACGCATCTCTAAACCACCATCAATCTCTGCGTCGACATCTTTATGGGCGCAGAACATTGAAGTGAAGTGAATCGTACAAATTAATTATGAAATAATAAACACACTCGTGACATAAACACACACAAAAATGATGTAAAAAAAAAAATATTTAATTAACCAAAAACCTACACACGTCACACACACACACATAAAACAATTTAAACAAATCATTCATACCAAATCACACATACACAAATGATAAATTGTTAAACTCATTTATTCATACTTATGGAATACTTTTAAAAATTTTTAAAAATGTCTTAAATCAAATTCTCCATTAAAAAAAAAAAAAAAAAAAAAAACTTTCAAACTATGAATATGAATATAAAAAAAAACCAAACCAACAGGGTCCTTCAAATTAATTAAAAAAAAAAATATTTCTACAATTTGTCTTCTTCAATTTATCAGTTTCTTTAAACATTTTGTTATGCTTAACGGAGTATGAATATAAACCTAATCATTTGGTCCTCTTTTAAAAGTGAATTAATAATTTTATGTGTGCCATAAATATTATTATTTTAACCAAACAGCAACACACACCGCACAGCAACTTGGTACCAAGGATCTTGTCGGGGTAAGTGAACGAAAGATTTATTGCGCACAACATGATTTATTGAATTGATTATTAAATTCACGAGACCAAGCGTTCGTTATTTAAATCGGTAAAACTATAAAGAAAGAAAATGCTTATGACGTAAAAGAAGAAATGCTATATTAAAAATTGATTGCCCTACTGTTTTTCTTTTGAAACTTACTATTTGAAAAAAAAAGAAGAAAAATATGCACTTATTATATCTGAATCAAGTGATAACATCTAACTTCAAGTTAATATCTAGATCTACATTTTCTATTTGCAATGAAAAATAAATATTTAACTAAAAAGAAGCAAGGAAGAAAAACTGTTGCAAACACTATTGCACTACTGTCTTGATATTAACATGTTAAAACAATCCTGTCTATTAATGACATTTATAAATAAATGAATGACCTTTATAATGATTAACTAAATTATCTCACATGTTTCTTTGGATGAAAATGGGCTGAGCTTGCTTATCAGCTGATTTGTTTAGGGATTTCCTAATAATGTAGCCGAAGGAAATCAAGGTAGGGCGGGTAAAGAAGGCGGGCTGCGTCAACACCTATAGCAGCCTCGTCATCAATTAAATGAAGGCAGCACATTTATAACTTGTATCATATATATCTGAAAAAATGCATCGGGACTAAATATTTTTTTGTAAAAAGCTACCAATTGTTCTCCACTTATAATAACACCTCTTCTAGTCATCGAACCACACCAACCGAATGACAACTAGCCGCATCAAGGGTCCCCCCGGACTAGAAAAAAAGAGACACTAGCAGTTGCATAACATATGTCTGAACGAGGATCGTGTATACCCATACTATAGTGTTTGTTTGTATATAAAAATCAAATAACACACGGATTAAATTCTACAAGTCCAAACATATGTGTGCACCATGTTAACTTACTTAAAGCTTATAGTATATAACTTCCATTATATATCTACACTATATTTATATAAAAGTAT
Source organism: Zaprionus ornatus (assembly GCA_018904035.1). Classification (NCBI taxonomy): domain Eukaryota; kingdom Metazoa; phylum Arthropoda; class Insecta; order Diptera; family Drosophilidae; genus Zaprionus; species Zaprionus ornatus. Next base: position 1,589,625 of record JAEIFZ010000194.1, read on the forward strand.
ATATACTATATACTATATACGGTTAACAGGAAAATTCTATTTATTATTATTATATATTACAAAAAAATGGCGCCCAACGTGGGGCTGCTACGCGTATACAATTATTTTTCATGCGAAAAATTAGCGCTCCCGTCGCTATGCGTATAAAGACTTAATATCTTTGATTGCGCACGCAATTACATTACAAATAGCGCCTCAACTGAATGTTTAGAAACGTCGATCTTCGCAATAATTCCACCAGTAGCGAAACGGCTATATCTAAGCTTCAAAAAACTGTGATTGCGATATAGGCAAGTTCCGTTCTGTGAGTTTCACACGAGTTGTGAGGGTCGCTGATTGGAATATAGCTGTCAGTTAAAATGCTTTCAGTTATCCATCAGAGATGTTTCAATCCGTGAGGAAATTTTAAGAATCCTAACGCTTGCTCGATTCTATTGTGTAATAAACTTGGATCTCACTATTGAAAGACTCAAAAGAAGAGTCAAGAGAAATGTAACAATATGAAAAAATCCTCGTATATCTCACAAGTATTAACAACTAGAATCTCTATATCGTTGTTGCTTTATTTAATCCCTTTTTAGCCGAGTATGAAGAATCTATAGTAGGCAGCCGATGTCGCAATTCTCGGAAGCTGTTGTAAACATGAGCACTGGAGAAAAACAGCCAGCACTCATCCTTCAAGCTAACGAAAAAAGCTAGAATCGGTGAAGAAAACACGTAAGGTATGGAATTTATGGAAATCACTGAGAGGAATTATATTTCCTTTGGCAAGTCCAAAGAATAGCCGTCAGCAGCTTCCATAAGATTCGCATGCCACAAGGTGTGCACATAATAAAGTAAATAGCAACACCTATTGGCAACTCCACAGTACCAGCAGGAATTCTATGCGTGGAAATCGCATATGACCCAAAAAGGAAAAAGGAGATATGCTAAATCAAAGGTTCAAATTTTATAGAGATCTTGATAGTACGTGGGTTCAGGTTTGGGTGGAGAATGAAACATACGATATTTTTCTTCTGCCATTCAAAGCCTTGAATAACTCGCGAATAACAGTCTTGACATCTATTGCAAAAGGAGTTATGCTTGCGTTCCTAGAGAGGCACAATAGGAAATTTGGAATATGCGAGTGTTGCAATGCGGCACTACATCCTTTCCTGTGGTCTTCTTATTAGCACGTATACATAATTCACAACCACTCATATGTACAGAAAAAAAAAAAAAAAAAAATGAAAAGCTGGTCCGTAAGTTAGGCCCAGGAGTAGTCCAAAGAAACAAAATAATTTATGAAAAATTACGAAATTTAAACAAATAAATAACTAAACTAATTAAAAATTTTTTTTTCACATAAATAAATAAATCTTTATTCATTTTTATTAAAAACGTGTGTTGTAGGTGTCATTGATCTCGTGTGAGACCAGATCTGATTTATTTCTCGTAAAGAACTTATGTCTCAATCAAACATGCCACTTGCACACAGCCCTACAGAACCACAGGCACCGATAGGTAGCGTCTTTTATGCGATGAACACATGACAGGAACCTCAAATGTTGTAACGACTGAGTGTGGTCACGTGTTTCATCGTGAGTGCCTTCAAAATTATCTCAGAGACACCCCAATGTGTCCGATTTGTGAATCCACAGCAGGTATTCAAGTTTTCTTAGATGCGATGCCAGGTCTGTCAGCAATAGTCTGAGGAGGCGAGAGTGCACGATACTAGGTATAAAGGCCAGTGTAGGCCTGTGTCTCTTTCTAGATCAGCACAACTGAACAAATCAAATGCTTCAAGTGAAGAGAATATTTCCAATACTGACACTCAACCAACCAAACGTCCCACTCGAGGTAGACGGGGAAGGGGAGGTACAGCACGACCTCAAAATTCTCAAGTGACAGATACACAATCAAAGTCACAAGTAGAAATTGATTATAATAGAATTTTCGAAAGAATGGAAAGTATCATTCAAACGGAATTAGCTAATGTGCATCTGCAAAGTAATGTGACACCACCTAGAGTTTCGAACAATACTGTTCAGTCTCGCTCGCCTCAAGCAAACTCAGTTACACGAAGCGAAGCGCGCTCTATTACAACGCTGAGTCCTGAAAGGGTAACTCAACTGGTCCAAGGGTGGGGAGTGAAATACGATGGAGAACCTACGGGTCCATCCGTTCAGGAGTTCTTATATCGAGTTAGCGCTCTCACTGAAGATTGTCTTAGCGGAGATTTTCCGATGCTGTGCAAAAATCTGCACGTCCTTCTCACTGGAAAGGCCAGAGAATGGTACTGGCGCTTCCGTAAAGAAAATAGAGTTATCACTTGGGAAGAGTTTTGCTTGTCTTTGAAAAGCCATTATCAGGATTTCAAGGATGATGACATCCTAATGGAAGAAATCCGTGCGCGTAAACAACGAGAAGGCGAATCCTTTGAATTATATTACGAATCAATCATGAAAATTGCTTCTCGTCTCGTAGAACCGTTTGATGAATACCGATTAGCACAGCAATTGTTGCGTAATTTATTGCCAGATATTCGGCAAGCTTTACTTTTTGTGCCAATTTCTTCAGTCGCTCATCTCAGACAGTTGATTTATAAGCGAGAAAACCTTTTAGGAGACGTGGAATTCCGTCGATCTGCTAAAAATGCAGTTGGTCCTAAAGTTTTTAAAAGAGCGGTAGCGGCCTTAGAAACCGAGGAAGACTTGTCTCAAACAGATTCAGAAGAGGATGTATCTGTAGAAGCAGTTCAGTTGGCGAGAAAACCTTTGACTTGTTGGAATTGTAACAAACCAGGTCACACATGGGATATGTGTTTATCCGAGCGCTGCATATTCTGTTATGGGTGCGGAGCCAAGGAAATTTATAAGCCCCAGTGTCCGACCTGCATAAAAAGGGCGGAAAACCCGAAAGTGGGTCCCGTTGTCGACAGCCGACGAAGGGCCCGTTAATTAAGCCCGCTGTCACAGGGAAATCTGTCGAGGCAGATTGTCCCCAGCGATTGTCTGTTCCTTCCGAATAGACACTCGCGCAAAATTCACCTGACTTACAACCTATGAGCCCGTTTTGTCCTTATCATGAGCGGCTAGCTCATTATGAGCGGGTTCGTTTCCGGATCTTCGGAGATATATCCTCCATTTGTCGCAAAGTCAAACGCAGCACTTTGCGTATGCGTAACTTCTGGTCTATAGTCAGAAAGTCTCGACGACTGCTGATTTCAGCCATCGTCAACGACCAGGCCGATGGTCGCCTGTATGCTGCTGTTACATTCTTAGACCAGACGGAAATAGGACTTCTTGACACTGGTGCTAACATCAGCTGTATCGGAGCTGACTTGGCTGGGAAGAGTTGGACAGACTGTCCACATTTCAAACCGATTGTTTCGCATGTTAAAACTGCAGACGGGAAAAGCCATCCAGTTACAGGCATTCTCTGCGTGGACGTGAACTACAACGGCATTTGTAGAAAGATAGATTTTTACGTCATTCCATCCATTAGTAAACGTGTAATTCTAGGTATAAACTTCTGGAGAATTTTTGACCTAGCTCCCGGAGTTATTTCTGCTATTGATCCTCCGAGCTTATCAAGCGAGGTTAATAAAGAAGAGGAGAAGCAATGCCCTTTGACGGAACCGCAAAAAGCTCGTTTCGCTGCAGTCATCAATTTGTTTCCAAATTATGCTGAGCAAGGACTGGGAAAAATGTCATTATTGAGTCATGACATAGATGTCGGCACTGCAAAGCCCATCAAACAGCGCTTTTATCCAGTTTCACCTGGAGTAGAGAAGCTCATGTATCAGGAGATCGATAGGATGCTAGCAGAGGGTGTCATTGAACCGTCACAGAGCCCATGGAGTTCTCCAATGCGATTAGTCGTAAAACCTGGGAAGGTGCGACTGTGTCTTGACGCACGTCGTATAAATGACTGCACCCGGAATGACGCATATCCTTTGCCAAACATTGACGGCATATTTTCAAGGTTAGCCTTAGGTAACCAAGTTACACCTTAGGGATGCATTTTGGCAGATACCTCTCACGGAGGAAGCCAAAGCTATCGACGCATTTACCGTCCCCGGTAGGCCGTTGTACCAATTTACCGTTATGCCTTTCGGTTTGTGCAACGCGCCTCAAAGGATGTGCCGATTAGTGGATAAATTGATCCCACCAGATCTCAAAACTTGCGTTTTCGGATATTTAGACGATGTTTGCGTAGTCTCTGAAGACTTCGATACCCATTTAGCAGTTGTGATTCGTTTGTCTGACGAATTTCGCCGAGCCAATTTAACATTGAATATTTCAAAGAGTCACTTTTGCGTTACGCAGGTGGGGTACCTGGGTTATTTGATAGGGCATGGCGGCATAGCCACCGACCCAATTAAAGTGAAAGCCATCAACTCCTGGCCACCACCAAAGACGTTGAAGCAGGCTCGGAGTTTTCTAGGCCTTGTAGGGTGGTATAGGCGATTTATTAAAAACTTTGCTGAGCTGGTATTTCCCATAACCGAGCTTTTATCTTCGAAAAAGAAGTTTGTGTGGACGAATGCAGCTCAAGTCGCTTTTGAAAACTTAAGGGAAGTTATTACTTCAGCACCCGTCTTACAAAATCCGGACTTTGAAAAGAAATTCTATGTTCATTGCGATGCTAGCGATTGTGGCGCAGGAGCAGTGTTGATTCAGTTGTCAGATGACAATGAAGAGCATCCTGTTGCCTTTATGTCGAAGAAGCTTAACTCGGCGCAACGCAACTACAGTGTCACAGAACGTGAATGTCTGGCTGCGGTACTGGCCATTGAAAAATTTCGTTGTTATCTCGAGCTGCAGGAATTTGAGATAATAACAGATCATGCGAGTCTCCTCTGGCTGATGCGTCAACCAAATCTCAAGGGTAGATTGGCCAGGTGGGCCACATGCAAGGTTATAAGTTCAGTATTAGTCATCGTAGAGGGAAGGATAATGTAGTACCTGATGCACTATCACGCATTTATCAAAATGAGGTAGAAGCACTAGAAGTGCTTAAGCCAGTCATCAACTTAGATTCCCCCCATTTTGAGGATTCGGAATATCGTGAATTACGTGAAGAGGCTTTAAGCCCTGATGGCAATTATCCTGACCTGAAAGTCAAGGATCAATACCTGTACATACGCACACGACATCCTTACGGCACAGCAGCTGGTGAAAAGCTGGCATGGAAACTTTGGGTTCCGCAAGCTTTAACCGAATCAGTGATCAATTGTCTGCACAACACGGTGACCAGTGCTCATGGTGGCATGGCCAAAACTTTGGAACTTATTAGGCAGAATTTCTTTTGGCCCGGAATGGTCACTCAGGTGAGGGATTACGTACGCAATTGCGAAGTGTGCAAGGCGACAAAAGCTCCGAATGTCATGTTGAGACCTCCGATGGGTAAGGCTGCCACAACAGATAGACCCTTCGAGCGTCTATACATCGACATTCTCGGTCCGTATCAGCGCAGTAAAAATGGAAACATAGGGCTTCTTATAGTCTTGGACCATTTTTCAAAGTTCCATTGGCTGTGTCCTCTTAAAAAGTTTACTACGACGCCGATACAGGAATTTCTCCAGAATCAAATCTTCCTAACTTATGGCATTCCTTCATGCATTGTTAGTGACAAAGGCGTTCAGTTCAAGAGCAAAGATTTTAACGCTTGGCTAACGTCATTGGGGGTTCGTCACATGTACACTGCTGTTTATTCGCCGCAATCGAATGCTTCCGAGCGCGTCAATCGCTCCTTGATTGCTGGGATTCGTGCGTTCCTATCGGATAACCATAATGAGTGGGATAGACATATTCACGCTATTAGTTGTGCGCTGAGAAATGCTCATCACAAAAGCATAGGTTGCTCTCCTTATTTTGCGCTTTATGGCTTTAACATGGCAACACATGGCAGCTCTTATAAACTCCTTAACAATTTTCATCTTTTGGGAGAGGCTGAAGACATATTGTCGCGAGAAGACCAGCTTGTAGCCCTAAGGAAGCAGCTAAAGGCGAATGTTGCTAAAGCGTTTGAAATTAATGAGAGACAGTACAACTTGCGCTCACGCGAGGTATCCTACTCGGTAGGTCAGGAAATCTTTAGACGAAATTTCGCGCAAAGCAATTTTGCGAAGCAAACTAATGCCAAGTTGAATCCTCAGTGGATCAAATCCAGGATTAGAGCGAAATTGGGATCGGCTTATTACTTGTTGGAAGACTTGCAGGGAAGAGAGCTAGGCACTTATCACGCGAAGGATCTAAAACAGTAAAAACGTCGGGATGTCCTCATTGAATTTTTTTTCAAGCCATTTTCCTGGCTCCAAGGAGCTTCAAAATGACTTGTGGCTGTAGTGTACATCCCTGATCCCGCGTTAAGATATCGATAAAAACAAAGAAAAATTGAGCTTTGCCATCTCTAAGCCCTTGGTCCATCTCTAAGCCCTTGATCCATCTCTAAGCCCTTGGTCCATCTTTTTTCTCGACTGACGCCAAGCCATTGGGACATACGCAAATTCAAACTGAGAAAAACTTTAATCTCAAAATTTGCAAGGCATCCTTCATTGAAATCTAGCGAGTTTTGCTGGTTTAAATACCATACAACTTGTGTTGTAGCCCTAGAGGCGCTCCAAGTATTTTTCAACCCAGCCTCTGGCTCAAGACGTACTTGCGTCGTCCTTGGGTCGGGCTCGTGCGCCCGTACATATTAACTGGACGAATTCTGTAATTCTGACTTATCAGTCAGTTGTATATTTTGGTGTTTTGTGACGTTGCAGTTTGCATGAGGTGTGCAAGCACGCCACTCACACACATAACCTCTGGTCAAGCGGCCTTGCGCCAAACAATTGTTGTTTCCCTTGAGGGAATTGGCATAAATGCACTGTTTTTGCGGTACACTAAAAAAAAAATAATCTTCCATTGTTCGTGGCGGAGGCGCCACGCATCTCTAAACCACCATCAATCTCTGCGTCGACATCTTTATGGGCGCAGAACATTGAAGTGAAGTGAATCGTACAAATTAATTATGAAATAATAAACACACTCGTGACATAAACACACACAAAAATGATGTACAAAAAAAAATATTTAATTAACCAAAAACCTACACACGTCACACACACACACATAAAACAATTTAAACAAATCATTCATACCAAATCACGCATACACAAATGATAAATTGTTAAACTCATTCATTCATACTTATGGAATACTTTAAAAAATTTTTAAAAATGTCTTAAATCAAATTCTCCGTTAAAAAAAAAAAAAAACATTCAAACTATGAATATGAATATAAAAGAAAACCAAACCAACAGGGTCCTTCAAATTAATTTAAAAAAAAAATATTTCTACAATTTGTCTTCTTCAATTTATCAGTTTCTTTAAACATTTTGTTATGCTTAACGGAGTATGAATATAAACCTAATCATTTGGTCCTCTTTTAAAAGTGATGAATTAATAATTGTATATGTGCCATATTATTATTTTAACCAAACAGCAACACACACCGCACAGCAACTTGGTACCAAGGATCTTGTCGGGGTAAGTGAACGAAAGATTTATTGCGCACAACATGATTTATTGAATTGATTATTAAATTCACGAGACCAAACGTTCGTTATTTAAATCGGTAAAACTATAAAGAAAGAAAATGCTTATAACGTAAATTTAAAAAAAAAAAAAAAAAATCAAAAACTATAAAAGAAGAAATGCTATATTAAAAATTGATTGCCCTATTGTTTTTCTTTTGAAACTTACTATTTGAAAAAAAAAAAGAAGAAAAATATGCACTTATTATATCTGAATAAAATGATAACATCTAACTTCAAGTTAATATCTAGATCTACATTTACTATTTGCAATGAAAAATAAATATTTAACTAAAAAGAAGCAAGGAAGAAAAACTGTTGCAAACACTATTGCACTATTGTCTTGATATTAACATGTTAAAACAATCCTGTCTATTAATGACATTTATAAATAAATGAATGACCTTTATAATGATTAACTAAATTATCTCACATGTTTCTTTGGATGAAAATGGGCTGAGCTTGCTTATCAGCTGATTTGTTTAGGGATTTCCTAATAATGTCGCCGAAGGAAATCAAGGTAGGGCGGGTAAAGAAGGCGGGCTGCACCAACACCTATAGCAGCCTCGTCATCAATTAAATGACTGCAGCACATTTATAACTTGTATCATATATGTCTGAAAAAAGGCATCGGGACTAAATTTTTTTTTTGTAAAAAGCTACCAATTGTTCTCCACTTATAATAACACATTTTCTAGTCATCGAACCACACCAACCGAATGACAACTAGCCGGGTCCCCCCGGACTAGAAAAAAAGAGACACTAGCAGTTGCATAACATATGTCTGAACAAGGATCGTGTATACCCATACTATAGTATTTGTTTGTACATAAAAATCAAATAACACACGGATTAAATTCTACAAGTCCAAACATATGTGTGCACCATGTTAACTTACTTAAAGCTTATAGTATATAACTTCCATTATATATCTACACTATATTTATATAAAAGTATATATACTATATACGGTTAACAGGAAAATTCTATTTATTATTATTACATTTCAGAAAGGAAAATAGGAGAAACAAGCTAACGCCTCGATTCTCAAAGCACCAGGTTAAGCAAGACAAAGGTTTAACTTACACAAAATTTTATTTTGTTGTTGTGTTACAGCACAGTTCATCAAGGTACAACAGCTGGAGGAACACAACAGAATCGCAAAAATTAACCTTGGAAATGCAAAAAAATACACTCATATAAACATTTACTACATAAGATTGATACAAAAGATTTTTTAGAAAACACAAAGAAATTTGAAACAGCACTAAACAACTTAAAACAAGTAAAATTTTCAGGAGAAATTATAGATAGTGTGAAAGCAAAGGTAGACCAACTTAAAATCAAAATTAACGCAGTGATACCCAAAAAAAAGGGTAAAGAGAGGTTTAGTAAACGGTCTTGGTAGTATTATAACAGTTATAACAGGAAATATGGGCGCTAAAGACGCCCAATCTATTAAAGAAGAATTTAATGTTGTTAAAGAAAATGAAAACCTAATCACAGAAAAATTCAATAAGCAAATAATATTTAACAAAGAAATTACATTAAGATTTGAAAACATTACTGAACATATTAACCAGGAGCAAGAAATAATTAACCAATTTATTAAAAATTATAAAAATAACATATACAAAACGTTATATGAAATACATCTGCTCCAATACATTACTAGATTAAGTTTCAATATCGATGTACTATAGTATATAATCATAAAAATAACATAGCAGAGAGTATTTTGTTAGCTAAACTAAATATTATACCTAAATTTATATTATCAGAAGAAGAAATTAAAGCGATAAATGAATTCATATCCAACCAAAATGTAACATTAGAATCCGACGAACACTTATATAGATTGTTAACCTTAGAAACTTATATTAACGACTTTTTCATTACATTTCATGTTAAAATACCAATATTCAACACATAAATGTACGAACTTGCACATATTATTTCCCTACCACTACATCAAACCAAATTCTTAATTGTACTCGTACCCAATTATATTTTGTACGACCAAAACGGTCAAATTGTGCCATTTGAGGAAAAATATCCTAAAATCCATCAGACTTATATATGCGAGAACACACTCGCAGAGACTAACTTAGTTTATATCCACTGTCTTAAGGGCATACTCTATGAACAAACGGCAACATGCGATATCAAGGACATCGGCCAACAAGAGATTATCAAAGAAGTTGAACAACGCCACATCTTTATTTTTAACATTGTGAAAACCAACATCTCATCTTCATGCCGGGAATCGTTCTCAATCAATGGGTCAGCCGTATTAACGTTTGACAACTGTGTGCTCAACATTAACGGCTTATCTTACGATGACACAATAATGGAGTTCGAGCCCAGCAGGTGCTTGCTGGCGCTCCCCCACTCGACTTAGCCGCCAGGCGCGCGGCGGGCAGAGTAAAGCTTCGACGGAATTATCAACTGAAAACGTCCGACTGGTTTAGCGCTTAATTTGAACACACAGCGTAATATGCGCATTTATGCGCATATATGAACGCCGTGGTTGTAATCCTTCCTATTCCAATAATACCGTTGCTTCGGAGTTGCTTAATAAACAATTTAGCAATATGCGTTTTGACTTTTAGGTGTATCTGCAAAATTTCAGAACTTGAAAATGTAAAAGTGTTGTCGGCAGGAAGCTGCGTCAGTTTTCAGACAAACTGAACCTACATCTGCGTGCTTTACATGGAAAAGGGATCTAAGCAAATAGCTGGATGCATAATCGATTGGTTGCTTCAGAGGATGAACATTGCACCGTAGACCCAATGGGAGGAGCATATATCGATGGGAGATATATCTTAGCTATGAGAATTCAAGAGGGACGAAGTCAATAACTTCTGTGTCAGGACTTGGGCAATATAGTGTAACCACCGAGCAATGCACATTTCGTTTAAGTTTGCATTCGCAATCCCTTGATTACGATACAAGCATTATTGCTCTCGTTGCCCCCAAAATCACCGATTACCAGTCTAGCTTTTCGGTCAATATTACTGAAAATTCCGAAAATATTACATCGCAGCATATTTACACGATGATTGAAGCAAGTTTGTTCTTCAACCTCTTATCCGCTGGTCACATCAAGTTGGCACTAGGATTACCGCTTCTTCAGAACTGTTTCTGGAGGCGGTTAGAAATTGAATGCGATAGCTATGATGGTCTCTCAAAGACCAGGAAAAGTAGAAGGGGACGAGCACGAGAGGATCGATCTGTTTTTTAAGCGATTTTTGGAAATTGAACCTTGCACCTTGGCTTCCGATAAGATCAAGTAAGAAGATGTCGACTCATACACTCAAGCTTTTAAACGTTTTCTCAACTTGGAGTAATTGAATCGTCACCCACAGCTTAAGGCGCAATACTCAGCCTTAATTGAGGAGTTTAAGGATTTGATTCATATGACGTTTATCGGGCGAGAATCGAACGATTTGTGTAAATTTTTTTTGCCACATCATTCTGTCCAGAAAAAGAACAGTACGACAACCTTGTTGAAGGTTGGATTCGACGGCTCAGCAGCGAAATCGACAGGAGTTTATCTTAATGATGTGCTTATAACAGGACCAACTTCACAAGCAAGGCTGTTCCAGATGCTGATTCGCTTTCGTTGTTTTCGAGTGGCAATTACATGTGCATCTGCAAGATGTATAGATGTATAGACGTACATATATGGCTAACCCGGATAGCTACCTGTAATGCATATTATGCAATGCATTATGAATCAGTTATCGACGGTCAGCAAACTGCTCAACTACAACAAGATGTGGTACTAGAAGATGACCATCAAAGTGACCTTCAAGATGCACCAACGAGGGGTCCTGTGCAAGCGACTATAATACCTACTGGTCAATTCTCATATATGATGACGTAGCAGCCCCAAAAAGTCTAAACGATGCAATAAACTCACAACATAGGGACAAATATAATATAGTCTTCTTCGATAGCTCTTCATTGCATCAAATACGAATATTTGAATCTTATGGAATTGCAAAGTCAAATCATGTCTGTTTTTCCGCCTTGCTAATACATATATGTATGTATAACATGCTAACGAAAAACTTCGTTATAGCTGCAACTGCATTCTTATTTAGGGCTGTACGGTTCCACTCAATAATTTTTGAACTGAATGGATCCGAATATAAATTGAATTAAATGAGTACTAGGCAGACTATAAACATAATGTGTACCAATATGTGTTCATTTTTGTAGCATGTTGTGAAATGTGTATGAATCAATGAGACGAAAAGCCGTTTTAAAGCTTGTGTCTGAGTTGTCTCCTTAAAAGTGAACAATAGTTTTTCGGTACTTCTAATTTGTTCATAAATTTTTAAAATTTTTTATTTGTGTTTTTCAAACGATTGTAAGCAGAAACGGCGGTCGAAATACAAGTCGAGGTGAAAGCGTATATTACGTATGTTTATTACAAAAGACTTGCAAATTTTAGTAACTGGTTTTAAGTCTTTGCAGAGCTTAATGGAAATCGAGGGTAAACTCGTGAGTGGCATTTATACGCTTATTGAGAGAGAGGTTGCAGTGAAGTGTGGAAATTTTTCTTTGAAATAAAAAATGAAATTGGAGAAGAATTGGTGGATATGGATTACTGTAAGATGGCACGGGCAGCACTTCTAACTTTGTTAAACATAAGTGTTATTTAGTTAACGCGAGTTTAAAGAGGGTTTAGCTATTTTTACAAAATGGGTAGCAAAAAACTGTGGACCGGTTAAAATCGTCGAAGACTTGGGCCTTAAGGATCTAGCAGTATTTTAATTAATGTTGGAGTAATGTAAACGTAGATGTCAAAAAGTTATTATCACATCCCACAACAATATCAAGAAACATAAAAACTACATATAAGACACACTTTGCTAGAATAAAAGCTTTACTTCAAAAACATAAATGTTTTGGGTATGCCATTAACTGTGATATATAGACTGAAAATTATTGAATATCGTCATATTTGTCCTGAACTCTGCACTATATTAAAGATGGTGTTCCGTTTAATCGTCTTATGGCCATAACTTCAATGAAAGAATCATCTTGCTCAGGTATCTCAATCTATGCACAAATGTATAAATTGATTTCAATTCGATTTAAATATAAGAATAAGAGTTTAAGGAATTTTAAAAGAATTTGGCTGTGATCTGGATATGGATAATCCCATTATCGTTACCGATCGTGGATCAAATATGATAAAAGCCTTTCAAGATTTGTAGAAAATTCGTTGCGTCAACAATTTTTTCAAGATTTGTAGAAAATTCATTGCGTCAACAATTTGCTTAATAATGCTATTAACAAAGCTATCGATTAAGTTCCTGAAATATGCAGTATTATCAGTGCTAATATAAGGCTAGTCGAATGTTTTGAAGTCTGGCATGAGTTCGGCTTTGGAATTCTCTTTGAAAAGCTTTTGCCCTACTTGCTGGAATACAGTATTACTTTCTGAGGTAAAAAAAAGAAATAAAGCAGATATAAAAATCATAAATATCAAACATTTGGGTTACATTGTGCGTTTGCTGGAAGATCTTGAAAATGCTTATAAAAAACCGGAAGCAAGCCAACGAATAACAGTCTACTTGACTTTCCCAAATGTGAATAAATCATATTTTCACTCTCTTATATAAAAACATAAAAAAAAAACATATATCATGGGTTTTTCCTTTCTTTTCTTTGCTTATATGGTATAGCACTCGAATGCATTCAATCAAAAACTCATATCCCCATTCATACAATTCAATTTTTAACTCTCTCATATTGTAAATATTGTATGTCAGGACAAAATCAATCCAACTCAGTACGCTCGACATTATAGTCAACTCAATTCATTTTAAAGAAAAAGGTATTCAAATGAAGATTTTTAGTAAGCATGTCTCTTTATAAAGGGGATAGGTACAAATGGTACGGGTACAGTTAGTAAATGGATCCAGACGTGGGAATCGAAACCTATACCACTGGCCTTAAAGTCCGTGACGCAGTCAACTAACCACTGCAACACTCTTGCGTATGTTAACACGCTCACTTTATGCAATGCGCAATATGTACTTAAATAATTTTTAGATTCGGATAGAATCATAGTGAAACTTGAAATTGTTCCGCTTATTGTTGCTCGGATTGATTTGGAGGTGTGGTAAATATTATAGTCAGTTAAGTAAGAAGTCTGAAAGTTTCATCTTCCATTGCTTTCAAATTGTTGTACATATGAATAGTTAACACATAAACCACAAGTCCCTTTATTAAATACAATAGTTGACTGCGCGCAACATACACATACATGAACATAAATAAACATAGTGATATGTACACACTGTTATGAATTGTAGTGTATAATCACTAAGCAATGAACACATAGAGCCCTCAAACCGAGAATGTCTTCGCATATGTGTGTGTGTACGAGGTGTGTTCAAAAAGTAAGGTCAAATTTCGCGTTCAATGTACTTTCGATTATCGACTTTTTTGTTTTGCTATGTTGGTACACTCTTCCCGAACATCTTTTGCAAGATTCAAGTGAATGGCATTTTTTGTTTGGTTGTGAGAGGCGTAAAGTTTATAAGTGTTTTGCGTGCTCGGCGATTTTTGCTAAGTTTTGACCAAAAGAACCGTCGCATGACCCAGATTTACGTCAACGATGACCCAGATTTACTCAAAAGGGTCATAACTGGAGACGAATCATGGGTTTATAGTTATGATATCGAAACCAAAGCCCAATTGTCCCAATGGAAGAGCCCAGATGAGCCAAGACCGAAAAAAACACGCCAAGTTCGATCAAATGTCAAAGTTTTGCTCACTGTTTTCTTCGATTACCATGGCGTGGTGCATCAGGAGTTCTTACCATATGGTCGTAAAGTCAATAAACAGTATTATCTTGAAGTTATGCGCCGTTTGCGAGAAGCAATACGAAGAAAACGTCCAGAATTGTGGAGAAACAATTCATGGCTTTTGCATCATGATAATGCCCCTGCTCACTCATCTTTGCTTGTGAGAGATTTTTTGGCCAAAAACAACACCACAATCATGCCTCATCCACCATATTAAGCGGATTTGGCCCCATGTGACTTTTTCTTTCCCAAAACTAAAGAGACCTATGAAAGAACGGAGATTTGCAACGATTGAGGAGATAAAGACTGCATCGCTCGAAGAGCTCAAAGCTATACCGAAAAGTGCTTATAAGAAGTGCTTTGAGGATTGGAAAAACCGTTGGCATAAGTGTATTGTATCTGAGGGGGATTACTTTAAAGGGGACAACATAAATATTGATAAATAAATAAATATTTTTTCTTAAAAATACAAAGTCACCCTACTTTTTGAACACACCTCGTATATATGATAGTGTTGTTGTTGGCGAAGCAGTGGTACGCGGCGCCCATTTATTGTTTTGTTTTGAATACTTGCCGTGTTTTGTTTGATTCATTTCATTTTAATTTACCGTGCATCTACTAGTTTTTTTTATTTAAATTTTTTCATTTTTTAAATTTTTTCTACATATATTTTTATTATTTTATCACTTACAGAATAATGTACAAAATACTAATTTTTAATATCTTACAGATATTTAAAACACTGTTGTTGCCAAGGCAAGTGAGTGGCACGCTTGCTTTGTTTTGTTTTTCTATGATGTGTTCTTTTGTTTTAATTTCACGATTTTCATTTTCCTATGCATCGTTTTGACCGCGCTTTTGACCAACGTTCATTTAAGCACCTTTTTTTGTTGTTTTTCACTTGACTGCAAGCGAGACCACATTGTTAGTTTTTGGTGAGAAAGTTTTTCCATATTTTAATTGATCTCAACATTATTTTTTGATATTAAACTTTATGAAAGAAAAGTTTTAGGTTCCTGGAGTTGTAGGGTACAATGCATTATAAAATCCTGCCGCCGTTCGTATAGAGATAGCACCGAACTTTCCCCCGTCCGTCTGTTTAAGTTTCCAAGGAAATTAATTGTACGTCGAGAGAGGATTTAAAAATGTGAATTGCAAAGCGATGTCAATGTTGACAAAGCAGTTACTTGTAATTTACATTTTGAATTCAAGTATTTAGCCCTTTATCCGGCCGCGATGCATATCTGCAACATACCGTTTAAAGCGAATATTTTTGAGCATACACCTATAAAGTGATAAGTCTTTGCTTGATGTAGCTCTACAACAAGCATTTTTTTCATTTTGTGACTCGGTAACACTTCACAGTGTGTTGTACCAAGCTTGTGCTCATTTTTCCCGCGAATTTTGTTAAAAGCTGAATTCACTTTACGGCAAAGTTCTTAATTAGGTTACTTAATTAAAAAAAAACTTGTGTATTTCACAGGTAATTATGTTTAGTTTTCTTGTTTTATCGAGTTATTATGATTCTGATTGTATTTTTCTTGTTTATCACGAGTTTTGTTATGTTGTACATCTCCATCAAAGTACGTTAATAAGTAGAATTTTTCACATCGCGTGTCGTCTTTCATCAATGTTTTGTGACTTGTCTTCTGTGTTTCTTATTTAGAAAAAATGTCTGGAAAAGGTTTAATCCCGTCACAAATCGCTAGCTTTTTCAACAGTGTTGATAGCGAGGATGATCTCGACTTTTCTGCTGATGAGGAAAGCGATTTCTCTGCACATGAAGAAGATTTGAATAACACAGACGACGACGATAATGAAGACCAATATAAAGCTCCTTGAAGCGGTACAATCAACAACATAAAAATCGTCGCGGTGCATCTACAGAATATGTTGCTGACGTAGGTGGAGTGGATATATCTGTAACAACAGGGGTTGACAACAAAATTTGGGTCATTGGCATCCAACTATGCAGGCATAGTTCCCAAGGACACTGCACGTAGATACAACAAAGCAAAAAAAGAATACATTGAAATCGATCGTCCATTCGCAGTAGCGCAATATAATAGCTATGTATATGGGAGGCGTTGATCTGATCGATAGTATAATCGGCAGATACAAAATTCTACTGAGAAGCAAACGTTGGCATGTCAGATTATTTTACCATTTAATAGACTTAACAGTTAGTAACGCTTGGCTATTATATAAAAGGGTCCAAAAGACAAACGGATATTCTGGGAAAATTTTAGGATCATCAGAAGTGCTCACAAAACTCGAAACAAAATGTCAGTTAGGGAAGCGAAGCTCTATCATTGAAAATGAATATCAAGAAAAGAAACTCAAGGGTCCAACGCAACGCATTCCAAACCAAATGGTACGGCAAGGTCAAATTGGACATTTGCCACTTTGGACAGAAAAGCGAATCAGGTGCAAGAAACCAAACTGTACTGGATTTTCGCAAGTTATGTGCAACAAATGTGGAGTAGCATTATGCTTTAACAAAAGAAACAATTGCTTTAAAGATTTTCATTTAAATTAATTTGTTATCATTAATACCATAATTTGATCTCCTGTACATACATTTGTAATGATTTTTTGGTTTAATTTCATATAAGCTCATACAATGAATTCATTTAATTTGTTTTAAATACGAGGGTCGTTTGATAAGTCCGTGACTTTTTGTATTTGCCGCGCACCTGCTCTAAATACAACACTGCTCCTGTCAGCAGTTATCGATTAACAGCTGACTGTAAAATTTTGAGAAAGCTGCGTTTCTTAGTTTGCGTTTTATAGGCATTGAAAGCAGACGATCTCGTGAATTTTAACGAAAATGGAAAAAAGTGAATTTCGTGTGCTAATTAAGCATTATTTTTTGCGTAAAAAATCCATCACCGAAACCAAGGAAAGACTTGATAAATATTATGGGGACTCTGCACCATCAATTTCAATGGTTAAGAAATGGTTTACTGAGTTCCGTTGTGGTCGTACCAGTACAAGTGATGCCGAACGTTCAGGTCGCCCAAAAGAGGTCGTCATGCCAGAAATCGTCGACAAAATCCATGGAATGATATTGGATGATCGGAGAATGAAAGTGCGTGAGGTAGCTGAGGCTGTAGGCATCTCAACTGAACGGGTACATCACATTTTACATGAATATTTGGACATGAAAAAGCTTTCCGCGCGATGGGTGCCGCGATTGCTCACACACGACCATAAGCGCAACCGTGTGACCATTTCAAAGGAGTGTTTGGCGATGTTCAACCGCAATCCAAACGAATTTTTGCGCCGTTTCGTTACCGTAGACGAAACATGGATCCACCACACCACACCAGAGACCAAAGAACAATCAAGACAGTGGCTTTCTCCGGGTGAACGTGCACCAAAGAAGGCCAAGGTGGGTCTGTCGGCCAACAAGGTCATGGCCACAGTTTTTTGGGATGCACAAGGTATCATTCACATCGATTACCTTGAAAAGGGTAAAACGATCACCGGCGAATATTATTCAGAGCTTTTGGACAGATTCGATATTGATTTGAAGCAGAAACGACCGCATTTGGCGAAAAAAAAGTGCTGTTCCATCAGGACAATGCACGGGTGCACACGTGTGTAGTCAGCATGGCAAAATTTCATAAATTGGGCTACGAACTGCTACCCCATCCAGCATATTCTCCAGATTTAGCCCCCTGTGACTATTTTTTGTTTCCAAACATGAAGAAATGGCTCGGCGGTAAGAGATTCGGGTCAAATGAAGAGGTCATCACAGAAACAAACGACTATTTTGAGGGCCTTGAGAAAACCTATTATTTGGAAGGAATAAAAAAATTGGAAAAACGCTGGACTAAATGTATAGAGCTAAAAGGAGATTATGTTGAGAAATAAAACGCTTCTTTGACGAAAAAAATATATTTTATTCAAAAAGTCACGGACTTATCAAACGACCCTCGTATATCTTAGTCATTAAACTTTCTTAAAACATCACAAATACAAAACAAATTTTTATCATACTTATACTTTTATGTTATATCCAATCTATTTTTCCGCCATAGCACATTTGATGCATATGTGCAACAAATATATTGTCCTTGATAAAACCCTTGAATATCAAAATATGAAAAAACAAAAAAAAGTGGTATTTTTTATTTTTGGATATCTCTCTGATGAAAAAAACCGCGTCGAAATCCGTTTTCATGCCGGATAAAGGGTTAGGTATCAAAAAATTAATGGAAGGGGCTATGCCGACTCTGTGTTTGGTAGAAGAGCCGTTATTAAATTTGAATATGATTGTAAACTCGAAAATTGACATGTATCAGTTGTCTGATGAAATTTTTGAACAAATTCCTGTATACAAGAATGCACTGAGACATTATGTTGAAACAAGCGTAGAATATATTGGTACTGAAATTTAAAATCAATTAGAAAACGTGTCACTGAATCAAGGAAAATTCCATGATACTACACATTTCTGAGAGATGATCTTCATTTCAATCTTCTTTCAAAAGCTTCATTAGTGAGATAGGCAGTTGTAAAAAATTTGACACCGGGCTGAATTGAAAGCAATATTTTCAAAAATAAAAAACAAAAGCAAAAAAGCCGTTCTGTTATTTGATGAAATATCAATCAGAAAAGGCGTGCAATATAATTCTCATGGTGGGAAGTGGAACGGACGACGGTTGTGAAAAAACCATAGAATTATGTAAATAGATTTGCGTATTTATGGTTCGTGGGCTCTACGTTAATTCAAAATTTGTATTGAGCTATGTTGCATCATCGCCAGCACTCTCGTCCTTTAAACTTAAAAAGATGATTTTAGAAAACATTAGAGCCGCTCAAAACTGTGGCCTAAATATAAGATCCATTGTTTGCGATCAAGAACCAAATAACAGAGGAGCGTTTGGAAAAAATGAAGTAAATTTGGAAACGCTATATTATCTAGTAAATAATAAAAAAATATTAACGACCTAGGACATCATAGGTCACACCTTATGAAATCAATAAGAAATACCCTAATGGATGGTATGACTAAAAAGTGTCATGTAAAAAAAATAGTTCATTAATTTGAAAGTGACACAACCGACACTTTGGATGTTGCAGTCTCTACGGCCTCCCCGTGATGTTCCCTGGATACCGATTGAATTTTATAATCGGGAGATAATTCGTGCGGCGAAAACAAAAACAAAACAATCACTTGCCTTGGCAACAACAACTTTCTCGTGCATATAAACTCACATACACAGTTGTGGATACACACGCATATCAGCAAGGAAACCCACCCCAAATGATGTTATGTTCCTCTATATTATTATTGAAGGAAGAAAAAAAAGTGTTTTAAATATCAGGTCCCTAGGCTGCTTGGTCTCGATGCTGAAAGACAAAATTGACTTCTCGCAGACCATGCAACTATGAGTTGCCAAATTTTACTTGTAACGCATACATTCGTATGTAGGAATGTGCATACATATCACACATGCATTAAAAAGATCGGACGGCGCAAAGAAGTACGCGCATGATTATCGTTCCCCTGTCGTTGTGCGACTTAAGCAGTTTTGATGCTATGAGCTGTTTGTACTGAGAGCCGAACGTTAGCCGCCCTTCGTGCGTACAGTCGAGCACGTTAGCCACCCCAATAATTTGCAAAAATAAACTTGCTCACTTCAATCGCTGTTTGAGGTCTCTATATATTCATTGCTTAGTGGTATAATCAACGAGTCTTTTATTATCCTTTAACCACTAATATAACTTTACTGAAGTATTTCTGGACTTTCAGTATAATGACTCGTGAATGTGATCTTATTCCGCGACGGGTAATCGTGTTATATGTACAATATGTTCTAAAATGAGTTTATCGATGCATATCGAAAAACTGAGTGAAGAAAATTACAATGTGTGGTCTATGTCGATGCAGAGTGTTCTTATCACATGTCACCTGTGGTACGTCGTGTGTGGTGATTTAATAAAGCCTGAATTAGAAGCATATTTGACACAGACATTTCGGCAGTATAAATAAGAAAAAGAAAACATGACTAACAGAATGAAATCAAAATTCAATATTGAGACATGTGCAAAATGTTAAATTTGTATAAATGGATTTCCAAAGACCAGTGAAAATCACACAACACAGGTTCTGTGCTTGGTGCATACTGATATTTACTAGCGCTGCAGTAAATATGATTGCAGATGTGTTAACAAAGAGTTTTAGTATAATTAAACTTATTAAATATACTAAAATAATGGGACTACTTTAAAGTAAATATTTCTTTATCTGATAGAAGATAGAAATTATTTCGAATGTATTACTGCCTCACCATGTTTGACTCAAAAAAATGTGCACTTATCCTAAAAATGCACTTAACTGCAACAAAATTCATCCAGTTATCCTAAAAATGCACTTAAATTGAATGCAACTAAATTAATATTTTTCAAACAAAATAGCTTTTCGTTGTACAAAAAAAGTATGATTGGGCAGTTATTGTACATCTATAATCTGTAATGTGCAGTTAAGTGTTGAGGCAGTTAAGCACATTACCATATACTGTAATTTGAGAATGTGAGCTTACTAAGTTGAGAAAATGAGTATTGGAAATATGAATACTTAGTCAACTCATTATATGTCACAATCCCCTTTATTCAATAGTTGCCCTCGCGCAACGTACACATATGTAGATAAATATAAATAAACAGAGATATGTACCCACTCTTATGAATCATGCATAATCAACGATTCATTTTTGTTTGGTCTAAATAAAAATAAAATTTAATATTATAATAAAAAAACTTTGCAGAAGAAAGAAGTTTGATACAAACCGAAAGAATAATTAAATTAGTGATTTGCGTAGGCGTACTCGTTTACATGAAGTTTATACACTCTTTTTGACCATTTTTTATTGTATAAAGATCGATAGTTCCCAACTAAGAATAAAACTAGATGTTTTTGAAAAAATGTTTAGGTTAGGTTGAAATTGCGACGTGATAGGTAGGTTTTGATTTCAGACTCGGATTTCGAAGATCAAAAAACGTATAAAAACATTTATCGCAACACCCGATAATGATCCCCCATTATTTTTTCGGGGATTCAGAAATCAGAAGTCGAAACTTAGACGTGCAGAGTTTTCAGTTCGGATTCGAGATAAGGTCAAAATACATGTTAAAAAATATATCGTACGCACAGATCAGGATTCTATACCTGTTGGTGTTTCAGTTTTTTGTGCTTAGGTCGAAATCCAGACGTGATGGTGAAAAGCGACCCAAAATACACATGACTACATACACAGATCATGTCACTTTTGTGTCAGCGATGATTTCCTCTGCGCATCTTCTATAGATTTTATTGATACTACCGATTGTTTTACAGCTCTATTTGACACATGCAATTATTTTATAGAGATCTTAATTTCTGATAACATTTTCGTATGAAATCTAAAAGCACTAAGCTTCGAACATATAGAGTACTTTAAGAGTGGATTTTACTCATTTAATTCCATTACGATTTTGTGACCAAGTGGTTTGACGATCGGCTCTCTTTGTTAGCAACCCCGAAGCAGCGCACAGCGGCATCCACTCAGTCGCACAGCAGCAGCGTAACGATGAGCGCAGGAGTAATTCCTTGCGCTGTAATTCTTGTGCCAGCGCGCTGGCAGACTAAAGTCAATTTTGTATTTCGACGTAGACAGCGAAGAGACTGGTTAGGAAAATGGTTATCTTGTGGCAAAAAATAAAAAACATTTAAAAACATGAGGTTTGTGAGGATTATATTATTTAGTAGACTCTAAATCGCAATAGCATTACATGAGTAAAGTCCGCTCTTTGAGTACTCTATATGACCGATGCTTAGGGCTATAGGATATTAATTTCAGATTTTTAAAATATGCGAAGAAAATAAACTAGAAAATAAAAGCATTTTTCTTATGTATATTTTTATGTGCAATTGAAATCGGTGGATATGTTGTATTGCATTTAAACCGGTGGTACCCAACACCCAAAAAGCCCGGTTAAAAAACCCGCCCCAAAG
Source organism: Zaprionus ornatus (assembly GCA_018904035.1). NCBI lineage: Eukaryota > Metazoa > Arthropoda > Insecta > Diptera > Drosophilidae > Zaprionus > Zaprionus ornatus. The sequence goes on from JAEIFZ010000194.1 coordinate 1,612,027, forward strand.
TTCACATTCCTTTGGGTATACCCGACAATTATTCTCCGATACCTGAGCGAATCAGTCCGCTCACACAGATACCCGAGTGGAAGAATAATTTAATTTTCCGGTGTTCCGGTCTAATCTAAATAATTGCTACATAAATACATGACTTGTTAGACTCCTCCGATGAAGCTGATTAAGAATATGGTAAATGTATTAACATTTTATAACATAAGAGCGTTTCGCGGGTATTCATGCACGATCGGGTCTCACGCGCGCTCACTTACGCTATGCGTGTGTTTACTACGCTGCGGCAGAATTTTTGTGCCCCACACGCGCGAGTTATGAAAAGCAATTTTCTATCCGCCGTGTCATAAACTATTAACAAAGTCAGTGTGAAATCAATAAGTAAATTTTTGAATATTTTCACTATTTTACTATGTAAAATATTGATTTTAATATTTGAATATAATAACAAAGTACGAATATTTGATTAGATTATTGGAACAATTATTTTCATATGTTACTGTTATTTAACGTGGTTTAAAATATGATTTTCAAAGTCCTTTAAAGGTACTTTATTGCACTAAGGCTCATTATGAATTTCGTTCAAACAAATAATAAATAATTATAGCAACATGCGAGTGGAAAAAACGTCAATACATGATAATATCAAGTCACGGAATTTATACCGTGATTAGTGTCACACTAAGTCACGCTTCCATTTAATTATTATACCATCACTACGATTTATATAGGTCTGAGCAATTGCAATCTTTGGTCTTAAACTTGTGTTAAGTTAAAAAAGTTTTAATAAAATCTGTTCGTGGATAAATAAATAAAAAAAAATGGATCAGTTTAACTTTGGAGGTTCAGAATTGACTAGAGGACATATGATACAAATGTTGCTTCGGATTTCAGTCGCTTCAGTAATAACCTATTATTCTGTTAAATGGATGATGAATCAAATAGATCCTACAAGTAAAAATAAAAAAAAAGCAAAGCTTCTGGCAGAAGAGCAGTTAAAAAGGTTTGTTAGAGTTTAACTTTGTCGTTTGCTATTTGTAATCGAAAATGAGCTGTTATCTTTCAGACTAAGTAAGGAGGATAATTTCAATATAAATTTGCAGACTTTTAATGATTATGAATTAATGATTGCATCACATCTTGTTGTCCCTGCCGATATATCCGTCAAGTGGAGCGATATAGCCGGACTAGATTCAGTAATCCAGGATCTTCGTGAATCAGTTGTTCTACCAGTGCGACATCGTGATATGTTTAAGGGATCAAAACTTTGGCAAGCACCTAGAGGTGTCCTTCTTCATGGCCCACCGGGATGCGGAAAAACATTAATTGCCAAAGCTACAGCTAAAGAAGCTGGTATGCGATTTATTAATTTGGATGTAGCTATTCTTACTGATAAATGGTATGGCGAATCACAAAAGCTCGCATCAGCTGTTTTTTCGTTGGCTGCCAAAATCCAGCCGTGCATTATATTTGTTGATGAAATTGATTCTTTTCTTCGCGCTCGTAATTCTAATGATCATGAAGCAACAGCAATGATGAAAACTCAATTTATGATGCTATGGGATGGCCTTAGCACGAACCACGACTCAGCCGTGATTGTAATGGGAGCTACTAATCGTCCGCAAGATCTCGATAAGGCTATTGTTCGACGAATGCCAGCCCAGTTTCACATAAGCTTGCCAACTGAAATACAAAGGGTCCAAATTCTCAAGCTTATCTTAGCAACGGAGGAAATAAATAACGATATTGATTTTAATCAGTTAGCTAAACTCACAAATGGATTTTCGGGTTCGGATCTTAGAGAACTGTGTCGAAATGCGTCTGTTAACAGAATGCGACTTTTCATGAGATCAAATGAAAAAAATCAGAAGTCACAACCCAATACAAATTGCGCTAAAAGAGGTAAACCTTCAATTTCTATCACAATGGACGATTTACTTAATTCACACCTGAAAATGAAGGAATCTAAGATGCACACTGGTAATCTATTTTTAGAAAATCGAATCGATTTAGATTAATAAACCTTAACGTGTATATTTAAAAATGTATAATTATAACTGTATTTATACAAATAAATGTATAAATATATCAAAAAGAAAAAATGTACTGTCAATCGCACACAAAAGTAATACTAATTGTTACAATTTCATTAGCCCAAATACATGTTACAACATGTATGTACACGGTGTGTCCCAAAAATAACTTTATATTTAAATCATACAACATACAGCGCCATCAATTGAAAATTTGCAACATTTAAAAGATACATTCATCCTCTTTCAAACGCACCTAACTTCATGTAAGTCGGATGACAGATGTAAAGGTGACAGCCATTTCAATAAAACCAAATGTGTGCTAATGGTTCAAAAATAAAATGGAACAAAAAGCAAATACAAAAAAAAATTGAAAAAAAATTTGCTGAGACATACAATACGAATTAATGAAAAAAATTTATTGTGACGATTGTATGAGTCGTACGCAAGTTTATACGTGGTTTACACGATTTAAAAATGGTCGTGAGGATTTAAATGACGACCCTAGAGCAGGACGTCCAGAAACTAGTAATCGCGCTGAACTGGTGGAAAAAGTCCGTGAAATCATTGGTATCGATGCAAATTTTACTACGAGAATGTTGGCTGATGAATTGAATACGAGTAAAAACACTATTTGGAGAATTTTAACTGAAGATTTGGAGAAAAGACAGGTCTGTGCGCGATTTGTTCCAAATGAATTAAATGACGACCAAAAAATTTAACGAATTTTTAATGAAAAAAGGGATTTCTCTCATCGACCATCCTCCGTATTCGCCTGATCTATCACCATGTGACTATTTTTTACTTCCAAAACTGAAAACCAAGATGAAGGGAGCATTTTATGATGATATCTCAGCCATTCAAGCAGCCGTAACCGATGTACTGAAGAACATTTCTATAAATGACATAAAAAAATCTATGCATGCGCTGGTTGATCGTTCCAAACGTTGTGTTGAGTCAAATGGAACCTATTTTGAATAAATAATAACTTTCAAAGATAATATAATGTGTATTTTATTTTATATCCAAAAAGTTCGGTTATTTTTGGGACACACCGTGTATATAGTACAAAAACTTTCTGGCACTTTCAAAATAAAACTGTTGCTGGATTCGATTCTGCTTATGCTGCATATTATTGGAAAGGGTTGCAGTTGCTTGAATTGGTTTATATTGCTAAAAACTACTAGTAACCGTACATTGAGCTCGCACTGTTTGCTCCGATAGCAGATGTTCGACACTCGAAATGAGGAATGCCATACAACAGCACACAAGATTTCGAACGACTCAATTAATCCCGCAGATTGGGGAATTCTGCATTTGGGCTGTAGGAAAGTTTTAGCCGGTACTTATCTCGGCAAGCAGTCCAACAGGTGCCAAGCGAGGGGTCCACCCTCACCACACTGGTTTAAACCAAATGTCTTCTATTTCGAGTTCTTGTTGTTGGTTTCTTAGCTTAATTTGTCTTCCCAATCCTGCAAAAGATCGGTATGTGATTTTACAGGTGAGCGATATTCGTACTCGCAGTCAGCGACAGTCAGTGTTGCCTCACGCCCGTATATTTTTGGCATGATACACGCCAAGGGTTCACTCTTGTAGATCCTCGCGGAGGTATGCGTTGTTTCCAACCGCTTTCACCACCCGTGCCCGCAGGAATTTCCTCGCAATGAAGCTTTTCGAGAAATCGTTGAGTTCCGCCGGGGTTATTGGCCGAGCCTGGCTTGAAATGTCCTCGCTATTTGGTCGGTCCGCAACTTTCTCATGTCATATGAGCTGTTGAGCTTGTTTTTGAATCAGGCTCGAATGATAGCTAGCTTGTCGATGTGTACCATACTGTGCCATACACTTGATGGTCGCACATGTCAGTCCGAGTCAGTCGATAACATTTACCGTAGAGGTGGTGGCCGAAGACGGTAAAAAACAGCGTTTCTCCCGTCACTAAATGGATGGAGTTCCGAATAGCGACTTCTCTCTCCCGCAAATGCGCTTCCCACTCCCGGTGATACTCCTTAAGGTAACTGCGGATTACCGACAGCACGCTACGGTTCACACTTTTTGCTGCGTTGCTCGATAGTGTGTACACTGGTGTCCTGATGTGCATTATTCCAAAATTGGTTACCATCTCTTCGAAGATGTTATAAGCAAATTGTTTTCCGTTATCCGAATTGATGACTTCGCGAATACCGAACTTGAAGAATACCTCATGGACTAGGAATTTTATTAGGTACGCTGCTGATGCCTCTTGCATCGCCTTAAGGAATGTACGATATTTGGAGATGTGGTCCACAGTAATATAAATGTAGGTATGTCACCTCCTGCGGGTACTGCGGATACTTTTCCAGAAAGTCGATATATACTTTCTGGAACGGCCTCTCCGTGTCCACTTTCTCTCCCATTCCCGCTTACTTGCGATGATTCGTTGTCTTTGCCTGCCTATGCACGCACATAGTGTCGAACTTGCAAGGCCATAATATTGGCGTACTGTTGTCAGCTCTTCATGAGCCCGTACGATCAACGATCCTGTCAGGACTAATGGTATTCACAGCTTCCACAACGACCCTTCGGTTTCGTCACTAAGACATTTGCTGCGCAATTTGTGGTGAAATCGTGGCCCTGTACCTGCAGTGATCACCTGGCCAGTCTGCCCGAAAGCCGCTACTCGCGTAGTCGGTAATGAATGTAAAAGACATTTCTTCGACGTGGTGTCGGAAAATCCTAATCGCAATGATCGCTGTCAAGCACTCTTCTCGGACACGATGTAATTCACTCTGACTCCGAAGTGCGAAACATTGCACTGTACACAGAAATGCCGCTTGAAAATGGCATTGACCAAAGCCGGAGCTGTGGTTTGTGTCTCCTTTGGAATCTGCTTCGCCAACTCTGCCTCGACACTAAATGCAAAGAATGCAGAGAAGTTAGACTTTTTTAATACTATCGGTAACCCTTCTTTTAGACACTGTGCTACACGGCACGCAGATGCGTCGCAAAGTCCGCTGTACTACGTTGCAGAGGTACCTCGTCCAGCTCAATCTACGAAATGAGAAATTTGACATCGGCGCTGGAGATATAGACCGTATGGTGCAGCCTGGAAAAGCTTTCTTTGACGCTTGGTAGCGGGTAAAAGTGCTGTATTGTTAGTGCATTTAGCTTCCTCGCTTCTAAACCAAAGCGTTTTTTTCCAGGGTGTTGACACTATTGTCGTTCGGTTGTTCCACGGGCTTTTGCTCTCCTCGATGACCAAGCGCGAGCATCTTGTCGACCTCCTCCCCGGTGACTGCTTGTCTTGCGGGTGACATGAGATAAGGACGATCCTTAAACGCTTTGGCTCCCTCTCTCTAAGTTCTACTGAGACCATGCCACTCAAACTTTAAGAAATGCCTTTGCACGCTGTCAAGCTTTTGCTGCTGTTCCGGAGACAGGTCCCACCTCTCGGAGTCTGATTTGTGTTCGTCGGCTGCATCCTCGACGTAGTACTCCATATCCTAACACTTCCCTGCATTTCTTCCGTCATTGCCGGAAGCGCCATCTCTCCCTTTGTATCCTGCGCAATACGAGCCGCATGGATAATCCCCATTGCTCCACTCTGGCGTAAGGAATCGGTCTCGGATAGTCCGCTGCTGAATACTCGTTAATGCTATGGACGCTCTCGGCGCCTATGTGAGTGTCTGGGTCAACCACCTGCCAACTCCTTCGGTGGAATCCTGGGAGGTAGTTAAAAATTGTGTGTGTCTGCAGGTGAGAATATGTGATATTAAATATTAAGTAAATTTTGCAAATACCTGTATAAAACAAAACACATTGCGTGAACACAAATATATGGAGATGTAAATTAATGTAATTGTTAATTAAATATGTTAAAATTAATAATATAGGGAGTAAATATGCCAATAAATATGTTATGTCATGTACTACGTTCTCGTAGTGGTGATCGGCTGTGCTTTGATTTTGCTCCTCTTATTTTATTTTTTAAACTCCAAATTAACGTGATTTGTGTTTTGAATTTGTGATTAAACAGTGTACAGTGTCTGTGCTAACAAGTGGGATTCACGGGTGTCTGTTATAACCACTAATATTGTGTTTAAAGTAGATTTTATTCTTGATTAACTGACGCGTCTTTAGCGTCTTGTTATTTTTGTTACTAGTTCGCACTCCCACGCTCATTCTCGCCTGCATCGCTCTCTGAGTGTGCTGCGCTGTGCTCTCTTTTTATAGCTGTGTTGTTGCTTTTTTCTTGTTTTCGTGTCTACATTGTCTCGCGCTCTCACTCTCACGCTTTCTTACGCTCTTTTGTAAACTACGCTTGTGCTTGTGTTAGTGGTAACCAGCTGTGTAACATTAGATTACCTTTGCTTTCTTGCTCTTTTTTAACTTTTTCCTTTTTGAACTTAACTTTCGTAATTCGCTTTAACATTTTGTTTGTTTTTTTGATGTTCCCTACTCTATTTTTAAAGCATATTACACTAGTCGGCATAAGTATTTTGACAAAATTGTCTGTTTCTTTTAAACCTACCTTGTGCTTGATACCGTTAACTAACGGTGCGAAGATGATGAGCAAAGCAACGAATGAATATTTAGCACACAGAATGCCAATTTTTATACGGCTTACCCTTTGCATTCTCTTTCTACTGATAAGAATGCACGCAGACAATAATTTTTGTTCGGCACAAGTATTTTGACAAACTCATTTAGTAAATGGTATTCTGCTTTTGAGCACGTGTTAATCAAAAATTGTTTAAATTTAACTTTTTTGGATATTAAACGTTAATAAAAAACAAAAAATTAATTGATAGCCATGGGTAAAAAGGCTGAGTAAGGTTTATTTATTAGATCATCAATGGTAGCACAGTTTAACGTTGGAATTAAAGTAAAAGACATTGCTAATGAGTTTAATGTGTCGCGACAATCGGTGTATTATCAAATTAAAAAGTTTAAGAAACATAATGACTTAAAAAACCTAAAAAGAATAGGTCCTAAGCGCAAAACAACGATCGCTGACGACAAAATTCTTATACGGGAATTTAAAAAAAATCCTCTTGTGAAGCCCCAAGCTGTTGCAAAGCAGTGGAATTTGACCGCCAGCCTTCCGATAAGTGGACGTAAGGCAATCAGTTAGCGCACAGTTCGTCGACGTTTAAAAGAACAGGACATGAAGACATATATTGCTAAGGATGTGCCGTATATTTCAAAAATTAACAAGCTTAAAAGGCTGAAATTTGCAAAGGAACATCTAGAGAAGCCGAAGTCGTTCTGGAGAAGTGTTTTATGGACGGATGAAAGCTCTTTCTAGTATAACTCGTCAAAACAAAAAATTTTTGTAAGATTGCCTACTCAGCAAAGGCAAAAAAGACGGCCCGTTTGTCAGAAAGTTAGCCATGGTGGAGGCTCTGTCATGGTGTGGGGATGTGTTGCCTACAATGGGTTGGGTGACTTGGTCCCCATATCCGGCTCGATGAACCAAGGGCAATACGAGGGTCGTTTGATAAGTCCGTGCTCTAAATACAACACTGCTCCTGTCAGCAGTTATCGATTAACAGCTGACTGTAAAATTTTGAGAAAGCTGCGTTTCTTAGTTTGCGTTTTATAGGCATTGAAAGCAGACGATCTCGTGAATTTTAACGAAAATGGAAAAAAGTGAATTTCGTGTGCTAATTAAGCATTATTTTTTGCGTAAAAAATCCATCACCGAAACCAAGGAAAGACTTGATAAATATTATGGGGACTCTGCACCATCAATTTCAATGGTTAAGAAATGGTTTACTGAGTTCCGTTGTGGTTGTACCAGTACAAGTGATGCCGAACGTTCAGGTCGCCCAAAAGAGGTCGTCATGCCAGAAATCGTCGACAAAATCCATGGAATGATATTGGATGATCGGAGAATGAAAGTGCGTGAGGTAGCTGAGGCTGTAGGCATCTCAACTGAACGGGTACATCACATTTTACATGAATATTTGGACATGAAAAAGCTTTCCGCGCGATGGGTGCCGCGATTGCTCACACACGACCATAAGCGCAACCGTGTGACCATTTCAAAGGAGTGTTTGGCGATGTTCAACCGCAATCCAAACGAATTTTTGCGCCGTTTCGTTACCGTAGACGAAACATGGATCCACCACACCACACCAGAGACCAAAGAACAATCAAGACAGTGGGTTTCTCCGGGTGAACGTGCACCAAAGAAGGCCAAGGTGGGTCTGTCGGCCAACAAGGTCATGGCCACAGTTTTTTGGGATGCACAAGGTATCATTCACATCGATTACCTTGAAAAGGGTAAAACGATCACCGGCGAATATTATTCAGAGCTTTTGCACAGATTCGATATTGATTTGAAGCAGAAACGACCGCATTTGGCGAAAAAAAAAGTGCTGTTCCATCAGGACAATGCACGGGTGCACACGTGTGTAGTCAGCATGGCAAAATTTCATAAATTGGGCTACGAACTGCTACCCCATCCAGCATATTCTCCAGATTTAGCCCCCTGTGACTATTTTTTGTTTCCAAACATGAAGAAATGGCTCGGCGGTAAGAGATTCGGGTCAAATGAAGAGGTCATCACAGAAACAAACGACTATTTTGAGGGCCTTGAGAAAACCTATTATTTGGAAGGAATAAAAAAATTGGAAAAACGCTGGACTAAATGTATAGAGCTAAAAGGAGATTATGTTGAGAAATAAAACGCTTCTTTGACGAAAAAAATATATTTTATTCAAAAAGTCACGGACTTATCAAACGACCCTCGTATTTGACGACCCTAAACGAAAATGCATTTCCTTCTGGAGATAGGCTGATCGGGGAATAATTTATCCTGCAGCAAGATAATGCTCCATGCCACAAAGCCAGAATGATAACCAAGTTCCTTAAGGATGTTGGCGTTACCGTCTTGGACTGGCCACCTCAAAGTCCAGATTTAAATATAATTGAGAACATCTGGTCTCTTTTAAAATGCAAAAGAACAGTTTCGTTACATAAAACTCGAGAGGAGACGATTTCTGAGCTCACTTCCCTTTGGGAAGAGATAACTCCAGAGATCCTTCACAATTTGGTGGATTCAGTAAAGGACCGACTCAAAAAGTTATTGATGCCAAAGGAGGATATATATTTTATTAATTGTTTCAATAAGGAGTTAATCCAGCTTCGTTTAAACTTATTTTCATTGTATTAAAGGCCTGTCAAAATACTTATGCCGAAAAAAAAAATCATCATATTTCATTAAGAAGTTTATATCTTTTTAAGTTTCAATAAAAAAAATTTCCTTTGTTAATATTTAAGTTCATATTACTTGCACACAAAAATTAAAAAATAATCAATACTACCATATCAAGCCATTTAAAAGTTTCACTGACAAATGTGCAGCGTTTATTTTGTCAAATTACTTATGCCGACTAGTGTAGTTTCAATAAAAATGTTTGTGTGCTCCACAACTTCGTGCAAATGTAAGGCCGATTCAAAGCCGGACTTTGTTTGCTGCTGGTTGTGTGATAAATTCTATCACATAAAATGCACGAATCAAAGACTCACTCAACAACAATGAATCTGACCTGAAATGGTCATGCAAAGTTTGTCGGGTGAAAGAGCTAACTTTTTATATAATGCTTAGGGAGACTAAATTGAAATTTGAAAATCTGCATGCAGCATTTTCAAATCTCCAATTTGAATTTTCAGATATGGAAACTCAATTTACTTGTATCGAATGTTCCGATGAGCCTTCCGCACTTCCACCGGCAACTCCTTTAGGTATAACAGTTATTGCCTACTCAACCCCTTCTACGTCTCCTAACATTCCTCCAGCCGTCCCGGCTGTTTTGTGCGATCCACCACTTTTGATCGTCACCTCTCCAGTCGCGCCTTTATCCAAAAAGAATCTTCAAAATTCTTTTGATAACACTGCCGTCAATACTCAAACGGTTGTTTCAAACGATAAATCGCTTGTCGCGGTTAAGCCCAAGAAACAGGTTTTCGTTTCACGCCTTGCACCCGATACTTCGATTGATGATGTAAAATCATATATTTAATCAAAAATTTCTGAACCAAACATTGTTGTAGAAAAGTTTAAATTTAACTACACGCGAGATATCTCATCCTTTAAAATAAGTATACCTGCAGACAATTTTCAATCTGTTTGCAGCGGAACTTTCTGGCCGCCTGATTTAATTGTAAAAGAGTATTCTCCAAAACTAAAAAGTCGAACTGCGGTACCGCTTTCTACAACTTCTCGCGCCTCTTCTTCTTCCAGTGGAACATCAAAAAACCAGTAGAAATATCCCATCTTTACTTCGCTTATCAAAACGTTAGAGGCCTAAATTCTAAGCTCTCTAATTTGTTTTTGAATAGTGTATCGTTCGATCATCAAATTTTAATATTATATTTACCGAAACCTGGTTAAAACCTGATGTAGAAAACTGTTCAATTTTTCCTAATAAGTATACCTCCTTCAGATGTGACCGTTCATCACGAATTGGAGGTGGTGTTCTTATAGCTGTAAAATCTGATCTTCCTTCCGAACTTGTTCCATTAGACCATTTTTCTTCCTTAGAATTTTTATGTGTTAAAATGACGATGTGTCAAATTTCTACATTAATACAATCTACATTACCTGTTCATATATTCCTCCCTCATCTGATATATCTGTCTACCTGGACCATCTTTCATCTATCCAATCTGTTGTTTCCAAACTATCTGATAGAGATTATCTGCTAGTTTTTGGTGATTTTAACTTACCAGAAGTTACTTGGTCATCTCAATCCGATATATTGGTGCCCTCTGTATTTAACTCTTTTTTAAATGGCCTCTCGGAGCTATCTCTTTATCAAATAAACACTGTTCCTAATTGTAGTGGCAGAATGCTTGATTTAATTTTCTCTTCTGACATTTTACTAAATACTATCTCTAGAATGAATCCCTTAGTTCTTCCTGAAGATCCCTAACATCCTACATTGCACCTGGTTCTAACTCTGCCAACTTCTATGACAACTGCAACTGTTTCCCTTATAATAAAATCACGTTGTTTTCGTAGGACCGATTTTCAAAAATTGAATTGTCTCATTTTGGAACATGATTGGTCATTTCTTTATTCATGTTCTGATCTTAATACATGCATTTCATTTTTTTATTCATCTATGAACTCATTTCTTGATCAATGTGTTCCTGTTACTTTTCCCGTAAAGTCCAATAAGCCTCCTTGGTTTTCACGTGAGTTAGTAAGGCTAAACAATTTGAAATTCGTAATCCTTCTGATTTTATACGTTATATTGCTGCAAGAGCAAACTTTATTGCACTGAATGCAAATTGTTACAAAAAGTATTTGCGTCGCTGCCGTCTGCAGTTTGCTCAGAACCCAAAGCAGTTTTAAAACTTTGTTAACTTAAAACGTAAATCAAGTAGATTTCCTCCCTCACTGTCATACGAAAATAAGGAAGCAACTGATGATCAGGCAGCCGCCGATTTGTTTGCAGACTTTTTTCAATCAACTTATTTAACTGAACCTTATAGTTCCCCTTTACATTCATACCCTTATAGTATAGAAAATTTTAACACTGTCTTCTGTCCTTCTATCGACAAAACCTCTCTACTAAATGATCTTAAATCGCTAAAACCCGTTTTTTCTCCTGGTCCTGACGGAATTCTAGCATGCGTACTTAGATTTTGTGCTGATTCGATTTTGAAGCCAATTCATAAGCTATTTGACTTGTCACTATCCAACAGTTATTTCCCATCTGGAAAAACTCTTTTTCCATTCCTCTTCACAAAAGTGGTTCTAACCATGATGTGAAGAACTATAGATGTATTTCCAAATTGTCCGCAATTCCTAAGATTTTTGAAAAAAATTTTACGGCTCAGTTAACTTTTATGTGTAAATCTATAATTTCACCCCATCAACAAGGGTTATAAAGGCAAGATCAACAGCTCATAATCTTTTAGAATTCTCATCTCTCATCAATCTGGGATTTCGGAACAAAATGCAAACTGATGTGGTCTATACTGACTTCAGTAAAGCATTTAACTCCGTAAATCATAATCTCTTATTTCATAAGTTAAAATTGATTGGTTTTCCTCAAAAGCTCCTTCTGTGGATATCTGATTATGTAACTAACAGGTCTCAACGAGTTCTTTTTAAAGAATGTCTTTCTAAGCCGATCTTAGTTACTTCTGGTGTTCCTCAGGGCAGCCACCTTGGACCATTGCTATTTAACCTTTTTATTAACGATCTTCCTTCAATACTCCTTCACTCTAACATTCTTATGTATGCTGATGATGTGAAACTCTGTTTGACACACAGTGATCCTGCAAATAACCTTCTTCAAACAGATCTTGATGTGTTTTTTGAATGGTGCAGCCATAATATGTTGCATCTTAACTGTTTGAAGTGCAAGGTTATATCATTTTACAAATGTAACTATCATGTCATCAAATACAATCTTAACTTAATCCCACTCTTAAGAATATCTGAAGTAGCTGATTTAGGTATCCTCTTTGATCATAAATTGAAATTTGATCGTCACATTACACAAACTGTCAATAAGGCCTTCCGACTACTCGGGTTCATCAAAAGATGGGCCAAAGAATTCGAGGATCCTTACACGACAAAGTGGCCGTCAGCCGTCAGAGACAGTAAGGGGAATCACATGGAACGCTAGCTTTGGCTGAGGTACGTGCCGTCCTTGCTCCTACTGTCGGAAGTGCGGCTATACTCTCCACGTGAGGGCGGCTGGAAGCAGGCCCCTAGCACGGTCATGTCTCTGATAGGGGTGCTGACTAATTGTAGTCGGGCGAAGATTGTGATTCTATAAATCACCCCAATCCAAGGCGGAACAGCATACGCCAAGGGATGCATGGCCGGGGGGTAGCCCGGTCGTTAGTATGCGGACTCTGGATACCTGTCGCCCCCCAGTTTCATCTAGACTTCCCACGGCACGCGGGCTATGCCGTGGGCGACCTTCCCTTCCCGCCTACTCGTGGGTCCAAACTATGGATACAAATTTTATAAAAGATAAGTCTGATGCGACTTCGACAGCATCAACCCAGGGCGAGGCCTTAACGGCCGACCCCAACAACAGCACTGCAGCCAGTGGGTTGCTGGCTTCCACTCCCAATACCACGGGTCTTGGCCCTGGTACTCTAGGGGACCCGGACAGGCCACGGACTCCCTTGGACGATGAGTTCGCCAGTGCTGATTTCTCGTCCAATAGCTGCTCAGGCCGGCAGCAGCTCGTCGAGATGATGTCCTCTGACGCTGAAGCTGACGCTGACCAGATCAGCCTCGCTGACGACGCTTCCGTGGCCTCGCAGAGGTCAGGTCTCACGGAAGCAGGCTCCCAGATACAGAGGCTGCGACTGGACTCTGAGAACGCCTTTGTGAAAATGAAGACCCGTGAGAAGAGGCTTTTCAAAGCCGCACTCGCAAAGGGTTCGAGCAGAGCAGAAGCTCTGGCTATCCCCACCTCGCCCCCCGTGGAAACCAAGGCCAAACGGACGCGCGCTGACGATACCGTCCTCGAACCTCAAGGGTCTTCAAAGAAGCCCAAAAAGACTCATGTGGAGTCCACAAAGCCACCTCTCAGCCAGGTGTCGAGTAGCGTGAAACTGGGCTTCACTTCGGCTGACTCAAAAAACCCGCTTTCACCGGAGCAAGTGGCCACGGTGAAAGCTAGCATTGCCAAGGCTCTGCTGCTTCATCCCACATCGGGTGCCAGTCCGGGTTTCGAGGGTTGCATACCTCGAAATGAATGGCTGCTCCTGGTGTGCGAGGATAGCCGCACTGCCGACTGGGTCAGGGGAGCCGTTGGACACATCAGGTCCATCAGCTCCCTTGACATTAAACTACTGGAGGAGTCCGAGTTCCCTAAAGCTCACCTCATTAGAGGATACTTCCCCAGTAGTGCTGGCCCGCCGATATTTTGCAATACCTTGGTATCCAAAACGAGGAGTTGTTCTCGACAAAACAGTGGCGAGTGGTCCAGCATACCCTCAACGGCTCTACGACCCACCTCGCGATGTTGGTCGACGAGGAGTCGTATAAGGCTCTGACGGAGTGCAACGGGAAGGTGAAATTCGTCTTTGGACGAGTCAAACTTTTCCTGAAGAACTCCGTCCCCAGAGCCTCTTCCTCCCCGGCCCGTCCCCCATCCCCCTCTCCAACCATTCCCCCCCTTCCAGCGCCCCTCCGGAAGCGTCAAAGGTGGCCCCTACCTATGCGACAGCAGTGGCTGCCGCCCCGGTAGCGTTCACCAGTGCTGCGGCCGCAGTGGCGCTGAAAGCCCCCATCCACAAACCCCCGACCATTCTGGTCTCCGCCCCCAACCCCTCAACGGGCCGCACCAGGCCGGTGGCTGGCAGCGGGCGCCTCCTGGCCCCTGCCAGTCAGCGCTGGGCGTAAACAACCCGCAAGGGCACCTCCCGCGACTGGGATCGCTAGGCGACCTCCCCCGAGCAGCTCAGCCAGACTGCCGAAGGGCATCCGAGGCAACGACTCTCGGGGGGGCAAGGCATGTGGCCTTGTCACTAAGGCGCTGAGAGAGGATGCGGAGCGCAACTAGAGTACTCCAGGCGAACCTGCACCACGCCAGAGGAGTGTCAGCCACCTTGTGCAGGGTCGTCTGTAAAGAGGAGATTGACCTGGCTCTCGTCCAAGAGCCATGGTTAATAGGTGGCCTCGTCCGTGGACTATCATGCGGATCATGTAAGTTATTATATGACCGTATGGGAGGTGCCCCTCGCACTGCTATACTGATCAATAATAGTGTGAGACACTTTCCTTTAACCAACTTCATTCACAGAGACCTGGTGGCAACGGCTATGGAGGTAGCCACTGCTGATGGCGTCCGGGAAGTGGTGATCGCCTCTGCTTACTTCCCGGGCGATGTGGATGACGTACCCCCCGCAGAGGTTCAGCGGCTTGTGGGATTCTGCCGCCTTCACAACAAGCCGCTCGTGAATGGCTGTAATGCCAACGCCCATCACACAATCTGAGGGAGCAGCGACGTCAACAAACGTGGTGAGTCTCTCCTTGATTATCTAATGTGTTGTCATTTAGACATAGCGAACGTCGGGTGTAAGCCGACGTTTATTAATTCTATTAGGGAAGAGGTATTAGATCTCACCCTAATAAGCAACTCAATTGCGGGTTCGCTTATAAACTGGCGGGTCACAGACGAAGCCACCTTGTCGGACCATCAGCACATCAGGTTCGACCTTCCTGGCCAAATCGAGATCCGCCAGAACTCCTTTTGTCCTAAAAAGACAAATTGGGAACTCTTCAAAGCCTCTGTGGCTTTGAAAGCAGACATGTTGATCAGCAATCCTAACTCTGTCAGTGAGATAGAACTTGCTGCCAACCTGCTCCAAGATGTGCTTATTACGTCCTTCGAAGCCAGCTCAGTTCGGAAGACACTAACGGTCAACCGTAAAGTTCCTTGGTGGAAAGAAGAGTTGGCTGCTTAAAGAAGGAAGGTTAGAAGCCTTTTCAACAAGGCCAGATCTAACCGTATAAGTTGGGACGTCTATAGGGACGCTCTCACAAACTATAATAAGAACATTAGACGCTCCAAACGCGATACGTGGCGCAGCTACTGTGGTAGCATAGAATCTCTGCCAGAGGCAGCGAGACTCCACAAGGTATTAGCCAAAGGATCGTCTAATGGTATAGGGCTTCTAAAAAGAGCAGATGGCTCTTTCACTCAAGATCGTAGGGAAGCACTTGAACTTTTACTACAAGTTTACTTCCCAGGTTCCGTGGCCAACCCAGATCTCTCCAGTCACGTTGACGCCACCTGGTCACCTGACTCACGTGGAACCAGTTTATCTGGTACCATCTTCGATCCTGAAAAGGTCAAATGGGCTGTAGATTCCTTCGATCCCTTCAAAGCCCCAGGGGGTGATCAAATCTTTCCAGCCCTTCTCCAAAATAGTCTGGATCATATCGTCGATTCACTGGTCGGCCTTCTTAGAGCCAGTCTCACGTGGGGACACATACCCAACTCTTGGAGGAGAGTCAATGTGGTATTCATCCCCAAACAGGGGAATCGTCCTCTTGACCAGCCTAAGTCCTACCGGCCGATCAGCCTTACCTCCTTTCTGCTCAAGACTGCGGAAAGGCTCCTAGACTTGAAAATTCGGTGCTCTCTGCAGGAAAACAACCCTCTGCACCCCACGCAGTTCGCGTATATAGCCGGTAGATCGACAGAGGTCGCTCTCCACAAATTAGTGAGTAAGATCGAAATGGCCTTCGTATCTGTGCTCTTTTCTTGATATAGAGGGTGCTTTCGATAATACCGGCTACGGGTCTATCTCTACTGCGCTTGAGCGCAGGAACATTGCCCGTCCCATAATCCGGTGGATTGACGCCATGCTCAAACACCGGACTATCTCCTCTACCCTGGACACGACGACCGCCCATATTAGTGCGGTAAAAGGGTGTCCCCAGGGAGGGGTTCTATCCCCTTTGCTCTGGTCCCTAGTAGTTGACGAACTACTAATCATACTCGCAGAACAGGGCGTGGAAGCGATTGGCTATACCGACGACCTGGCTCTCGTAGTGAACGGGAACTATGCCAACACCGTGACAGAGCTGATGCAATCAGCTGTGAACACGGTCAGTAGATGGTGCGATGATGTAGGTCTTAGCATCAATCCTCAAAAGGCAATCATTGTTCCCTTCACTAAGCGTTACTCTATTGACATTGGTCAATTACATATTGGCGGCTCTCCTGTGGAACTTTCCAACGAAGTCAAATATCTAGGGGTAACCCTTGATAAGCGACTAAACTGGAACTCCCACCTGCATAACACTCTATCAAAGGCCACTCATGCCATGTGGGCATGTAGAAGGCTTTTCGGTAGAATATGGGGTCTCAAATCCTGCACCATTAGGTGGCTTTTTGAGATGATGGTAAGACCGATCGTAACCTACGCTGCTTTTGTGTGGTGGCCCAAGGTTACGCAGGTCACTGCCATCAATAAATGCACGAAATTGCATAGGCTGCTCTGCCTTTCCTTGACGGGTGCACTCCGCACCTGTCCCACTGCAGCAATGGAATCGATTTTGAATCTGACTCCGCTGTATATCCGTATAAAAGAAGTTGCTGCTATGAGCCTTCTTAGAATCAAGCTCCAATCTGGGCTTCTAGCTACCGAATCTAAGCATGCTAGCCTACTCAAAGATATTCCTGGCTTAGAGATCTGCACTAGATCAGATTCTATGACCAAGGAACTCTTCTTTGGTGCAAAATTTAGAACCCTCATCCTGGACCGCAGGGTTTGGGATGCTGGCAACCCCATCAGAGACCCAAATGGTATACATTGGTACACCGACGGGTCAAAGACTGAACAGGGGGTTGGAGCTGGAATACATGGTCCCAACTCCAGGACCTCGATTGCTATGGGCAACTGGCCCACAGTTTTCCAATCAGAGGTTCACGCCATTGAGTTCTGCTGCCGTTTTATCCTTGAGAAGGGGACTAGAGGAGCGAAAATATACATCTTCTCGGACAGCCAAGCGGCCATACTAGCCCTCTCCTCAAAAAGAGTAGGCTCGCTTATGGTGGCTGACTGCTGGAATTGTCTCCAGAGGCTGTCAATAAGGAATAAAGTCACCCTAATTTGGGTACCTGGGCACTCTGGCTTCCAGGGCAATGAGCTGGCGGACGAACTAGCGAGGGCTGGGTCATCAGCCACCTTGCTCGGCCCCGAACCCTTCTGTGGCGTGGGGTGGTCTACTATCTTCTCCCTTGTGAAAACCTGGGCTGGAAGATTGACTGAACGCTACTGGTTCTTCCAATCAGGGATGCGGCAGGCTAAAGAGCTTACCAATCCCAAAGTTGATCGAAGGACCAAGCTACTCTCCAGGAGAGACCTCTATCTCCTTGTTGGCTACCTAAGTGGCCACCACCTGGTGAACTACCACCTCAAAAAATGCGTTTGTCCTCGGACGCGGAGTGCAGGCTCTGCAAAGAGGACGATGAAACTACTAAACACATTCTATGTGACTGTCCGGCCTTGGTATGGACAAGGAGGAAACATCTGCACGTGGAAATCGCAACTCCAGAGCAGATTGTCCGTTCCTCGACGAAAGATATAATAATAATAATAACAGCACGAATCAAAGACTCCCTCAACAACAATGAATCTGGCCTGAAATGGTCATGGAAAGTTTGTCGGGTGAAAGAGCTAACTTTGAGTAAAATGCTTAGGGAGACTAAACTGAAATTTGAAAAGCTGCGTGCAGCATTTTCAAATCTCCAATCTGAATTTTCAGATATGGAAACTCAATTTAGTTTCGAATGTTCCGATGAACCTTCCGCACTTCCACCGGCAACTCCTTTACGTATAACATCTCCAGTTATTGCCTACTCAACCCCTTCTACGTCTCCTAACATTCCTCCAGCCGCCCCGGCTGTTTTGTGCGATCCACCACTTTTGATCGTCACCTCTCCAGTCGCGCCTTTATCCAAAAAGAATCTTCAAAATTCTTTTGATAACACTGCCGTCAATACTCAAACGGTTGTTTCAAACGTTAAATCGCTTGTCGCGGTTAAGCCCAAGAAACATGTTTTCGTTTCACGCCTTGCACCCGATACTTCGATTGATGATGTAAAATCATTTAATAAAAATACCTGCAGACAATTTTCAATCTGTTTGCAGCGGAACCTTCTGGCCGCCTGACTTAATTGTAAAAGAGTATTCTCCAAAACAAAAAAATCGAACTGCGGTACCGCTTCCTTCAACTTCTCGCGCCTCTTCTTCTTCTAGTGGAACATCAAAAAACCAGTAGAGATATCCAATCTTTATTTCGCTTATCAAAACGTTAGAGGCCTAAACTCTAAGCTCTCTAATTTGTTTTTGAATAGTGTATCGTTCGATCATCAAATTTTAATATTTACCGAAACCTGGTTAAAACCTGATGTAGAAAACTGCACAATTTTTCCTAATAGGTACACCTCCATCAGATGTGACCGTTTATCACGAAATGGAGGTGGTGTTCTTATAGCTGTAAAGTCAGATCTTCCTTCCGAACTTGTTCCATTAGACCACGGTTCTTCCTTAGAATTTTTATGTGTTAAAATGACGATGTGTCAAATTTTAATTTACATTACCTGTTCATATATTCCTCCCTCATCTGATATATCTGTCTACCTAGACCATCTTTCATCTATCCAATCTGTTGCCTCCAAACTATCTGATAGAGATTATCTGCTAGTTTTTGGTGATTTCAACTTACCAAAAGTTACTTGGTCATCTCAATCCGATATATTGGTGCCCTCTGTATTTAACTCTTTTTTAAATGGCCTCTCGGAGCTATTTTTTTTATCAAATAAACACTGTTCCTAATTGTAGTGGTAGAATGCTTGATTTAATTTTCTCTTCTGACATTTTACTAAATACTATCTCTGGAATGAATTTCTTAGTTCTACCTGAAGATCCCTATCATCCTACATTGGACCTGGTTCTAACTCTGCCAGCTTCTATGCAAACTGCAACTGTTTCCCCTATAATAAAATCACGTTGTTTTCGTAGGACCGATTTTCAAAAATTGAATTGTTTAATTTTGATCTTATTACATGCATTTCATTTTTTTATTCCTCTATGAACTCATTTTTTGATCAATGTGTTCCTGTTACTTTTCCCGTAAAGTCCAATAGGCCTCCTTGGTTTTCACGTGAGCTAGTAAGGGTGAAAAATTTTAAATCGCGGTATTTTAAAAAGTTTAAATTAACTCGTAATCCTTTTGATTTTACACGTTATATTGCTGCAAGAGCAAACTTTATTGCTCTGAATGCAAATTGTTACAAAAAGTATTTGCGTCGCTGCCGTTTGCAGTTTGCTCAGGACCCAAAGCTATTTTAAAACTTTGTTAACTTAAAACGTAAATCAAGTAGATTTCCTCCCTCTCTATCATACGAAAATAAAGACGCAACAGATGATCAGGCAGCCGACGATTTGTTTGCAGACTTTTTTCAATCAACTTATTTAACTGAACCTTATAGTTCCCTTTTACATCCATACCCTTATAGAATAGAAAGTTTTAACACTGTCTTCTATCCTTCTATCGACATAACCTCTCTACTAAATGATCTTAAATCGATAAAACCCGTTTTTTCTCCTGGCCCTGACGGGATTCCAGCATGCGTACTTAGATTTTGTGCTGATTCGATTTTGAAGCCAATTCATAAGCTATTTGACTTGTCACTATCCAATAGTTATTTCCCACCTATTTGGAAAAACTCTTTTTCCATTCCTCTTCACAAAAGTGGTTCTAACCATGATGTGAAGAACTATAGATATATTTCCAAATTGTCCGCAATTCCTAAGATTTTTGAAAAAAATTTTACGGCTCAGTTAACTTTTATGTGTAAATCTTTAATTTCACCCCATCAAAATGGGTTTATAAAGGCAAGATCAACAGCTACTAATCTTTTAAAATTTTCATCTATTATCAATCTAGAATTTCGGAACAAAATGCAAACTGATGTGGTCTATACTAACTTCAGTAAAGCATTTGACTCCGTAAATCATAATCTCTTAATTCATAAGTTAAATTTGATTGGTTTTCCTCAAAAGCTCCTTCTGTGGATATCTGATTATTTAACTAACAGATCTCAACGAGTTCTTTTTATACCCTTGGACCATTGAAAATGGTCAAAAAAGGGTATACTAACTTTGTGCATGTATGTAACGGGCAGAAGGAGGCGTCGGAGACCCCATAAAGTATATATATTCTTGCTCAGGATCACTAGCCGAGTCGATTGAGCCATGTCCGTCTGTCTGGATGAACGCGCCGATCTCAGCTATTACAAAAGCTAGGGACACCAAATTTAGCATGAAAATTTCTGTATACCATACGCAGATCAAGTTTATTTTCAATTTGGAATAACACGCCTACCGCCCCCGCAAACCGCCAATTTTGTTTTACATGGCGATTTACTCATTTCTTAACGTTCTGCTTTAGCATATATATAGATAAATACTATATGAACTTATCCTCCAAATTGCAATCCGATCGGACAATGAACACTGAAGTTATTAGATAAACCATTTCGACCCTTCGACCAGCAAAGAAGTTGTCGATGACGTCAGAACTAAATTACTTGCGTAGGAAAGAAAAGGACAAACGATAAGAGCGCAAAGCGCGAGGTGTTTCTCGACTCTTCTTTTCCATGCACATGTTAATTACCGAAAATACATGTGCATAAATATATACTAATACTCAACCAATAGGTGGCGTGGTAAATAAATATGAATGTATGCAAGTATTTACATGCTTGTGTACATAATCCTAATATTTATAATATACGTACGTGCACATATGATTATTATTTAATAATTAAATTTTAGGGTCAGTAAAAAAAACAAAACTATAAAATGTAATTAAATAAATATTAATTTTGATTAGTCGATATATTGCAAGTTATCGATTTTGGCCAATTCAAAATTTATAAAGAAATACCGATATACACTGCTCACACCGCTTTTTGCAGTCTTTCGCGCGCTTGGAAAATTGCGGCGATAAATTATTGACCACGTATCGAAATTGATGCAAGGTGGCAGCGCACTGCAGTGTTATGATTAATTTGTAGCTTTCGATTGGTATTATACAATTAGATACTTTTTATGGCAATATACGTCCAAGGGTATCCCACTGTCGCGTGCCGCTCGACTGTTGCTCTCGTTAAAGAATGTCTTTCTGAGCCGATCTTAGTTACTTCTGGTGTTCCTCAGGGCAGCCACCTTGGACCATTGCTCTTTAACCTTTTTATTAACGATCTTCCTTCAATACTCCTTCACTCTAACATTGTTATGTATGCTGATGATGTGAAACTCTGTTTGACACACAATGATCTTGCAAATAACCTTCTTCAAACAGATCTTGATTTGTTTTTTGAATGGTGCAGCAATAATGTGCTGCATCTTAACTGTTGAAATGCAAGGTTATGTCATTTTACAGAGGTAACTATCATGTCATCAATTATAATCTTAACTTAACCCCACTCTTAAGAATATCTGAAGTAGCTGATTTAGGTATCCTCTTTGATCATAAATTGAAATTTGATCGTCACATTACACAAATTGTCAATAAGGCATTTCGACTACTCGGGTTCATCAAAAGATGGGCCAAAGAATTCGAGGATCCTTACACGACAAAGTTGCTTTACACTTCTCTTGTTCGTCCAACTCTTGAATATGGGTCTTGCGTGTGGTCGCCGCAATACCATATTCACCAAGATAGAATTGAGTCTGTTCAAAAGCAGTTTCTACTCTTTGCCTTGCGCAGTTTTAATTGGGTTCCGGGTGTAGACTTACCACCATACTCTAGTAGACTATTTCTAATTAACCTACCTTCTTTAACTAACCGTCGTATTATGTTAGGCGTTATGTTTTTTGTAAAACTAATAAAGTACAATATAGATTCCCCTACTCTGCTTACTCAAATTAATTTCTGTATTCCTTCTAGAGTTACACGTAATTTTATGCCACTATCCTTGGCCTTTTGTAATACTAACTACAGCTTGCATGACCCTTTCCGAGTTCTCTGTGCTGACTACAATAGACTGTCTAGAGTTTTCAACTCCGAGTCCTCCCTTTAATCTGTTAAGCTGTCTATCCTTAATCAATTAACACTACATGCTAACAACTAATATTAATCTACCGATCTGATTGGGTTTTACTGGGTTTTCCCCAATCCTTTGCAGCAAATGTTGGATCGAGAATTCATGTTTCGTTATCCCCAGCCTAAATTTAAAAATATATATTTTTAATTGCAAAATTTAATTTTAAAATCTAAATTATTTTCTTTTTTTAAATTTCCAATATTAATTTAATAAAATCTAATTTAAATTTTAATTTTAAGTCGACTGATTTAGTTGACGTTAAATAAATAAATAAATAAATAAATAAATAAATAAAAATAAATAAAAACTCATGCAAATTTATATGTCAATAAATATTCAATAGGTTTGCAAAAAAATGTCTAAATGAATAATAATTGTAATTTGTCAAAATCGGCCTTGTATTTTATATATATATATATATATATGGGCTGGCACAAATCCTCTAACTGAACCCTCCACGAGGGTGCCGGCTGGGCAATGGGCTGTGTATTGACTCAAACTTCAGAGTCAGGGACTGTCCTGTTGCTTGGGCCAATACACGGCCCAGCTAAGGCAAGGACGCAACAACATACGGACAATCAAAGTCTGGTGCTGCTGTGTCCGGAGCCATGGTCAGAGGTGCCTGGCAGATAGGCCTAAAATGCTATGGGATGGTTCCCAAGAACAAAATTAACCAAAATGAAAGAAGTAGATGGAGCCAACAACTGGGTCAACTCGGGCTGGGATGTCAGCCCAAACGTCGGTGGAAGGCGTGACTGCTACCACCGGCGGGCACGGGGAGGTGAAAACCCCTCTACGTGTCGCCAGCGGTCACACCTCTGTCCAAGTCAGGCCAAATTCACGAAAAATTCAAGCTTTAAAAACATTACCACCACCCCAAAATGTCTCACAGTTCAGACAATTCATTGGTTTAGCCAAATATTTTCGGCAATTTGTGTTAAATTTCTCCCAAACACATAAACCTCTGTATCTTCTCACATCTAAGAAAACCACTGACTATGTTTGGTTACCAGTGCATGAAAAAAATAATAACTATATTGACTCAGACGCCAGTTTTAATCATATTCGATCCGCAATACTCAATAGAGCTGCATACTGACGCAAGTTGTATTAGGTATGGAGCGATCCTGTTACATAAAATTGACAATAAACCTCATGTTGTAGAGTATTACAGTAAGTGTATGTCTCCCGCCGAATCTAAATACCATTCATACGAACTGGAGACGTTAGCAGTGGTAAATGCTATTAAACACTTCGGACATTATTTGCAGGGCCGTAAATTTATAGTTTATAATTCTTTAAACGCCAGCCGCACAAAACTAGATTTAACACCGAGGGTGCATAGATGGTGGGCGTTTTTACAAGCATTTGATTTCGAAATAGAGTATAGAAAAAGCGAGCGAATGGCGCATGTGGATTTTCTCTCTCGGAATCCAGTGCTTGAACAACACAAAAGTTTGAATAAGATTCCAGAGTTACGAATCAATTTGATCGAGGTATCTGATAACTGGTTGGTTTCAGAACAACAGCGAGATAAAGAAATACAAGAAATAATTTTAAAGTTAAAGAATAATGAGTTACCAAGAAATCTGGATAAAAAATACGAATTGCGAAAGGGAATACTACATAGAAAAATACAGCGAAATAGTAAGACCAAATGTTTACCGGTAATACCAAGAGGTTTTCGATGGGCCGTCATAAATCACGTCCATGAAGCTATTATGCATCTTGGATGGGAAAAGACGCTGGACAAAGTCTATTGTTATTACTGGTTCGAAAATATGTCTAAATATGTGCGTAGATTTGTAGAAAATTGCATTACATGTAAAGTATCTAAGCCACTTGTGGGAAAAGTGCAGGCTGAGCTGCATCCTATTTCTAAAATAGAAATACCGTGGCATACGATTCATATTGACATTACAGGCAAATTGAGTGGTAAAAATGATTTGAAGGAATACGTCATCGTCCTTATAGATTGAGAGAAACTGAAGACCGCACCATAGCAGAAGAGACTTGTTATGGCGGGGGTCGTATGTGTAAAAGGAACTATACAAATGATGAGATAATTATGATAAGTTAATTATGTGTAAAAGGAACTACACAGATGATAAGTTAATTATGTGTAAAAGGAACAACAAAATAAGTTTGGTTTAAAAAGATTAAAAAAAAAAATGTGTTAAAGGAATTACACAAATGGTATGATTTATTAAATTTAAATTATGTTACGAAAATTTAAATAATTTAATCATGTTATGATAAGAATGAAGTTGAAACTGATTAGGATCAGTAATAAATTGAATGAAAATAATTCTTTGAAATATCCAGAGAGTCTTTGAATCCTGAAGTCACTTATGTGGTAGATTTAAAACAACACACGAGGACGTGTATTATATCAGGAAGGCCGTGTCGCATTATGAAAGTATTTTGACCACTGTACGTGTCTGTCCAAGGTACTTCGCTCTCGAGGTCATGAGAGCGGGGCAGTCGCAGATGAGGTGCTCCAGAGTTTCTCTTACATCTGGTTCCTTACATTTCCTGCATTCGTCATTGTCGGTGATGCCCAACTTTTTAGCATGAGTTGCGGTCAGGCAGTGACCAGTGAGTATGCCCATCATTGTTCTACAGTCTCTTCTCGGGAGCTGAATGACATAATGGGCTAATTTCGCGTTTGCGTTGTTGCACATAGTGCGGGTTGTTTTGCAGTTTTTTGTGTTGTACCATCTTCTTCCTGCTATTACCGCAGCGCCTTGTTCTAGGCTGTGGCTTATTGATCGCAGCGGTGGCTTCAGGTCTTCAACTGTCAGCTGTCTAGATTCGGCACCCTCTTTCGCTAGCCTGTCTGCCATCTCGTTTCCGTCAATGCCCTGGTGGCTGGGAACCCAGAAGATGCACACCTTCGATCGGATGCTTAATGCATCTAATGCTTCCCTGCTTGCCAGTACACCTTCGGAGCTGATGACATAGGATTGCAAAGATTTGATAGCCGCCTGACTGTCGACTAGGATGTTGACCCGATTTTTGTTGAGTGTTGTCGCAAGTTCTGCAGCCTTCCTTATAGCAAAGACCTCCGCCTGGAAGATGCTACAGTAATCCGGCAACTTGTACGACACTTGAATGAGCGGATCTGCACAGTAGACCGCGGCGCCCACGCCGGCTTCCATTTTAGATCCGTCCGTAAATAACTTTGTTGCGTTTTCGTCCATGCCGATTTTCCAATCTTCATGACCCATTAGAGTGGGCGTTCTGGAGAAGTTGTTTATTGGGGTCATATAGTCCGTGCTATTGAATGAATCTCCTCCCACTTCGCTATGCCCATAGTTTGCGAAGGCCATATGTCCCGTAGCACAAAGACGTTGCGCGGTCTTTTGTGCTAGTAGTTTGGCCTGTATGTCAATTGGGAGAACTCCGAGTATCACTTCCAGGGCCTTTGTTGGAGTAGATCTCAGTGCCCCAGTAATGCACATCAGTGCACGTCTTTGTACCCTTTCCATTGTTAGGAGGTATGTGGATTTCTTAGTGGCTTTCCACCATACTAGGACACCGTAGAGTAGTATTGGACGAACAATTGACATGAAGATCCAGTGCATCAGTCTGGGAGACAAGCCCCACGTGCTACTTAGCATCTTTTGCGATGCATAAAGTGCATTTGTGGCTTTCTTTACCCTTTCCTCGACATTGGTTTTCCAGCTCAGTTTGCTGTCCAGTACTATTCCTAGATATTTTACGCTCTTTTTTGGCTCGAGCATGGCACCGTTTATAGATGGCAGAGTCCATTGCGGTATCTTGTATCTCTTGGTAAAGACAATTAGATCCGTCTTGTCCGCATTGATACTGAGTCCGACCTCCATCGACCACTTCAGTATTTCTTTGAGTGTATTGTCCATGACAGAACTGATTGTCATTGGACATTTGCCCACGATAATTATGGCTATGTCGTCTGCATAGGCGGTTATCTTGGGGGCTTTCCGTTTAAATTTTCTTAAGACGTCGTTTACCACTAAATTCCACAACAGCGGCGACAACACTCCGCCTTGTGGCGTGCCTCTGTGCGCTGCTTTAGTTATGGTCGTGGTTCCCCATTCGGCTCTTACTCTTCTGCAGCTCAATAGATTGCATATCCAAGAGTTTACAGCTTCGTGGGTTTCTGCGGCTGTCAGGCTCCGCATGATCGCTTCCGTAGATACATTGTTGAATGCACCTGAGATGTCCAGGAACGCTCCTAAGGCAAATTCCTTGTGGTGTAGGGCTTTTTCGATGGTGGCTACTAGGGAGTGTAGCGCTGTTTCCACCGGTTGGTTTGGTTGGATTCTACGAGTCGGTCCATGCCTCCTCTTATGTGCAGATCCAGAAGTTTCTCGAAGGTTTTTAGCAGGAAGGAGGTGAGACTTATCGGTCTGTAATCTTTCGGCTGCATGTGACTGCATTTTCCTGCTTTTGGCAGGAACACAACACGTGCCGTCCTCCAGGGTACCGGTACATATCCCTGCCTCAGACATGCTTTGAATATCGATTCCAGCCATGGAGTAACCTTTTCTTTGGTCTTCTGTAGCATGGCTGGTATTACACCATCTAGGCCAGGGGATTTGTAACTCTCAAACGAGTCTATGGCCCACTGGATTTTATGTGGTGTGATTATATTCCCAGGTACGTTGGACACTGGGTTCGTGTGCATTGGTTGTTGCGGATCGAGTACATCTGTGCATCCGGGGAAGTGCTCGCTTAGAAGGGCATTAGTCGCTTCCCTGCTGCTACTCGTCCATTGGCCATCGCTGGTTCTTAGTTGGCTCTGTATTGCCGGTTGGCTCGACAGAAGCTTCCTAAGCCTGGCGGTTTTCGTGACCTTTTCTATGCCAGAGCAGAAAGATCTCCACGAGTTCCTTTTGGCTGTCTGGACCTTTTTCTTGAAGTCGCGGAGCCTTATTCTGTATTCGTCCCATACAAAATCTTCATTCGCTTGTTTGGCCAGTTTGAAGATTTCTTGTAGGTCGGTGCGTTGTGCCTTCAATAGTGGATTCCACCAGGGTGGCCTGTGCTTCCTTCTTACAATTGAGGTTTTGTACACTGCGTTGAAGGCCGAGGTTAGGTGGGGACAGAGAGTCTTCACGGACTTCTCAGTGTCCGCCGTTGATATGATCGGTGTTGGTGCTGCAAAATAACCCGCACTATGTGCAACAACGCAAACGCGAAATTAGCCCATTATGTCATTCAGCTCCCGAGAAGAGACTGTAGAACAATGATGGGCATACTCACGGGTAACTGCCTGACCGCAACTCATGCTAAAAAGTTGGGCATCACCGACAATGACGAATGCAGGAAATGTAAGGAACCAGATGTAAGAGAAACTCTGGAGCACCTCATCTGCGACTGCCCCGCTCTCATGACCTCGAGAGCGAAGTACCTTGGACGCCCCCTGCCTGCATCACTAGAAGAAGCAGCGGGCCTGGCACCCCAAAAACTCCTGGCTTTTGCCAAACTAACCAGCATACCAGACTGGGATAATTAAACTAAGAAATTAACAGCCTCCATCACTTATCCGGCCGCACTAAGGATCATACTGATCTATGTGAGGCCCCCCCATTAGGGGGCCTGCCGCTATAACCTAACCTATATGTCGCATTATGAATGTATTTTGACCACTGTACGTGTCTGTCACATTATTAACATAGTTTGACCACTGCTCTTGCAAGACGCTGCTGCTCAATGAGTTTGGTATATTGTGGAATCATTCTTAGAATTTGACTACGACGCATAATATGACTGGCGCCAAAGTACCGAAACGAGTAAAGGCGACGGCGTTGTCGCGCTGTCGCCAAGTGTAGTTCAGCTAGCGTGTGTAAAGCATAGATCAATGCGTAGAAAATGCGAGCAGTTGCATGCATACGATTGCACACGCTGGTTGGAATTCGCTTCACTCGAAAAGTTTGTGTGTCAACATGGCAGATCAGACGCATGTCTGTCTGTCGACACTGCGACATATATATATAAAATTGCAATGTAGTAAATTTGGTTGCAATATCTAAAAAATAACAAAAATCGACAGATAGACTCAGATGAACTGCGGTACTGCAGACTGCTTCAAACTTTTGGACACATTAGAGCATACTTTCCACTAGCGTAGAGCTAGTACCTGGTATCAGATATCAGATGGCTTTCACTGATTGGGCTCTACACAGCCAAATGGATATTCTCCATGACATTCATGCTGCTCATGAATACAGCCTTCGGGTCCACTAGCTGTAGGTCCGTTCTTAATAACCAATCCTTTATGATGGAAACTGTAGTCCCGCACATGTTCCCGGTTTCGACAACATCATCAGTAAAGTCTACAATGCTGGTATCCACTGGAAGTTGCAGCCTCAATTTACCATCATACAGAGCGTTCCTCAGTAGAGGTTCGACGACTAAGCCCAGTGGAGCAACTCCGTTGATTCGGGAGGACCTTTTTCTCCTTGCATTGTGTGGCTTTTAAGAACCCTATATATCTCTAAAGTAGTTTTTATACCCTTCGACCATTGAAAATGGTCAAAAAGGGTATACTAACTAAAGGAGGCGTGGTAGACCCACAAAGTTTATATATTCTTGCTCAGGATCACTAGCCGAGTCGATAGAGCTATGTCAAAAGCTAGCTATTACAAAAGCTAGGGATACCAAATTTAGCATGAAGATTCCAGATAGATACACCATACGCAGATCATTTTTATTTTCAATTTTGGATACAACGCCTACCGCCGCCGCAAACCGACTATTTCCAATTTAAATTCGAAGTACTCATGTCTTAACGCACACATATAGATAAATACTACAATATATGAACCTATCCTACAAATTGCAATCCGATCGGACAATACACACTGAAGTTATGAGATAAACCATTTCGACCCTCCGACCAGCAAACAAGTTGTGGATGATGTCGTAACTATGTATATTACTTGGGCAGAAAAGAAAAGGACGAAAACGACGATGCGATCATGTAGCGCGATCTGTTTCTCGACTGTTCTTTTCGTGCACATGTCAATTACCGAAAATACATATGCATATATGCTAACACTTCACCAATAAGTGGCGTGGTAGATCGATATGAATGTATGCAAGTATTTACATGCATGTGTACATATTCATAATATTCATAATATGCGTACGTGCACATATGATTATTATTTAATAATTCATATTTTAGGGTCAGTAAAAAATACAAAACCTTAAAATGGAAATAAATAAGTATTAATTTTGATTTGATCGATATTGCCCAATTTAAAATTTACAAAGTAATACCGATATATACTGCTCACACCGCATTTTGCGCGCTAGGAAATTGCGGCGATAAATTATTGGCAACGTACCGTAATTTATAAAAGGTGGCAGCGTTCTGCAGTGTTATGATTAATTTGTAGCTTGCGATTAGTATCATACAATTAGATTCTTTTAAGTGAAAATCACGCCATAGAAATTCTGAACAGAGATGGAGCTCGCTATTTTGTGACATTCTCCGATGACCGATCTACATATGTTCGTGTACTTCTTCATATCGCGAGATGAAGTTTTCGACAAATTTAAGATTTTAATTTGACAACTTTTCAGGTGTGGGCAGATAAAAAGCCATATGTTGGGCATCTGAGAGTGTTTGGAGCCAAAACCATTGTTCTGAATAAAACACACGAGAAGAAGAAAGTCTTTTGAACCCTGATAAGCGGAAAATTATCGAGACCCGTAACGTTATATTCATCAAACAAAATCATTAAACATGAAGAAAAGATTGTTCGGCAACCGGTGGTGAGATTGTTGAACTCGAATGAGACTCTTGAGCAATTCCATGTGATTATGAAACTGTTATCGACTGCCTGCTGACTGCTAACGTACAACATTAAGAAGTGGCTCTAGAAGATGACTATCACAGTGACTTTCAAGATGCGCCAACGCGGGGTTCTGAGCGACCGACGATCATACGTACTGTCAATCGGGCGTCTAAGAAAGCAATACCAGGAACTTTCGTTGCTTCAAAGTAAACGGACGCGTTTTTGTTTTGCTCCGCGCTTATTATTCTTTTTGCACAAACAATCGGCATTGGTTTCTAACATTAAAGTTTACGAACATTCTGTTGTAATTCTCATTCACTTTCGAGAGTACATGCCTGGTGTTTTTAACTCTAGTTTGTTGTATTTTTTTTTTACTCAAGCTCTTATACTCTCCCTCTCACACTTAATGTGTGTGCCTAACGTTTCCTCACGCTCACACATTTCTGTATTTGTTCTCTACTAGTTTGGTGCGTGCAGTTATTTCTCTTTAACGCTCAATCAATATCTTCTCTTCTTATTTAAATTTGCGGTTGTTTTTGCTGAGAACGGTAGAACCCCTTTATAATGGAAGGTATTGTCCGTTTTGAGCAACCCTATAACGTAGGATTGTGCTGGATACACAGCCATAACGGTTGATGCTATAGCCAAGCGAACTGATCTGCGCTATTGCTGTGATACATGTCGGGAAGTGGAAGATGACATGATTATTTTTATGCGACAGGCATGGAACTGATTTAGAGAACTTTCCGGCACGTTTCGTGAAATGGCCAAAAGGTTCTCTGCGTTGGACTCAACGTTTTACAACCCCGAATTGTTGGTTAAGTCTGAAAAACCCGAAAAAATCCGCTGGTAATGAGAAATCTTTGTCTGTTAGCATCCCACTCCGGCTCATAGATCAGCCAGGCACTCCGTTGACACACCTGGTGTATAGTTTATCGCCCCAATGATGATAAGATGGACGGCTCGGTCTGTTTCGGTATTCGAAAAAGTCATCGGTGAGTGTGTGCAGATAGTGTCGCATAAAAATTCCGATGAGTCCGCTGTGGTTTCTAAGCCGGTGCCACAGATAAAACAGTTAGAAAAGGCAAGTTCCGGTCCACCGGATGTGTAAAGTCGGGGATTTTGAGTGGAGTATTCGTTGTAGTAGATTTACATCTTAACTTCAATACGATATTGAACTCCACTTTCCCGGTTTTTACTTTTATATAACCTGCTCCTCTATTCAGCCGTCATCGGAAATCTCTGTCTACTTGCAGCATCTATCTGAAATCAAAACCTGTTATCAGACAGGGATCAAATTATCGTCCTTGGGGATTTTAATATTCCTGAAAGTAATTGGACAACTTGTGGAGAGGAAAATTGTCTGTTGCCTTTAGAACGCTGGATCTATGCTTTGCCTCTGATCCGTCTAGTGTGAATCTACTCAAGACCCGCCCACTTTCTCTACCAGAAGATCCTTACCACCCCACTTTCGAAATAGATTTTGATTTTGGAACTTGTATCGTTAGGCATGAAAACATGAGTACACGTATACGCTGCTTCAGAAAAGAGAACTTTGTAAAGTTTAATACTTTAATTTTTATAGCTTCCTTGGTCTGCTCTCTATTTATCCACTGACATGTAAGTTGCGATTAAAATATTTTATAATGCACTTTTTCATTGAAAAATGCTCGAGTAAGCCTCCGTGGTTTACAAAAGAGCTGTCACGCCTAAAAAAATTAAAGACTAGTTTATTTAAAAAATTTAAAGTAAATAATTTTTCTTTTTCTTTTTGCAAAATTTTTTCAAACGACTAATTCAACTGCTACGCAAATTGCTGCTGTCCATATAATGTTCCGAGCTCGAATGGTATTTTTACCCCGCTCCTGAACGAAAGCTCACCAGTTTTCTCGCCAGGACCTGACGGTATTCCCGCTTGCGTACTTCGTTACTGTACAAACTCACTTAATAAGTCACTGCTCAAATTTTTTTCGCTATCCCTAAAAACTACCTTTTTTCCTCCCATTTGGAAGGAATCATTTATAACTCCATTGTTCAAAAAGTCTGATGCAAGCAATTGTAGATTTATTTCTAAATTGTTGGCTATACCGAAACTTTTCAAAAATATCCTAACTCCCCACTTGCAACATTTCTGTAGATCCGTTATATCTCCTTTTCAACACGGATTCATGAAACGTCGTTCAACGACGTCAAATTTGATGGAGCTGACATTCTTTGTTATAAGATTTTTCAGGACAATCTTTAACTGACGTCATTTATACTGATTTTAGTTAAACATTTGACTCAGTCAACCATTATCTTCTTGCACATAAACTTAACCTATTCGATTTCTCACCAAAGCTTCTTAGTTGGATTGTATTTTTATTTAACTCACAGAACTTAAACATTCCTCTTTAAAAATAATCATTTTTACCCTATTCATGCCACATCTGGTTTTCGTTTTTACGCTTTTCATCAATGACGTTCCGTTGGTCATTCGTTTCTCACGTACTCTTATGTTGTTATCGTTGCTATTAATTTAAAGATGACTGCTGTCATTTTCGGCTTTAAGCCGACTAAGATAGCTTTTATTCATGGTGTAGTGCAAACCTTTTAAATCTGAACAGCTCCAAATGCAAGCTTATGACATTCACAAGTACCAGTCCGAAGGTTGTATCTTACACTCTTTGTGGATGTGCCTTGGAAAGAATTTCCCTAGTTGATGATCTGGGTGTTCGTTTGGACCGCAAACTAAAGTGTTGTGAACGTATTTCCCCAATGGTCAATAAAGCTGTAGCTGCGCTTGGCTTTATAAAGAGATGGTCTAAGGGTTTTGACGATCCTTATTTAACTAAAACCCACTATACCTCACTTGTTCGTCCTATCATTGAGTACGGATTATGCGTTTGGTGCCCTCAAGACTCTGTTCATAGGGACCCCATTGAATCTGCACAAATGAACTGTCTAATCTTTGCCTTACGTGGCCTTAACTTGGGTATAAATACAAGATTCCTTCCCTATATTGGTAGGCTTAAGTTACTTAATGTACCATCTTTATCTTACCGTAGAACCATGCTTGGTGTAGTTTTTATCCATAATCTAATACAAGGTGATA
Organism: Zaprionus ornatus; assembly: GCA_018904035.1. Classification (NCBI taxonomy): domain Eukaryota; kingdom Metazoa; phylum Arthropoda; class Insecta; order Diptera; family Drosophilidae; genus Zaprionus; species Zaprionus ornatus. The sequence continues at coordinate 1,645,541 of JAEIFZ010000194.1, forward strand.
TTGGTAGTGTTGACCCGGTTAGCCGGTTACACTTCTCTGTCCCTTGTAGAATTAGTCGTCACTAATTAACGCGTCGTTAGTCGTTCACCACTAACGCTTCCCTTTTGTAGATCGAACTATGCCCTGCACAAGCCTTTCAGGGTATTATGTTCGGGCTTCAACAAACTGTACTGTATCATTTCTAACACTAATGTAGCTTCTTTAAAACTTGTAATTCTGTCTCACTTATATAGTAATTAAACTAACTTTCCTCGAAACACGTTTGTTAAACTTAGACTCTATCCAATTCGTTCCACTCCATTTTCGGGGGTTGGGCTACTTGTTCGCGGCGTTGCTCGGCCAATTTTGGGAATGTCTTTTTAACAGATTGGAAAATTTGTTTAACAATTATTAACCTTATTAAAAATTAACTGTCCTGATCTGATTGGCTTTTTCTGGGTTTTCCCCAATCCCAGCAACAAATGTTGGATCAGCTAACTTCCTGAGCTGTTTGAATTTTTAGCTTAAATTTTAAAACTTAAAACAAAATTGAAATACAATTTAATTTTTCGCTGTAATCAGTCAACTGTCTGTAGTCGACTTTAAATAAATAACAAATAAAAAAAAGTTTTCCCACAACTGATGACTCAGCAGTCTCAAAAAATGTAAACAAGGCAACTCGCAACATGGGGACAAATTGAAGCCTTTGCTTCAGAAGGAGATGATTAGTCCACGGTATGGAATAGACGTATCATCAGCTTATCTCAATGGTGACTTAGTTGAGGAGGTGTACATACGGCAGCTTGAAGGTTGCATTGACGATCTGCATCCGAAACGAGTCCTGATGACGCGAATGAAATGAAAAACTGAACGCCACACTGTTGAAAATTGGTTTTACTCCCTTCTCTAGTGAACCATTTTTATATATACGCAAAATTATAGGGCATCTGGGCATTATTTTTGTGTATGTAGATGACTTCCTGAAAGGAAGCTATGACATGGATGACCTTAACGAGATCAAAATGCTCATCTCCAAAGAGGTCGACGTGATCGATGGCGGCCAACTATAACTATTTCTCGATATGAAAAACCTGAGAAGGAGAAACCGGAAACATTAAAATCGTAAGCAGGACATTGAGGCACTTCTAAATGAATATACTATGCAAGACTGTAAATCAAATAGTATACGATTGTTAACTGGACAACAATTAAATTGTCCAAAAGAGGACTGTGACCGAGCGAGCCAAACTAGCTCTCATCGGATCGGGTCTCACCTATATCTGTCTATGACTACTAAACCAGACATACTGTATTCTACAGTAATGCTTGTGCAAAGGAATGCTGACCCCCACAAGGAACATGAAGTGGTTGCTAAGTGTATCCACCGTTACTTGACAGGTACATCAGTGTTGCAGCTCCGTTATACTGCGGAATATATATTGTTACATGGATGCGGTTTGGGCTGTCGGCTCTATCGATCGCACATCATTTACTGGTTGGCTTTCATTGCAGTAGGCGCTGTCTTTTCAGTTGGGAGTCTGAACAGCATAGATCCGACTATATAGCCCTATCCACGGCAGAAAAAGAAGCGGTGAATATTTAGAAGCTGGTTGGCGAAATAGGATTTGGAAGCATAGAGATTGTAATCAAAGCGGATAATGTTAACACATAAAATTATAGAAATTGAATTTGACGTGTTAACAAATATTTAGATTCAAACATGTAAAATATACTAATTTAGTGGCAATACTTTAAATAAAATATATCTTAGATTTTAAGTTTGTTTTAAAAAAGGAAATTATTTCACAAGTTATAATTTGAGAATGTTAATATACTGCGTTGAAATGGAGTATTGGAAATATGAATACATAGGGAACACATTATATATCACAAGTCTATTAATGTATTAAATAGTTGCCTGCGCGTAACATACTCATAGGTACATGAATATAAATAAACATAGAGATGTGTACACAGCGTTTAAATAGTAGCACACACTCTTTGCATTCTTAATCAACGATTCTTTTCTTCTTTAGTCACTAATAAAACTTTTCTAAAGCAACACATTTGATTATTATCGAGCGCCAAGAGACCGAAGGATAGTCATCCAAAATGGTTATTTGGCGGCAATACCTACGAGGTGTGTTCAAAAAATATCGCGAAAGTTTTGCTGACAGTTTTCTTCGATTGCAGTGGCGTGGTGCATCAGGAGTTCTTACCATATGGTCGTACGATTAATAAACAGCATTATCTTAAAGTTATGCGCTGTTTGCAAGAAGCAATACGAAGAAAACGTCCAGAATTGCGAAAAAAAACCTTTCATGGCTTTTACATCACGATAATGCCCCTGCTAACTCATCTTTGCTTGTGTGCGACTTTTTGGCCAAAAAAAATACACTAATGATGCCGCAGCCACCGTATTCCCCAGATCTGGCCCCCTGTGACTTTTTCTTGTTCCCTAAACTGAAGAGGCCCATGAAAGGACGACGTTACGCTACGATTGACGAGATAAAGACGGCATCGAAGGAGGAGCTCAAGGCTATACCGAAAAGTGCTTATGAAAATTGCTTTGAGGATTAGAAAAACCGTTGGCACAAGTGTATAATATCTTTTTTTTTATTTTTTTATTGGACGTTGAATACAATGAATGTATTAGCAAGTGGTCCAAACGACACCAAGCCGATGCTTGTTGCGCGCGGAACCCAGACGAAGTCCACCTCCCGCCTGACCGACCGAGAGGCACCGTCGCATAACGGACGACACGGAAACGCGGTAAAAATGCGAGTAGAAACGCGAGAGAAAGAAAATTAACGCGATAAAGGGAATAAAAAGTCGAATAGAGGATACACGCGACATGCAAGTGAAAAATGAAAATTAAGAAAAAGAAGATAGAATGACGAGGAATAATATTAGGAGGATACTATTACTAATTAATACTAATACTAATTACGTGCTAGATAGACAAGAATTAAAGACTTCATAGCAGCGATAGAGTTAGTGCTAGCTATGACGTGTTGAAGTTTATTGTAGTCCGAACATAATACCCTGAACGGATCGTGCAGTGCATAGTTCGATCTACAATAAGGAAGAGTTAGTGGAAGGTAATTACGTGTCGCTCTGCAAGGGACAGAGAAGTGTAGCTGCCTTACCAGGGTCTCACTGTCAATGTCACCTTGCATAAGGTTGTTAATAAATAAGACACCTAGCATGGTTCTGCGATTGGTTAGGGAAGGCAGGTTTAATAATAGAAGTCTATTAGTATAGGAAGGCAGTCTTAAATTTTCATCCCAGTTAAGGCCACGTAAGGCAAAAAGTAAAAAGTTTTTCTGTACAGATTCTATGCGTTCCTTATGAATAGTGTACTGGGGACACCATACGCATGACCCGTATTCAAGAATGGGACGAACAAGTGAGATGTAGAGGGTCTTTGTAAGATAAGGATCGTCAAATTCCTTAGACCATCTCTTAATAAAGCCTAAGACACCCATGGCTTTATTGACCATATTAGAAATATGATTGGAAAACTTAAGTTTTCGGTCCAAAAGAACCCCCAAATCATCAACTAGGGTGATTCTTTCCAAGGCACAACCACAAAGAGTATAAGAAGCATACTTTGGACTGGCTCGAGAGAATGTCATCAGCTTGCATTTAGAGCTGTTCAGGTTTAAAAAATTGGCACGACACCAAGAATAAAAACTATTTAGGTCGGCTTGTAAGAGTGAGTGACAGTGGTCGTCTTTAAATTGGTAACAAAGCTTTACATCATCCGCATACATGAGAGTACGGGAGTTACGTATGACCAAAGGAAGGTCATTGATGAAAAGCGTAAAAAGTAGGGGACCGAGGTGACTCCCTTGAGGAACCCCAGATGTGGCATGAAGTGGGTTTGAAAGGGTGGTTTTAAAGAGGACTCTTTGAGTTCTGTCAGTCAGATAGCTAACAATCCAACTAAGTATTTTTGGTGAAAAACCTAGAAGGTCAAGCTTATGTGCCAGAAGGGAGTGATTCACTGAGTCAAAAGCTTTACTGAAATCAGTATAAATAACATCAGTTTGAAGATTTTCCTGAAATCCTTTTACCACAAAGGATGTCAGCTCAAGTAAATTTGTCGTAGTTGAACGACGCTTTATAAATCCGTGTTGAAAAGGAGAAATAACGGATCTACAGGAATGTTGCAATTGAGGAGTTATAACATTCTCGAAAAATTTAGGTATAGCCGACAGTTTAGAGATACCTCTATAATTGCTTGCATCAGATTTGCTGCCCTTTTTATGAAGGGGAATAATAAAAGATTCTTTCCAAATAGAAGGAAAGAGTGAAGTTTCTAAGGACAGCGAAAATAGTTTGAGCAATGGCTTACTTAAGGAGTTGGCACAGAACCGAAGTATACAAGCGGGAACACCGTCAGGGCCAGGTGAGAAAACTGGCTTAACTAAATAAAGATCCTTGACAAGTGAGCTTTCGTTTAGAAAGGGAGTGAAGATACCATTCGAACTTGGAATGTTGTATGGATAAAAGTGAGTGTGATGTGTAGAGGGTGAATACGTCGTTTGAAAAAACTTTGCAAACAAATCGGCCATGGTTTGGTCGGTATCTGCACAAGCATTTTCAAACGTTAGTTTCGTAGGAAATGCGGGAGACTTGCGCTTCGTGTTAACAAAACTATAAAACTGTTTGGGGTTCTGAGTAAACTGAACCTTGCAACGAGTTAAATAGGTCTTATAACATTTCGCGTTTAAGACTGTAAAATCTGACCGCGCGCTTAAGTAGCGAGAAAAGGCTGAAGGCGAATTATTGTTTTTATACTTTTTAAATAGACTCGACTTTAAATTTTTTAACCGTGACAACTCTCTTGTGAACCATGGCGGCTTACTCGAGGAAGTTGGATAAAAGCACGGAACACAAATATCAAAAAATGAATTAATTGTGTTATAAAAAATATTGGTCGCTACTGAAATATCTGTAGACAAATATAGTTCCGACCAATCAAAATTAGAAATTAACGAATTTAATAAGTTAAAATCTGCTTTTCTAAAGCAGCGTACACGATTACACAGTTTTTCATGTTTATCCATACATGCGACAAACTCAAAAGTAACTTCAAGAGTGGGATGGTAAGGATCTTCAGGAAGAGAAAGTGGTTGTGTCCTGTTTAGACTCACTCTAGATGGATCGGAGACAAAGCATAAATCTAACGATCTGTTACTACAGTTTAAGATATGATTGACCTGTGACAATGACATATCAAACAGACCGTCGAAAAGGTCATGTTGCCGTGAAGGCAACAGAGTATTTGAGTCAACACTTGTTGTCCAATTACAATTAGAAATATTAAAGTCCCCAAGGACTGAAAAGTGATCTCTGTCTGATAACAGATTAAATATAGTCTTTATTGCCGACAAATGTTGCAAATAGACTGATAACTCCGATGACGGCGGAATATAAGAACAGGTTATATAATGAAAGAAGCCGGGGAAGTGTAATTTTACACAGAGTAATTCAATAGCAGATTGAATCTCCGGTTGTAAAAGTTCCGAATTGATGGTGGAATCAACTGCAATAAGAACTCCACCACCACGACGGTCAGGTCGATCACACCTGTAGGTTGTGTACTTATTTGGAAAGACTTCAGAGTTAAGGATCTCCGGCTTTAACCAAGTCTCAGTAAACACAAGAACTTGAGAAGAAAAAGAGAGACTGTTTAAATATAAAGTTGAAAGTTTAGTACAAAGACCTCTAACATTTTGATATGAAAGAGTTAAGAAGCTTGTTAGTTTTTTTTGCTCGGATTTTTCTTGGCAGATGCTAAAGAAGGCAAAGGGAGTTTAATCGGTGGGCGATTTTTTTCTTCTTTGCTTCGAACTCTTTAAAAATTACGTGTTCCGGCCAAAATTGTGCGGAACATATAATGCCAAAGAGTTCGTTGGGGACACTTATTTTGAAGGACGATATGTCCCTCTCATAAGAAAACTTAAATTTTTCCACTTTTATATCCAAGGCTTGTATTTTTGCTTGAATATAAGCAGTAACATCGTTTGATGTGAGTTCAGGGGCAAGCCTGGAAACAAAAATTTGTTTCCTTTGTGGAACACCTACAAGCTTTTTTGGCGCCTCCGGTATAATACCAGAGCAGAGGTTCTCTTCTGGTAATCCAGAACTTGAACACGCCCTATGAAAATCTAATAACTGTGGCACAGGCAACGAGACCACAGCAGACATATCGGATGGTTTAGGCGTCACTGATTGCACACCCCCAATGACATTCTCTAGAAGAACCGCAGATCTCGTTACCATCGGAGGATTGGTGAACGGCATCAGCGGCTGTGTCACTGGCGTACCTGGCTGGTCAATTAGAGGGAGCTGGGTGGCGCTAACAGAAGACTTTTCTACCCGTGAGGATTTCTTGCGCTTTGGGGATTCATTCAATAACTTAAGGTTATTGAAAGAAGAATCCAGCGCCGAGAACTGGTCGGAAAGTTTACGAAAACTTCCAAGCAGTTCCTTAAATCCAGTCTTCGTTTGACGCATAAACGAACACATGTCGTTCTCCACCTCCCTACACACATCGCAGCAATAACGCAAACCAGTGCGCTTGGCTACGGCGTCAGCCGTCGGGCCAGAAAATCCGGCACACTTCGCGTGTACTACGTTGGTACATAGCCAGCACGAAATGCTTGCCTGGGCGGCAGTCACCTGCTTAAGGCAGGATTTTTTGAAACAAATTACCCCGTCCATTATAGTGGGCACCTACTGTAAAACGAGAAATGCCAAAAGGAATACGAACAAAAACAAGAAAAGGTATGTGCGCGAGAGAAAGAAATTAGCGCGCGTAAAGAGCAGTGAGCACAGAGAGCAGAAAGATAGAGCAACAACAGTGCAGCAAAGAGAGCGGCAAAGCGTGAGAGCTGCTTAGGCGCACTCAAAGAATAAGGAGAGAATAAGGAGAGAGAGCTATAGCGGTGAACTAACTACAACAACGTCGCTTACCGAAAATAAGAAGACAAAAACAAAACACTGGACAAGCAGAACCAATGCGCAACAAATGTAAAATTAGCAAAGTTTAGTTTGACTAATCTACAATACAAGGCATGCACACGCGTCGTGAACGGGCTAGCAAAAGGATATATTAAAATTTAGATATTTAAACAAAACACCGGTTGTTTTGAATTCAAATCAAAAAATCAAATCGAAGCGCACAAAAAAAACACGTCCGTTCACTGTGAAAGTTGAAAGATCTTTTTGATCTTCTTATGGGGATTACTTTGAAGGGACAAAATAGATATTCATGACCAAATAAATAATTTTTGAAAAAACACAAAGATTAGATTAAATATTCATAATTATATTATATTAAGTAAAGAAATTTTTTAAAATTTTTGTAAAAATTTTAATATTTTTTGTTCCGTTTACTAATATTGATATAATTTTTGAATACAAAATAACAAATGTTGAATACATAAATATCTATTTAATAAAAATAATTATCAAAATAAAACAAGCCATATGTTTTCCAAAGTTATAGAATTTTCGACGCAAGATAACCATTTTAGCCCACTCTGCTTTGTCTTGTGCATACATACATTAATACGATCACAGAGCGCAAAGAAGTACGTGATGACGTCATGCTCGTGGTTGTGCTGTCGCTGTGCGACTAAAGCAGCTTTGTTGCGCTGTTTGTACTATGAGCCGAGCATGCAGCCGCACCAGTCAGCCGAAAACTCTAATCTCGATACTTCGGTCTCCGAAACGGCTGTATCGGAAAAGCAGCGTCAGCCACCTCAATCGCTGTTTTAGGTCTCTATATGTTCACCGTTTAGTATTCCCTATTTATTTTAAATTATTGCAATTTTTTGTTTTGTTGTAACATGTCCACATTTTATATGCAATTATTTAAAATAATTAAAAACAAATATTGTGTTAGATTATTCCTGCGATTTTTGGCCAGTAATTGAAATTCATCCATATGGACACTGTCATCATCAGAATCCTCAATCATCGTGTCTTCCACATTTTCTTCATTAGTGGAGATATTCGTGTCGAGAATGGTAAACGTATTACTGGAGCTTACCTTCTGGCTAGTTGTGGGGGTCGAGTGCAGAACCTGTCTACTGCTCACTCTTTTCGGGTTAGATGTGGGGGATAAAGACATACATTTACATTTTTTCTCCTGCCCGCTCTCCGATTTTGATTATCCATTAATCTTGTAATCTCGTGTACGCTGCTTTAGAAAAGCAGATTTTAACTTATTAAATTCGTTAATTTCTAATTTTGATTGGTCGGAACTATATTTGTCTACAGATATTTCAGTAGCGACCAATATTTTTTATAACACAATTAATTCATTTTTTGATATTTGTGTTCCGTGCTTTTATCCAACTTCCTCGAGTAAGCCGCCATGGTTCACAAGAGAGTTGTCACGGTTAAAAAATTTAAAGTCGAGTCTATTTAAAAAGTATAAAAACAATAATTCGCCTTCAGCCTTTTCTCGCTACTTAAGCGCGCGGTCAGATTTTACAGTCTTAAACGCGAAATGTTATAAGACCTATTTAACTCGTTGCAAGGTTCAGTTTACTCAGAACCCCAAACAGTTTTATAGTTTTGTTAACACGAAGCGCAAGTCTCCCGCATTTCCAACGAAACTAACGTTTGAAAATGCTTGTGCAGATACCGACCAAACCATGGCCGATTTGTTTGCAAAGTTTTTTCAAACGACATATTCACCCTCTACACATCACACTCACTTTTATCCATACAACATTCCAAGTTCGAATGGTATCTTCACTCCCTTTCTAAACGAAAGCTCACTTGTCAAGGATCTTTATTTAGTTAAGCCAGTTTTCTCACCTGGCCCTGACGGTGTTCCCGCTTGTATACTTCGGTTCTGTGCCAACTCCTTAAGTAAGCCATTGCTCAAACTATTTTCGCTGTCCTTAGAAACTTCACTCTTTCCTTCTATTTGGAAAGAATCTTTTATTATTCCCCTTCATAAAAAGGGCAGCAAGTCTGATGCAAGCAATTATAGAGGTATCTCTAAATTGTCGGCTATACCTAAATTTTTCGAGAATGTTATAACTCCTCAATTGCAACATTCCTGTAGATCCGTTATTTCTCCTTTTCAACACGGATTTATAAAGCGTCGTTCAACTACGACAAATTTACTTGAGCTGACATCCTTTGTGGTAAAAGGATTTCAGGAAAATCTTCAAACTGATGTTATTTATACTGATTTCAGTAAAGCTTTTGACTCAGTGAATCACTCCCTTCTGGCACATAAGCTTGACCTTCTAGGTTTTTCACCAAAAATACTTAGTTGGATTGTTAGCTATCTGACTGACAGAACTCAAAGAGTCCTCTTTAAAACCACCCTTTCAAACCCACTTCATGCCACATCTGGGGTTCCTCAAGGGAGTCACCTCGGTCCCCTACTTTTTACGCTTTTCATCAATGACCTTCCTTTGGTCATACGTAACTCCCGTACTCTCATGTATGCGGATGATGTAAAGCTTTGTTACCAATTTAAAGACGACCACTGTCACTCACTCTTACAAGCTGACCTAAATAGTTTTTATTCTTGGTGTTGTGCCAATTTTTTAAACCTGAACAGCTCTAAATGCAAGCTGATGACATTCTCTCGAGCCAGTCCAAAGTATGCTTCTTATACTCTTTGTGGTTGTGCCTTGGAAAGAATCACCCTAGTTGATGATTTGGGGGTTCTTTTGGACCGAAAACTTAAGTTTTCCAATCATATTTCTAATATGGTCAATAAAGCCATGGGTGTCTTAGGCTTTATTAAGAGATGGTCTAAGGAATTTGACGATCCTTATCTTACAAAGACCCTCTACATCTCACTTGTTCGTCCCATTCTCGAATACGGGTCATGCGTATGGTGTCCCCAGTACACTATTCATAAGGAACGCATAGAATCTGTACAGAAAAACTTTTTACTTTTTGCTTTACGTGGCCTTAACTGGGATGAAAATTTAAGACTGCCTTCCTATACTAATAGACTTCTATTATTAAACCTGCCTTCCCTAACCAATCGCAGAACCATGCTAGGTATCTTATTTATTAACAACCTTATGCAAGGTGACATTGACAGTGAGACCCTGGTAAGGCAGCTACACTTCTCTGTCCCTTGCAGAACGACACGTAATTACCTTCCACTAACTCTTCCTTATTGTAGATCGAACTATGCACTGCACGATCCGTTCAGGGTATTATGTTCGGACTACAATAAACTTCAACACGTCATAGCTAGCACTAACTCTATCGCTGCTATGAAGTCTTTAATTCTTGTCTATCTAGCACGTAATTAGTATTAGTATTAATCAGTAATAGTATCCTCCTAATAGTAGACCTCGTCATTCTATCTTCTTTTTCTTAATTTTCATTTTTCACTTGCATGTCGCGTGTATCCTCTATTCGACTTTTTATTCCCTATCGCGTTAATTTTCTTTCTCTCGCGTTTCTACTCGCATTTTTACCGCGTTTCCGTGTCGTCCGTTATGCGACGGTGCCTCTCGGTCGGTCAGGCGGGAGGTGGACTTCGTCTGGGTTCCGCGCGCAACAAGCATCGGCTTGGTGTCGTTTGGACCACTTGCTAATACATTCATTGTATTCAACGTCCAACATATGGCAAAAAAAAAAAAAAAAAAACATTGTTTTTTGCTTTGATGTCGGGGCTTGTCGATGGGGAACTTTCCAGGTTAGTGAAGCTTATTCCAGGGAAGATGCATTTTAAAACATTTGCCATTTTGAATGTGGTGCTGCTTTTTGCACTAGTAAATATAACCGTTGTTGTAGTGAAACTATTTCTTTCACATAGCATGTAATGCCTTGAATTTTTGATCGGCACTTATTTCTAATTTCATGAGGTAATTTTCCTCCTATTGAGAACTTTTTTCATGGTCATTCAGCTTATTTATAAGAGAGTCATCAAAGTTGTTCTCATTCATTGTTTTAGTAATACCTCTGATTATTTAGTAAATAATTTGCAGACTTAAATGTCCAAAAACAGAGCAAAGACAGATCTGCTTTACTGGGTATAAAAATTGAGTGTAAAATTTTCCATGTAATAAAAATCCATTAATATAAGAATTAAAAAATAATATAAATATCAAATATCCCACTAGTACTGTAATTATTACTAAAATCAATGGGTGATCATGGAAAAATATTAATTGTTCTTGTTCAGGCACTACCATGTACATGTACTGCACTTTTTACCGCAACTGCACTGCATTTTAAACTATTGTATTACACGAACTTATTACAAAACTTTCACAAAACTATCAAGTGTAAGGGAGATCGTCAAATGTGCGGTCCCTTGTCAATTTTTTATCAATCCAAATCAATTTATGGCCTTTTGAGACTGCGACACATGGGTCAGCACGAGTCGGAGGCTATTAACAGACTATTTGATAGGCTGCGCTCCGTCGCAGCAATAGATTAAGAATGTACCAAGCGTTGTCATTTCTTATACAGTTCTATTAAAGGAGAAGCTGAGGTCCTTAATTAGCTCATGTTGACATTAATTCTAATAAAAGTAAAATACTTTATATATGGAGCTTAAATCCATTACACTAATCTGCCATATTAATTAGTAACTAAAGGTTATTCAGAATAACTATGTTCTACTGGGGGTGTATTATGGTATCATTCAACAGAAGAATACAAGAATAAAAGGAATCAAAAAATAAATCCAGCGATAATAGCAAATACAGCCCCTATGGAATCAACATACTAAAAGTGAGCTACTACGTAATAAGAACCATGTAAAATAATGTCAACAAAAAAATTAGCTAAAACAACTCCAGTTAAACCTCCTACTGTAAATAAAAATACAAACCCTAAAGCTCTTTAAATTGCACGGAAAGAAAGAAAGTTTAGCTCCAAATCCAGATAAAAATAAAATTTATACTACTGGGTGACCAAAAAATAAAAATAATAAAAATGAGAAGAGAAAAAAAGAAGAATTGCTCCCGCAAGAACTGTTAACGAGAAAAGTAGTAATAAAGCAGTAATTACTACCGATCATACAAATATAGGTATTCGGTCGAAAGTGATTCTTGAAGAACGTAAGTTAATTACAGTTGTAATAAGGTGGGTAAACTGTTTATTCTGTCCCAGCTCCATTATCTTCTAGTCTTCTTACTAATAAAAAAGAAAGAGCAAAAGAAAATAATCAAGAACTCATATTATTTATTCAACTGAAAGCTATACCAGGGGCTCCTAATATTGAAGGAACTAATCAATTACCAAAACCTCCAATTATAATAGGTATTACTATAAAAAAAATTATAATAAATGCATGGGCTGTAACAATTGCATAATAAATTTGATCTTCTCCAATTAATGCTCTAATTCAGCTCAAATTAAAATTCTTAAAGGTGTTACTACTATACCGGCTCAAGCCTCAAAAATAAAATATAATGTTTCAATATCTTTATAATTTGTTGAAAAAAGTCATTGTCGCGATTAAGTAGCTAAAAATGGCAATATATTGTAAATCTATTTATAAGAAATATTCTCCTTAATCATAAATATTTATAGTCAATAATGATATCAAACTGCAAATTTGAATGAGCAATTATATTACTAAGGCTCAAAGGATTTCCTATATTTACATCTTTGAAGGCTATTAGTTTTTTTAACTTTAAGCCTTAAAAAGTAAAATGAAATATAGAAATTAAAAATAATCCAAAAAATGAAAAATATGTTAAAATTAAGTACACGTTTATATAAAATGTATTATAATAAGAATTTAGTATTCAAATATTTTCATATCATCAAGCAAAGCTCGCCGCACACGAAAATCCTCCCGCAAAGTCGTTGCAGTCGAAGCCGACTGAAGCGCAAAGGTTCTCCAGCCCAGCAAAAAAACCCTAGGGCCGTCTCTAACTAATACAATTATTTCAAATTGTAATTAAACTATGTTATAAAATAAGATAATAATAATTAAAAAAATTTAATATAAATGCAGAATAACTAATTCGTAAATTTAAAAAAAGACGTAATAAATGTACAAAATATTATTAAAATAAATGATTAAAAATATTGTCCATTAAAAGTTATTTGTTCAATTACGATTCATTTTGGAAAAAATCCTAAAAATAGGGAAAGACCACATAATGATAAAAAATGTATTAATAAACTAAATTTTTCTATTAGTAAATCAAGAAAATAATTGGTTTAAATGGAATATATAAATTAAAACAAAAGATAAAAATGAGTAAAATAAAAAATATATTAATCAAACTGCTTCATTTAATATTAAAGCTCATAATATTTGTCCTGAATGGTTAATTGAAGAAAAAGCTATTAATTTTCGCAAAGTATGGTTGAAACCTACAAGTGCACCAAGAATTACTCATACAATTACTCTAACTAAAAGTAAATTTCTTAAATTTAAATCAGAAACTAATATAATAGGCGCAATTTTTTGGAAAGTTATTAATAAAAGTGAATTAATTCAAGTTATATTTGATTAGGAAATCAAAAATGAAACTGAGCAGCTCCTTCTGTACCGTAGTAATAACGCTGATAATAAAAATTTTTGAAATAAATGTTTCATTAATTTCTCTATATATATTAATTTTTAATATAAATAAAATAACAGAAAACAATAAAACTGTTGAAGCTAAAGCTTGAGTTAAAAAATATTTTAATGATGCTTCAGTTGATTTGGAATTATTCGGGGAATAAAGGACAACAAATTAATTTCTAATCCTATTCAAGCCCTTAATAAAGAGTAAGGTGTAATTGTGATAAAAGAGCTAATCATTATTATTATTAAAAATAAAACTTTTGAAGAATTATTAGGATATAAAAGAATTATTAAAATACAATATAAAAAGAACGAGAGCAACAGTCGAGCGGCACGCGACAGTGGGATACCCTTGGACGTATGTTGCCCTAAAAAGTATCTAATTTTATAATACTAATCGCAAGCTACAAATTAATCATAACACTGCAGTGCGCTGCCACCTTGCATCAATTTCGATACGTTGTTAATAATTTATCGCCGCAATTTTCCTAGCGCAAGACTGCAAAAAGCGGTTTGAGCAGTATATATCGGTATTTCTTTATAAATTTTGAATTGGCCAATATCGATAACTTGCAATATATCGAGTAATCAAAATTAATATTTATTTCATTGCATTTTATAGTTTTTATTTTTTACTGAACCTAAAATATGAATAATTAAATAATAATCATATGTGCACGTAAGCATATTATGAATATGTACACAAGCATGTAATTACTTGCATACATTCATATTCATTTACTACGCCACCTATTGGTTGAGTATTAGTATATATTTATGCACATGTACTTTCGGTAATTGACATGTGCATGGAAAAGAAGAGTCGAGAAACAGTTCGCGCTCGCATCGTTTGTCCTTTTCTTTTCTACGCATGTAATTTAGTTCTGACGTCATCGACAACTTCTTTGCTGGTCGAAGGGTCGAAATGGTTTATCTAATAACTTTAGTATTTATTGTCCGATCGGATTGTAGCTTGCGATTAGTATCACACAATTTGGTATTATTTATGGCAACATACATCGAAGGATATCCCACTGTTCGATTGTTTCTCTCGTTTTATATTGAAATTATACATTTTTGAATTTTAATACTTTTAATTATTTTTAAAACAGTATAGTAATTTAATTTTTACATTTACAATAGTAATAATCAATTTTTCCATACATTTATACATAAAAAAATAGTTTAAATACATACATATAATATACAAATAAATAATATATCACAAATAAATTATATAATTTATAAATAAAAAGAATTAATAAATAAATTGTTTTTTTTTTTTAATTTTAAATAAATCTGTACATATTTTTTTATTTTAAATATTTAATTTAAATCAATAATTTTAAAACAATATACAAAAAAAGAGAAATATTAGTAATAATTTTATTTATAATTTTAAATTTTTTTATATAAAATATTTTTTTTTTGGCCGTCAGCCGTCAGAGGTAGCAAGGGGAACCACATGTAACCCTAGTTTTGGCTGAGGTACGTGCCGTCCTTGGTCCTACTGCCAGTAGTGCGGCTATACTCTCCACGCGAGGGCGGCTGGAAGCAGGCCCCTAGCACGGTCATGTCTCTGCTAGGGGTGCTGACTAATTGTAGTCGGGCGAAGATTGTGATTCTATAAATCACCCCAATCCAAGGCGGAACAGCATACGACAAGGGATGCATGGCCGCGGGATAGCCCGGTCGTTAGTATGCGGACTCTGGAGACCTGTCGCCCCCCAGTTTCATCCAGACTTCCCTCGGTACGCGAGCTATGCCGTGAGCGACCTTCCCTTCCCGCCTACTCGTGAGTCCAAAGAATGGATAAACCTTTAATTCAAGATAAGTCTGATGCGACTTCAAAAGCATCCATCCAGGGCGAAGCCTTAACGGCCGATCCCAACAACAGCACTGCAGCCAGTGGGCTGCTGGCTTTCACCCCCAATACCACGGGTCTTGGCCCTGGTACTCTAGGGGATGCGGACAGGCCACGGACTCTCTTGAACGATGAGTTCCCTAGTGCTGCTTTCTCGTCCAATAGCTGTTCAGTCAGGCAGCAACTCGTCGAGGTGATGTCCTCTGACGCTGAAGCTGACGCTGACCTGATCAGCCTCGCTGACGACGCTTCCGTGGCCTCTCAGAGGTCAGGCCTCACGGAAGCAGGCTCTCAGATCCAGACGCTGCGACTGGATTCTGAGAACGCCTTCGTTAAACTGAGGACCCGTGAATAGACGCTTTTCAAAGGCCAAACGGATGCGCGCTGACGATACCGACCTCGAACCCCAAGGGTCTTCAAAGGAGCCCAAAAAAAATCATGTGCAGTCACAAAGCCACTTCACAGCCAGGTGGCAAGCATCGTGAAACTGGGCTTCACTTCGGCTGACGCTAAAAACCTGCTTTCAGCGGAGCAGGTGGCTACGGTCATCAGGTCCATCAGCTCTCTCGATATAAAAAACTACTGGAGGAGTCTGAGTTCCTTAAAGCTCACCTCATTAGAGGATACTTCCCCAGTAGTGCTGAACTCACACCCGTCGCCATTTTGGGATACCTTGGTATCCAAAATGAGGACTGCTTCTTGACGAAACAGTGGCGGGTGGTTCAGCAGAGCCTCAACGGCACCACGACTCACCTCGCGATGTTGGTCGACGTGGAGTCGTATAAGGCTTTGACGGAGTGCAACGCCAACCAGCGCCCCTCCGGTAGCGTCGATGGTTTCCCCTTACTTACGCGACAGCAGTGGCTGCCGCCCCGGTGGCGTCCACCAGCGCTGCGGCCGCAGTGGCGCTAAAAGCTCCTATCCCCAAACCCCCGACTATCTTGGTCTCCGCCCCCAACACCTCAACGGGCCACACCAGGCCTATGAGGATGCGGAGCGCAATTAAGATGCTCCAGGCGAACCTGCACCACGCCAGAGGAGCGTCAGCCACCCTGTGCAGGGTCGTCTGTAAGGACGAGATTGACCTGGCTCTCGTCCAAGAGCCATGGTTAATTGGTGGCCTCGTCCATGGACTATCATGCGGATAATGTAAGTTACTATATGACCGTATGGCAGGTGCCCCTCGCACTGCTATATTGGTTAATAACACTTCTTATTCCATTGGTTAAAGACACTTCCCTATAACTAACTTCATTCACAGAGACTTGGTGGCAACGGCTATTGAGGTAGCCACTGCTGATGGCGTCCGGGAAGTAGTGATCGCCTCTGCATACTTCCCGGGCGATGTGGATGATGTTCCCTCCGCAGAGGTTCAGCGTCTTGTGGAATTCTGCCGCCTTCACAACAAACCGCTCGTGATCGGCTGTGATGCCAACGCCCATCACACGATCTGGGGGAACAGCGACGTCAATAAATGGGGTGAGTCTCTCTTAGATTATCTAATGTGTTGTCATCTAGATGTAGCTAACGTACGTGGCGTTTAGAAGAAAGTTTGGCAGTCCACCTAACTATCTTCCTTGCGGGCTTGGGTCGTCTGCGTCCAAGCACTTGATCGCACACAGATTGCACGAGCCAGCGCACTGCAGAGACTTGGTCATCCAACGGCGTGTTGGCGAATTCGTCCGGATGTTCCGAAGCCAGTCTTGTCACCTCATCCTCAAATGGGCGCCAGCGTGCAGCGGAGATGTTCCACGATGGCGCAGAAGCTCTCAACTGTGTTTGCTGAGTCTCGCGTAAACACAACATTGATAATGTTGTGATCACTAAGATCCCATTCATTCACTCTCCAGTCGTACGTAGCCCACGTAGACGCTGCATCGTTGACGAGTGTCACATCGATAACTACGTTTATTAACTCTATTAGGGAAGAGGTTTTAGATCTCATCCTAGTCAGCAACTCAATTGCGAGTTCGCTTGTAAACTGGCGGGTCACAGACGAAGCCACCTTGTCGGACCATCAGCACATCAGGGTCGACCTTCCTGGCCAAGTCGAGATCCGCCAGAACTCCTTCTGTCCCAAAAAGACAAACTG
Source organism: Zaprionus ornatus (assembly GCA_018904035.1). Lineage (NCBI taxonomy): Eukaryota > Metazoa > Arthropoda > Insecta > Diptera > Drosophilidae > Zaprionus > Zaprionus ornatus. The sequence goes on from JAEIFZ010000194.1 coordinate 1,663,022, forward strand.
GAAACTCTTCAAAGCCTCTGTGGCTTTGAAAGCAGACCTGTTGATCAGCAATCCAAACTCTATCAGTGAGATAGAACTTGCTGCCAACCTGCTCCAAGATGTGCTTATTACGTCCTTCGAAGTCAGCTCAGTTCGGAAGACTCTAACGGTCAACCGTAAAGTTCCTTGGTGGAACAAAGAGTTGGCTGCTTAAAGAAGGAAGGTTAGAAACCTTTTCAACAAGGCCAGATCTAGCCGCAGAAGTTGGGACGTCTATAAGGACGCTCTCAAAAACTATAACAAGAACATAAGACGTTCCAAACGTGATACGAGGCGCAGCTACTGTGGTAGCTGCCTCTGGCAGCGAGACTCCACAAGGTATTAGCCAAAGGGTCGTCTAATGGAATAAGGCTTCTCAAAAGAGCAGATGGCTCTTTCACTCAAGATCGTAAGGAAGCACTTGAACTTTTACTACAAGTTCACTTCCCAGGTTTTCCAGTCACGTTGACGCCACCTTGTCACTTGACTCACTTGGAGCCAGTCTATCTGGAACCATCTTTGATCCTGAAAAGGTCAAATGGGCTGTAGATTCCTTCGCTCCCTTCAAAGCCCCAGGGGGTGATCAAAACTTTCCAGCCCTTCTCCAAAATAGCCTGGATCATATCCTCGATCTACTGGTCGGCCTTCTTAGAGCTAGTCTCACGTGGGGACACATACCATACTTTTCATGATATAGAGGGTGCTTTCGATAACACCGGCTACGGGTCTATCTCTGCTGCGCTTACATTACCCGTCCCATAATCCGGTGGATTGACGCTATGCTCAAACACCGGACTATCTCCTCTACCTTGGACACGACGACCGCCCATATTAGTGCGGTAAAAGGGTGTCCCCAGGGGGGTCCTATCCCCTTTGCTCTGGTCCCTAGTAGTCGACGAACTACTAATTATACTTGCAGAACAGGGCGTGGAAGCGATTGGCTATACCGACGACTTGGTTCTCGTAGTGAACGGGAACTATGCCAACACCGTGACAGAGCTCTGAACACGGTTAGTAGATGGTGCGAAGATGTAGGTTTTAGCATCAATCCACAAAAGGCAATCATTGTTCCCTTCACTAAGCAATACTCTGTTGACATTGGTCAGTTACACATTGGCGGCTCTCCTGTGGAACTTTCCAATGAAGTCAAATATCTAGGGGTAACCCTTGATAAACGACTAAACTGGAACTCCCACCTACACAACACTCTATCAAAGGCTACTCATGCCATGTGGGCATGCAGAAGACTCTTCGGTAGAATCTGGGGTCTCAAATCATGCACCATTCGGTGGTTTTTTGAGATGATGGTAAGACCGATCGTAACCTACGCTGCTATTGTGTGGTGGCCAAAGGCAGGTCACTGCCATCAGCAAATGCACGAAACTGCATTGGCTGCTCTACCTTTCCTTGACGGGTGCACTTCGCACCTGTCCCACCGCAGCAATGGAATCTATTTTGAATCTGACTCCACTGCACATCCGCATAAAAGAAGTTGCTGCTATGAGCCTTCTTAGAATCAAGCTTCAATCTGGGTTTCTAGTTACCGAATCAGGGCATGCTAGCTTAACCAAAGATATTCCTGGCTTAGAGATCTGCACCAGATCAGATTCTATGACCAAGGAATTCTTCTTTGGTGCAAAATTTAGAACCCTCATCCCGGACCGTAGGGACTGGGATGATGGTAACCCCATCAGAGACCCCATTGGTATACATTGGTACACCGACGGGTCAAAGACTGAAAATGGGGTTGGAGCTGGGATATATGGTCCCAACTCCAGAACCTCGATTGCTATGGGCAACTGGCCCACAGTTTTTCAATCAGAGGTTCACGCCATTGAGTTCTGCTGCCGTTTTATCCTTGAGAAAGGGATTAGAGGAGTGAATATATACATCCTCTCGGACAGCCAAGCGGCCATACTAGCCCTTTTCTCGAAAATAGTAAGCTCGCGTATGGTGGCTGACTGCTGGAACTGCCTATAGAGGCTGTCGAAAAAGAATAAAATTACCCTAACTTGGGTACCTGGACACTCTGGATTCCAGGGCAACGAGCTGGCGGACGAACTAGCGAGGGCTGGGTCATCGGCCCCCCTGCTTGGCCCCGAACCCTTCTGTGGCGTGGGGTGGTGAACTATCTCCTCCCTGGTGAAAACCTGGGCAGTAAGGTTGACCGAACGCCACTGGTTCTTCCAACCAGGGATGCGGCAGGCTAAAGTGCTTACCAATCCCACAGTTGATCGAAGGACAAAGCTACTCTCTAGGAGGGACCTCTACCTCCTTGTTGGCTACCTTAGTGGCCACCACTTGGTGAACGATCACCTCACTATAATGCGCTTGTCCACGGATGCGGAGTGCAGGGTCTGCAAAGAGGACGACGAAACTACCAAACACATTTTATGTGACTGTCCGGCCTTGGTATGGATAACATCTGCAAGTGGAAATCGCAAGTCCCGAGCATATTGTCCGTTCCGCGACGAAAGAGGCTTCATTAGGGAAGCAGAACAGCTTTTGTCATGATAGGGAGAGCGTTTTATGTACAAAAGACTGGGAGACTCCATCTTTTATAATAATAATAATAATAATAATGTAAATTATTTAGTTTAAAATGTATAATTTTCATATTTTCTTTCATTACAAACAATTATAAAATGAATGTATTTATAATTTAAAATTATTTACTGTTTTGAATCATTTATTAAAAATATTATATAAATTTATTATGTATTTAAATTTATTTGTAAAATAACATAAATTATTATAAATTTATAAATTGTTAGGATAATAATTTATTAATTTTTTGAAATATCATCGGATTATTTGATTAATAAAAATTAGTTTAATGATTGAAAGTATTTAATTTCTATTATATTTTATAAATATTTGTAATAATAATAATAAAAATATTTTTTTTTATTTTTTTATTTATTAATTTAAAAAAATTATAAATTCTTTTAAAATAAAAATATAATTTTTTTTTTTTTTTTCAAAATAAACAAATTATTATAAATTTATTTAAATTTAAATTGATTAATGATTAATAAAAACTATTTAAATAACTAAGAAATATATGTAAAAATGTAATACAATTTTATAATTAAATACAAAATTAGTTCATTTATTGATAAAATTGGTGCCAGCAAATTATACAAATTTATTATCTTAGTAAAAGAAAAATTGTTTTTAATTTTAATAAAAATTAATTTATTAAATTAAATTTTAAATTTTTAAAACTTTTTACTATAATAATTGAAGCTTAAGAATTTTAATAAGAAACTAGGATTAGATACCTATTACCTATAATACATATCATTTAAAATGTAAATTTAAATCATTAAGTAGTAATAGTTATGTTCTTGAATATTAAAAAAAAATGGAGGTATTTTAGTCTATTCAGAGGAACCTGTTTTGTAATCGATAATCTACTATGGATTCTTAATTTTGTATTCAGTATATTGACTGTCGTTATCAGAATATTTGATAAGAATAATACTATTCAATCATTTTGAAAAAATTTATATCAGATCAAGGTGGAATGAAATGTTACTCGTTTTTAAAGGTATCTAGTTTTTAAAGAAATTTAATTTAGAATAATTTATAAATTTATTATAAAATCTTTTTTAGTTAAGTAATTTATAATATGAATATTTTATGGGATAAACTTAAAAATAAATTTTTAAAAATAATAATACTATATTAATAAATATATCCATAGAATTATCAATCATTAAAAATTATGTTATAATTTATTTTATGATATTTATTATTAATTTAATTTTAATAAATTTTTTAAATATTTATTTTATTTTTAAAAATGAGGAAATTATGAAAGATTTAGTATATTTTATTGTAAACATACTTTTATTTGAAAAGATTAAGTAAAGAATTCGGCAAAAATAATGTTCGCCAATTTAACAAAAATATATATGTATAACCAGCCCACTGAATTTAATTATTATTTTAATTATAAAGATTATTTTTGTCAAAATAAATTAAAATATTTTATTGGGATGATATAGAAATTTAAAAAACTATTAATTTTAAAAAATATTAATTTATAAATAATTAATCCGTTAACAATTATTGAAAAATTAAGTTACTTTAGGGATAAAGGCGTAATTTTTTTGAAGAGTTCATATCGATCATAATCGGTTCATGCGATTTATGTTTCTATATGTTTTTTTACCTTCCAAATACCGACAATCAAGTCTGAACTTCAACTTAACCTAAATTTTTTTTGAAAAATGTCCAGTTATGCAATTATGTATAGCCATGTATTTTTAATATATGGTTTCGTTTTATATCAGTTTAAATACAGTTTTGAAGTAAAAAACCATTACTCATATGAACATATTCCGAATAATGATAAAACAATTCCCAAAGGAGGATATACTAACGGAAACCTTTTTATAGTAAATTCAAATATACCTAAATCGTAATGAAAAAAAAAAATTGTAATAAATGCATGGGCTGTAACAATTGTTTAATAAATTTGATCTCCGATTAATGCCCTAATTCAGCTCAAATTAAAATTCTTAAAGGTGTTACTACTATACCGGCTCAAGCCTAAAAAATAAAATATAATGTTTCAATATCTTTATAATTGAAATATATTGAAAAAAGTCATTGTAGCGATTAAGTAGCTAAAAAAAAGGCAATATACTGTAAATCTATTTATAAGAAATATTCTCCTTAATCATAAATATTTATAGTCAATAATGATATCAAACTGCAAATTTGAATGAGCAATTATATTACTAAGGCTCAAAGGATTTCCTATATTTACATCTTTGAAGGCTATTAGTTTTTTTAACTTTAAGCCTTAAAAAGTAAAATGAAATATAGAAATTAAAAATAATCCAAAAAATGAAAAATATGTTAAAATTAAGTACACGTTTATATAAAATGTATTATAATAAGAATTTAGTATTCAAATATTTTCATATCATCAAGCAAAGCTCGCCGCACACAAAAATCCTCCCGCAAAGTCGTTGCAGTCGGAGCCGACTGAAGCGCAAAGATTCTCCAGCTCAGGAGGGCCGTCTCTAACTAATACAATTATTTCAAATTGTAATTAATCTGATTCATTTAATATTAAAGCTCATAATATTCGTCCTGAATGGTTAATTGTATAAAAAGCTATTAATTTTCGCAAAGTATGGTTGAAACCTACAAGTGCACCAAGAATTACTGATAAAATTACTCTAACTAAAAGTAAATTTTTTAAATTTAAATCAGAAACTAATATAATAGGCGCAATTTTTTGGAAAGTTATTAATAAAAGTGAATTAATTCAAGTTATATTTGATTAGGAAATCAAAAATGAAACTGAGCAGCTCCTTCTGTACCGTAGTAATAACGCTGATAATAAAAATTTTTGAAATAAATGTTTCATTAATTTCTCTATATATATTAATTTTTAATATAAATAAAATAACAGAAAACAATAAAACTGTTGAAGCTAAAGCTTGAGTTAAAAAATATTTTAATGATGCTTCAGTTGATTTGGAATTATTCGGGGAATAAAGAACAACAAATTTCTAATTTTTAATCCTATTCAAGCCCTTTATTAAGAGTAAGGTGTAATTGTGATAAAAGAGCCAATCATTATTATTATTAAAAATAAAATTCTTGAAGAATTATTAAAATATAAAAGAATTATTAAAATATAAAAAGAAAAAGAAGGAAAAAGTTTTATAAATGGGGTAGCCAAGTAGCTTAATTAGATTATCTTTTTATATTTTAGTGGATGATGCTGAAAAGATTTTGATACTTTTAGTCCAGCGTTTTTCCAATTTTTTTATTCCTTCCAAATAATAGGTTTTCTCAAGGCCCTCAAAATAGTCGTTTGTTTCTGTGATGACCTCTTCATTTGACCCGAATCTCTTACCGCCGAGCCATTTCTTCATGTTTGGAAACAAAAAATAGTCACAGGGGGCTAAATCTGGAGAATATGCTGGATGGGGTAGCAGTTCGTAGCCCTTTTTTTGAAATTTTGCCATGCTGACTACACACGTGTGCACCCGTGCATTGTCCTGATGGAACAGCACTTTTTTTTTCGCCAAATGCGGTCGTTTCTGCTTCAAATCAATATCGAATCTGTCCAAAAGCTCTGAATAATATTCGACGGTGATCGTTTTACCCTTTTCAAGGTAATCGATGTGAATGATACCTTGTGCATCCCAAAAAACTGTGGCCATGACCTTGTTGGCCGACAGACCCACCTTGGCCTTCTTTGGTGCACGTTCACCCGGAGAAACCCACTGTCTTGATTGTTCTTTGGTCTCTGGTGTGGTGTGGTGGATCCATGTTTCGTCTACGGTAACGAAACGGCGCAAAAATTCGTTTGGATTGCGGTTGAACATCGCCAAACACTCCTTTGAAATGGTCACACGGTTGCGCTTATGGTCGTGTGTGAGCAATCGCGGCACCCATCGCGCGGAAAGCTTTTTCATGTCCAAATATTCATGTAAAATGTGATGTACCCGTTCAGTTGAGATGCCTACAGCCTCAGCTACCTCACGCACTTTCATTCTCCGATCATCCAATATCATTCCATGGATTTTGTCGACGATTTCTGGCATGACGACCTCTTTTGGGCGACCTGAACGTTCGGCATCACTTGTACTGGTACGACCACAACGGAACTCAGTAAACCATTTCTTAATTGAAATTGATGGTGCAGAGTCCCCATAATATTTATCAAGTCTTTCCTTGGTTTCGGTGATGGATTTTTTACGCAAAAAATAATGCTTAATTAGCACACGAAATTCACTTTTTTCCATTTTCGTTAAAATTCACGAGATCGTCTGCTTTCAATGCCTATAAAACGCAAACTAAGAAACGCAGCTTTCTCAAAATTTTACAGTCAGCTGTTAATCGATAACTGCTGACAGGAGCAGTGTTGTATTTAGAGCAGGTGCGCGGCAAATACAAAAAGTCACGGACTTATCAAACGACCCTCGTAGTTTAATTCTATTAAATGTAAATAAATAATGAATGTGGGCACATGATTTACCCTATCAGGATAATCCTTTTAATCAGGTAATTCATTTATTTTAAATACCCATTTTTTTAAGCCATTGAAAATAATCAAAAAGGGGTGTACTAACTTTGTGCAAATGTATATAATAGGCAGAAGGAGGAGTCGGAGACCCCACAAAGTATATATATTCTTGCTAAGGATCACTAGCCGAGACGATTGATCCATGTCTGTCTGTCTGGATTTACCCGCCGATCTCAACTATTACAAAAGCTAGGGACACCAAATTTAGAATGAAGATTCCTGTACACCATACGCAGATCAAGTTTATTTTCAATTTAGAATAACACGCATACCGCCCTCGCAAACCGACAATTTTGACTTACATTGCGATTTACGTTCGAAGTAATAATTTCTTAACATTCTGCTTTGGCATATATATAGATAAATACAATCCGATCGGACAATAAACACTGAAGTTATTAGATAAACTATTTTAGCCCTTCGACCAGCAAGCAAGTTGTCGATGATGTCATAACTATATTCCCTGAGCAGGGAAGAAAAGGACGAACGATGCCAGCGTGTAGCGCGAGTTGTTTCTCGACTCTTCTTTTCCATGCACATGTCAATTACCGAAAATACATGTGCATATATGTATGCTAACACTTATGCATACTGAATTTTTGTACACACATACATACGTACGTTTGTATAGAACCCATTGCAATGGGTTACAAAATTAATGCCGATAAATTTAACGAATACGCTTTAGAAACTGCCAAGCAACTGATCAAAAAATATCCATGGTACTATTTGCCGGCAACAGTTCATAAGGTGTTAATTCATGGTCCTGCTATTATAGAGCATGCAGTTATATCAATTGGAGAGCTTTCCGAGGAAACTGCCGAATCCAACAACAAAGAAATAAAAAAATGTAGACTTTATCACAGCCGGAAAATGTCACGGATTATTACAAACACCTACATTTTGAATGCACTCCTTTTACGCTCAGATCCATTTATAACCGGACAGAGGGAGCTTGGAAAAAAGGATAAGTCAACTTTGCTTGAATCTGTCCATAGTTTGCTAGAGGAGACATTGTAAAATTAATAATAAAGTATTAAATTAATTTGTAATATATTTATATTTTATATATAAGCCTATAAGGATTTGTCTGCTTGCCTATTTTTCATAAATATTTACGAATTAACCAGGTTTTGTTTGCTTAAAAAAATACTGCCTACTTTTTGGCGCTTGAAAAGGGTTTTTTGCATTTTGGGGAAGAAGGGGGGCTCCAATCCTAACAATTTAAACAATGCTCTATTGGATGCCTGAGGTAAAATTTAGGGTTTCTAACTGCACTGGAAGTATTAATGGCCGCATTTTCATACAAGAGGAACCACTGTGCATTGGTGGCGTGGTAGATCGATATGAATGTATGCAAGTATTTACATGCATTTGCACATATTCATAATATTTATAATATGCGTACGTGCACATATGATTATTATTAAATAATTCATATTTTAGGGTCAGTGAAAAATACAAACCCAAATGCAATTATATAAATATTAATTTTGATTACTCGATATATTATGAGTTATCGAAATTAGCCACTTTAAAATTTATAAAGAAATACCGATTTATAATGCTTTTTGCAGTCTTTCTCGCGCTAGGAAACTGCGGTGATAAATTATTGGCAACGTATCGAAATTGATGCAAGGTGTCAGCGCACTGAAGTGTTATGATTAATTTGTAGCTTGCGATTAGTATCATACAATTGGGTACTATTTATGACAACATGCATCGAAGGGTATCCCACTGTCTCGTGCTGCTCGACTGTTTCTCTCGTTCTATATTAAAATTATACATTTTTGAATTTTAATACTTTTAAAAATTTTTAATACAGTATCTTAATTTAATTAAAATTATTACATTTACAATAGTAATAATTAATTTTTCCATACATTTATACATTAAAAATTAGTTTAAATTTATATAATTGTTATGGACTGCTTTTTGTCGATAGGGCCGCGCCAGCTAGCTCAGCAGCACTAGGGGAGGGGTTTTTCCTCCAGCCCTGCAATCCGCACCAAAATATCGATAATCATCGGTATTTACACAAAAGACGCACCCTCCCAGTCATGTGATACTCCTGCTCAGGAGTTTCGGAGCACTAAGGTCGCTCCATCTCCCCTAGGAAAAGGTAATTAGCAGATCATTATCATTTTACACTGCACATTTATTCCTATTTTCTGTGACTATCATTCTACCCATGTGGACCTAACATGAAGGCAAAACTTAAGACTAATAACAATAATTATTTAAATAATTATAACTAATAAGACATTTTTTCTTTTAATAGTGCTCACGGACGTGGAGATGCCGCCTGGCAGTAAAAATATAAAATAAAAAGGAAGATGCCTGCGGCAGCCATTGCTGGGGCTGCAGTAGCAGAGCAGGATTACTGCGGCTGCCGTTGCTGCTGTGGCAACGGGAACCTTGGGTCAGTGACCGATTTGGCTGTTAACAGGCCCAAGGCCTCGTAAAGGCTCGCACTGCTTGCTCCGTTGGCAGATGTTGTTCATATCAGGGCAGCTGTGTTCATTGATATATGTTTATCGGAACCCAAAAAGAACAAAGCCGATTCGCAGAATGCAACAGCACCCAAGATTTCGAACGGCGTAGAAGATCCTGCAAAGTGACGAAATAATTGGGGCATTCTGCATTCGCTGAGCTGGCACAAATCTTGCAAAGCAGTCCAACAGGCGCACAACGCGGGGCCCACGTTCTACACATCGGATTAAACCGAGAGTCTGCTATCTGGGTGAGTATGCAATACGCGTTCATTGTTGTTTGCTGGATAACTCATCTTTCTTTTCCAGGGTCGCCATGTGTTTTCCCTGGTGAGCGATGTTCTCTCAGCAGTCAGCGTTGATTCACGCCTGTATATCCTTTTCATGATATACGCCAAGGCGTCGCCCTTGTAGGTCCTCAAGAAGGTACGCGGTGTTTCCGATCGCCTTCACCACCCGCGCCCGTAGGAACTTCCTCGCAAACTTCGCGTTGAAGCTCTTCGAGAAGTCGCTGAGCACGCAGTTCCGCCGATAAACTTCTTGGCCGGGCGTGGCGTGGAAGGTCCTTGCTCGTTGATCATAGCGCAGCTTGAATGGAGTTCCGGATAGCGACTTCTATTTCCGGCAAGTGCGCGTCCCACTCCCGGTGATCCTCCTTTAAATAACTACGGATCGCCGACAACACGCTACGGTTCACCCTTTCCGCTGCGTTGCTCGATGGTGAGTACACTGGTGTTCGGATGTGTTTTATGCCAAAATTTGTAACCATCTCTTCAAAAATCTTAGCGGCGAATTGTTTCCCGTTGTCCGAATGGATGACTTCAGGCACACCAAACTTGAAAAACACCTCGTGGACCAGGAATTCTAGAAGATGCGCTGCAAAGTCCCAAACTTACACGGCCATGCCCGGCCAAAAGTATTGACGGCGGAGAACCTCCGCTTGTCCTCCGTGCGCTGCTGTCGGGTCTTAGTGAACCCGTGCGATCAACGCGCCTATCAAGGCTGATGGAATCCATAGTTTCCATCCTGATCCTTCGATTTCGTCGCTGAGACATGGTTGCGCAACTCGCTTAAACAACAATCCATCCTCTATCTTTAGGTCTGGCAGGCACCGCTTATTCAGCTTGGCCTCTCGTACCAATTCGTGGTACTCGTCCGCACCGAACGCCGTGGTCTCGAAACCCAGCAGATCGGTGGGAGCCATATGCACCTCATCCACGCTAGAGCATATCACGTGAGAGCATATCTGCTATGACGAAATCGTAGCACTGTAACTGCAGTGACCAGCCTGCCCGAAAGGTCCTTCATGGTCATTAACCACTGTAGACTCGCGTGGTCGGTTATGCAGGTAAAGGGCATTCTCTCGACGTACGGTCTGAATTTTCGGTTCGCCATGATCGCTGCCAAGCACTCCTTCTCGCTGAAAAGAAGGCAATCGGCTGCTCTTGTTCCGCCTCATTGCGCTGGAAAAGCACTGCTCCTTACAAAACCATTTGTTTGATTTTTTTAGGCATTCCGTCAGCGGAGAATCGAAGGTCGCGAAGTTTCGGAGGAAACGAGGGTACCATCTGGCCGTTCCCAGGAATGCTCTCACCTCCTTCATGGTCTTAGGCTTGGGTATTCGCTTTATGGCCTCAACTCTGCCGGGATCCATCTGCAGGAGTCCTCCTCCTACCACGAAGCCCAGGTATTTGACAGTTTTAAAGCAGAAATTCGACTTTTTTAAGCCTATTGTCAACCCTGCTTCCTTTAGGCACTGTGCTACACGGCTGAGATAACGCAGATGCGTCGCGAAATCCGGTGCGAGGATCAACAGGTCGACCAGGTACACGAAGACATTCGTCCTGATCTCCGTGGGTATGACCTTGTCCATGAGCCTGACCAGTCGCTGTGCTGCGTTGCAGAGGCCGAACGGCATGACGCGGAACTGGTATAATGGGCGTCCTGGCACAGTGAACGCCGTAGATTCCCTCGACTTCTCGTCCAACTCTATCTGCCAAAAAGCAAACTTCAGATCGACGCTAGAAATATAGACCGTCTGGTCCAGCCTGGAAAGGATTCCTTCGACGCTGGGTAGCGGGTAAGCGTCCTTTTTTGTTAGTGCATTTAACTTTCTTGCATCTAAACAGAATCGGTTTTTTCCAGGCTTTGACACTATCGTCGTCCGATTACTCCACGGACTCTTGCTCTCCTCGACTACTCCAAGCGCTAACATTTTATCGACCTCCTCCTCGGTGACTGCTTGCCGTGCCGGCGACATGGGATATGGACGGTCCTTAAAAATGTTGGCTCCGTCTGTCAACTCGATTAAGCGACTGTCGACCTGAGTCCTGCCCAGACCATGTTGTTCGAAGGTCAGGAACTGCCTTTGCACGCATGCGAGCTGCTGCTGCTGTTCCGGAGACAGTTCCCACTTGTCGGGGTCTGACTTGTGCTCGTCAGCTGCGTCCTCCGTGTAGTGCTCTATATCCTGGGCTTGGAGCTCTGCGGCGTCTTTCTTTTGGCCTTCTGCTGCCCCTCGTCTGGTAATTTTGGGTGCCAGCTCAAAAAGTCGCCAGAAGTCAACTCCCAGGTAAGCTTTTTGCTCCAGATATGAGCATATGTAAAAGTTGACCTTTCTAACCTTCCCTAAATATTCCACAGCCAACTCCGCTCGGACGATTATAGACCGATCCTCACCTGCGGCGGTGTGTACTTTGAAAAAGTATCTGGTCATCGGCACGTCGATGCTGCTCAGCAACTTCCTGCAACCACAACCCAGTAAGCTGACAGACGCTCCTGTGTCGAGCAATCCCAGGACCCGCTCACCACCTATTTTTATTTCAGCGAACGGACTTGGATCATTTGCCTGGGTACGTACGACTGCTGCCGCAACTTCCCTGCACCTCGTCCGTCGTTGCCGGAAGCGCCATCTCGCCCTTTTTATCTTGCGAGATACAAGCCGCATGCCTCCCAGTTGATGTTGGCAGAATATTCGGCTTCTGGCTTCCAGGTACCTTCGCATCCGTTCCTCCAGTGGTATAATCGTACTTATCTTACTTGTATTCTTATTAACCAGTACTTTTCTTCCAGGCTCCTTAAGAATTAATGCGGGGCTTTCTCGTACGGACGTGTGTCTCCCGGTTTGGCCACACCCGGGCGTCCGTTTCCCGCGCAGTTCGGACATTTCGGCGTCACCGTCCCTGGCTTGCCGCATCGGTAGCAAAACAGCTGTCGTGTTGCCGATTCGCATTCTCGGAACATGTGGCCAGTCACGCCAGAATTCCAGCACACCGGCCTATTTGGAGCGTTCGGCTGCCATTTACGCAGCTCCTCCACATCCTGGATTGGCGTCACCTCTGCATCTGGTATGATCGCCTCATGGACACGGGGCTTGAAATGGGAGGGAGGCGCTATCTGTTGCGCATAAGGAGTGCGTCCTCGTCGCCTGAAACTGCGCTCCACTTCCGCTGCCTCATCCCGTAGCTCATCCACGGTAAATATCTCCATTGCGTAGACATAGCGTGCGACACTCTCTTTAAGACTCTTTTTTATAATTTTGACTAGGTGTCTCTCCGCCATGGGCTTGCTGAGTCTCGATGCTAGTCTCCGCATGTAGTGGATGTAGTCCTCTACGCTCTCTCCGGCCTGCTGTTCCCGTTGCAGGAGCTCGTGCATCCGGTCATGCTCCGTTTGGTGTCTGCGGAATCGGTCAAGCAGAGCTTGACGCAGTTGTATCCAGCTAGTGACTGTGGAGTGCCTTATATGGATCCAGTACCACTCTCTCGGCCTCCCGGCAAGCAAAATGTGGAAAGTGCGCAGGATTTCCGCCAACCGATATTGCCTCTGCAGGAACTATAGACGGATGATGAAGTCTTCCACGGAGTTGTATCGGTCCTCTGCGTCGAAGGATAATCCCCACCGCTCCACTCGGGCTTAGGGAATCGGATGCGGAACATTCGCGTATCCATAGTGGATAGTCTGGTGCTGGGTATTCATTTGGCGACACGTGCGGTGGGCGCTCTCGGTGTCTCTCCGTGTATCTTGGCCACGGTTCGGGGCTGCTGCTGTCTCTTGCCAACTCTTTTGGCGGAATCTTGGGTGGCCGCATCGGTGCGCGTGCGTCTTGGGGTGCACTGCACTTGGGAATGGCTCCTTGGAGGATCTGCGCTCCCTCTCTGGATGTGCTGTGCATATCTCATATCGGATCCCGCTCCGCAGGTCGCTCAACTGGCGCCGTCGCGGCAATCAATGGCCTAATGGTGTCGTTCACCATTTTCATAAGGTCGATATTGCTCTGACGCAGATGATCCTTCAAAGCCTGCCCGATTTCCGCGTCCAAAAATTGCCGGTAAGTGTGTGTTGCTGTTACTAATGCCACATTAACTGCTGAGGACCGACTGCACCGTCTCCATCAGAGGACCATGTTGACTCCCGCGCCTTTGGTACTGACCCCCTAGACCGCAGGTAATGCCCGCCAACATCTTTCTCTTCATTCATATTAACTGTTTATATTTTACTTTTTTTTATAGGGTATACCACCAGGGGCGAAGCGTTTAAAATTTAAAAAATAAGATATTAATAATTGTGTGTGTGTGCAAGCGAGGATGTATCTTAAATACTATTAACAAAAATATCGTGTATGTTTCTAAATAATTGTGTGAGTGTACGCGCTTATTTGCAAAAGTGACTTTTAAAAAAGATTAACAAATAGTAGTATGATACCCGGCAAAATTGAATGTATATATTAATATAGATATAAATTTATGTGATACACCCTAAATAAGTTTAAATTAATAAAGTAGAAATAAATAAATGTATGTATGTATATAAATAGGCAAATAAATGTGTAATTAAATGAACATGTAATGAACCAATAAATAAGTAAATAAAGTTATAATTAAATAATAAATATATAGACGAAAAACGA